>JAPKLX010000082.1:828108-1009049 GCA_026898415.1 Leonotis leonurus | reverse complement strand
TGCTGGACCAGATCACCAGCTGGACCAGACCAGATCATGGGCCAGATCACTGGACCAGATCACCAGCTGGTCTGTTGGGCCAGATGATCTGCTGGACCAGATCACCTGCTGGACCAGCCCACCTGCTGGGCCAGATCACTTGCTGGTCTGATGGGCCAGATGATCTGATGGGCCACTGCTGGAACAGATCACTATCGATCTGGCCTAGACCAGATCACTAGCAAAAACGGGCCCCAGGGCAGTAGGCCCGGCGCGCCCCAAATGGGGCCGGCACACTGTGCCAGTGCGCGCCAGGGTGTGCCCCCAACTTCTTCATACCATAAGGTATCTCCTCCTCCTTATATACAAGATGAAACTTGGTTTTATAACCAATGTGGGACAAGGTATTCTCTTCACTCTTAGTCCCCTTAACATATAACTCAATGCTTCAAGTGACTAACTTTAAACCTTTATTTCTCACTCACCGGGAATCGGTTTAGAGAAAATAAATATACTACGATCATCTACTCGGAACGTAGATCGATCTTACGTCATTTAATTTCCTTAGAATTAAATGCTTCGTCACTTAAAACTTAGTCAAAGTACATTGACCACAACAAATATATAACATATATATTTATTTTTCAAACATGATTCCTACAAGGAGTACATAGAACGTTCAGCGTCCCTCCGAGATGGGGGTGCTCATGACATGCTTGAGCATGATTTAATCGAAGAAATTTACAATAGATTCGGATCTCTAATAGATTAATTTTTTTTAGTTAATTAATTTATTTACTTGTATTTTATTTTTGATGTAATTTTAATTTCTAAAATATAATGTTTTTTAATTTAATATTATTTTATTTATTTTCAAATTAATTAATATTTTTTTAATTATATTTTTCTTTTGAATTAAAAATAAAGCAAAAATAAAAGAAATAGAAATTAAATAAGAAAAACTCAAAACATGAAGACTCACATTGTCGAACATTTTGCAAATCTCTCTAAAACCCGTGAAACCCACGTAAAAAGTTTCCAAAAATTACAACGTCGGCCCTAAAAATGAGTACCCCACTGTGAATAGGGTTGTCAATTGGTCCAGTAACCGGTACCGGAAAACTTGAAATTTTAGGAATCGGTACCGGAACCAGTTCTTTTTACCGGTTAAGGTGCCGAATGTTTTTAATTTTTAAATATTTTAAATTTTTATTTTAAAAATATTAATTTAACTAATAATAATTTAATATAAATATAATATAATATAATTTATAAATATTTTATAATATTTAAAATATTTTATAATAAATAAAATATTTTTAAATAAATATAAAAATATTTTTTTTAACATTTAAATTTATAAACCGGTTCCCGGTCCGGTACAGATCCGGTAACGGGTAACTGGGTACCGATATTTTCAAAAGTTAAGAACCAAGAACTAGTTAATTTCCCGAAAAATCGGTTCCCGGTCCGGTAACTATTAACACCCCTAACTGCGAATGCTCTCACATGCTCATGATTTTTGTGGTAATGTAATACAATTGACATATGAAGAGTTGATCATTATAATTATTATTATTTATTATTTTTAATATTTTTATTTAATATATTTTAATCAATAAATTCTAAATTAAAATTAATAATTAACAAATTTCTATTGAAAACATAATATGTAACATATCCCATTGTTTGTGAGTACCTTATGCCATTAGGGAGCCTGGTCTTGACTCTTATGTGTGGTATTCATTCAAAGCGTTTTTGTACAACATGTTAGTTAAAAGATAAAAAGATGAAGTCTAAAATCGAGAGAATGGAAAATTATAACATTGATTTTGCATCAAAAATCGAGTTACATCATATGCTAATTACTCCCTCTGTCTCTTAATAAGTGTTTTATAAGGGAAAAATTTTTGTTTCCTAATAAGGTTCCGTTATGAAGATGAATCATATAAATTATTTGTAACTTAAAAAAGCAATAGTTCGATTCAAAAAAGTTCGATTGATTTTGATTTGTCAATTTTCGATTTGGTTTATATTCTTTCATCGGTCAGTTCGATTAATATATTTCTTTTCTCTTTGATTCGGTTTTCGATTGATCGATCCACACCCCTAATAATCATTTTACCACTAAACCGACAAATTTATGACTAATTCTATCTTTATATTAAAAAGACCATTGCAGCCTCTACCCCCTCTTTGTGTCATTTCTATGACATATTCGTTATAGAGCTATTTATGAACTATTCTAGTTTCGACACGAAAAAAGTTCGTTCGAAACTCAACTCGAGAATAAACCACTTGAGTTTAAGTCTTATTTCGAGCTCGATACTTTTAATAAGTTTAGATCAACTCATATAATACTTGCCTGATTGAGTTTGCGTGCTTGTTTGAGTTTGTTTGCATATGAACATGCTACTGCGTCTGTTCACAAGCCTTTAATCGAACATCAAGTTAAAATAAAAAAAAATTAATGACTATAAATTCAAAACTCAAGTTCGAGTTCGAAAACTATTACTATGAATATAAAACGAGTCGACCTCGAGCTCAAGCTCAAAATAATAATATCGAGTAACGCACAAGCTGAATTCGAATTCAATAATTAAATGACAAGTCAAGCTCGAACAACATATTAATTGAATTGAACTCAAACTGAACAAAATATTATTTGACTCGATTCAATTCGATTCATTTACGACTCTAAATTTGAAAAAGCATGTCGCCCTTATTGCACAATAAGTGGAATTTGATGATAGTTTTGAAAAAGTATCATTAAGTGGTAAAAGCTACAATTCTTAACGGGTTCATGATTTTAGTGGTAATGTAACATATTAGATACATAATACTTGATCCTCATAATTATTGTTATTGTTATTTTTAATATTTACTCCCTCCATCCCACTAAACTTGACACAATTTCTTTATTTGGACGTCCCACTAAGTTTGACACATTCCTAAAATAGTAAAAATTATCCCTTTAAAAGGGTGTGGACCCTACCACCTTTATCACTCTTACACTACTTTATACACTCTCCTTAATAACCGTGCCCAAAAGTTTTGTGTCATGCTTATGGGGACGGGAGAGTATTATTAAATATATTTTAATCAAGGAATTCTAAATAATAATTAATAAAACTCTTTTGAAAAAAAAATAGAGTCAGTCCGTGAAATAGTAAATTCCCAAACAAAAAAAATATTCACTTCTTAAAAAGGATCAATCTTAGCATAATAATTACATGAGCACGACCAAAACAAACCATGCTCGTATAATTACATTTGTAATTGTCAAGATAAAATTACATGAGCACGATTGCTACTTGGTTATGTCTGTGTAATCTATATGGATTTGTATGATTATTTGTAATTAATTACACAAGCACGATAACACTAGTTGTGTTTATATAAATATTTTTGCGCCAGTTGTGGTCGAAGAGACTTTGCATGAGCACTACCAATTTTGGTCGTTCTCGCGTAATTTAAGGTTAATTATATGTGCGATTTTATGCAGAGTAATCCGAAACGAGGTAGCGTGGTGGGTTTCGAGGAAGAGGCAGACACCATAATCGGCAATCTGTTAGAAGTGTCTGAGCAACTTGAAGTTGTCTCCATCATCGGCAAGCTTGGCTCGGGAAAGACAACATTGGCTCGGAAGATATTTGAGGACAAAAGGATTAAAAATCAATTTTCAAAGATGATTTGGGTTGAGCTTCCACCTCAAAGCTACGAAAAGAGGGAGGTGTTGCTCAGCATTTGGTCGAGTTTAACACAACAAGATGCTTCTAACTTGTCGGATGATAAGTTGGCATCAACAATTAAAGTGTATCTGCAGAGTCAGAAGTTCTTGTTGGTCCTGGATGGTGTTCGGGGTGGTTGGGAAGGCATCGAGGCAGCTCTTCCAAGGGCTAATAAGCTAGGAAAGATCCTCATAACGAGCCCTCACACAAGCGTGGGTGAAAAAGCGAATAGCAAGAGGGAACCCTATGAGTTAAAACCCTTGGGCCCAAGCAAAAGTTGGGACCTTCTTAAGCTTCAAGTCTTTGATGATCTTAACATCTGTCCCCAAGAGTTAGAAGCTGTCGGGAGAATAATAGCCCATGAATGTGGCGAAAGTCCGCTTGCAATTGTGGTGATGGGAGGAATTCTTTTAGAGAAAAACTCAACGTGGACTGGAGCTAAAGAGAAGAGAATTCAATGGGAGAAGATATCCAGTAATGTAAGCAAGTACTTGAACGATGACAAAACGAGAAACCTGATTGGCATGAGTTACAATGAACTGCCTCCTGACCTAAGAAATTGCCTCCTCTACATGGGAATGTTTCCACAACAATACCATATCCCTGTTCACAAATTAATCCTTCTGTGGATAGGAGAAGGCTTCATTAGGCCACAGCAGGGCAAGAGTTTGGAGGAAGTCGCCTACGACAATCTTAAGGATCTCGTAGACAAGAATCTGGTCAAGGTTGAAAAACTAAAGCCCGACGGTTACATCAAAACATGTCGTGTTCATGATATGATCCACGATTTCTGCAAGAATGAGGCCTCCCTTGAGAAGCAGAATCTGTTCCAAGAGATGGAAATGTGTGCAAGTGAAGGAACTTTCACCCCCCGAGTCTCTGAGATACTGAATAGGCGCCGGCTTTCCGTTCATTCCCACGTGGAGGACTTCCTCAAGGCACGACCGAAAGGCTCACGGGTGCATTCTTTCGTATGTTTTGCCAAGGATGATGTCGCCTCACTGCCAGCAAATACACCCGCAATTCCTGCGGCCTTCACTAGGCTAAGGGTTGTTGATGTGATCCCTATCAAGTTAACAGAATATCCGTCTAACCTCACCGAGTTAATCCATTTGAGGTACATTGCCCTGTCTGGCGAAGGTGATGATTTCAAACATATTCCAAAGGCCTTCTCGAGACTTTGGAATCTAGAAACTGTCGTAATCGAGACAAAGCTGCCTACGATTGTAATGAAAGCAAATGTATGGAAGATGCCGAAACTGAGGCATTTTAACACCAAAGCATCTATCATTCTTGAAAAGACATCTAAAGGTAGAGAGGGAGAGCAACTTCAATCGCTCAGCAGATTATCCACCAAAAGCTGCACTAAAGATGTGTTTAAAAGGGCAAAAAACTTGAAGGATTTGGGCATTAGAGGAGATCTGGCCGATATTTTGGAAATTGAAGGGCTGAGAGATTTGAATCATCTTGACAAGTTGAAGTTGGTGCATTGTATATATCCTAGAGTAGCATCTGAGAGACCATTACCTTGTCTACCGAATCCCGACCGCTTCCCACCGAATCTAAAGATCCTCCAAATTTCCGGTATGTTTCTGCCACTGGATTAAGTTCATTTCAGGTGCTGATACTTCAAAAAAAGAAAAAGAAAATGTATTTGATTGATTAATGATCCAAATTTCAGGTACGTTTCTGCCGTGGAACCAAGTTCGTAGGCTAGCAAACCATCCTTCCCTCGAAGTGCTAATACTAAAAAACAATGCATTTGATGGCAAGTATTGGCCGGCTGTTGACGGCTGCTTTGCTACACTAGAAATCTTGATCATCGAAAGTGCAAATCTTGTGGTTTGGACTGTGAAAGAGGGCTATTTTCCTAAACTCAAATGTCTGGTACTCAAGGACTGCAAAAAGCTAGAAGAAATACCATTGCAGCTTACAGAAAATCTTGAGAGATTGCAGGTGGAATGTGTGAGCGAATCAGCAGCTGAGTCTGCAAAGAAAATTGCAGAGGAGAAGCACAAGGCGCAGCAGGGGAGACAAAGGGGTGGATTTAAGCTGACAATTGATTCTTGAAGCTACAAAACAAATTAAGTGCTATTGTATGCATGCATGTGCAGTTTGAAGTTGTCAACACAAGTTTATAAGGCTGTTAGGTGAGGTGAGGGAGGTACTCATTGCTTTGATACTCTGTTGCGCCCGCTCACCCATTCTTTTTTATATTTGCTTTTATTTTGTTTTGTTTTGTTTATTACTCTCATATCATATATTTATATTTATATTTATTGAAACAACTTTAAGCCCTCAACTTTATGATATATATAGAGTATGTCTCTCGTCTTCTCCCTTGTATCTGATTAAGCATACTATACATCTATGCCTTTCTTTACATGTAAATAAATATACTGCTTGTCACTCTAGTAAGAGTACTAAATTCTCCACAAATTACAGGATTAAATAATATAGTGTTTTGTCATGAATAAAGTTTAATTTTATTTGTTCCTCATCCTAACAATATATAGTGATGAATAAATCTTCATTATTAAAGATATGGTTATAAATTTTAACATAACAATTTAATGGACAAAATTATGGAGTTCATACAATACAAGCATAGGGAACACATGACAAATATTTTTAGTATTGGAGTTGTAATTGTGGTATTAGTATACAAAATATGCTTCTGTTTTTTTATTGTGCTTATTATGTTTTATTCATAAAATAAATAATAACATCAAAGTTGGAACATTAGACATAAATAAACAACGTAATTTTTTTCATAAGAAAGTATCACCGTCCCATTACGATTGAGTATGTAGAAATATTTTTAAAAAGAAAATTCGATTTTATTTATGACATATTAAATCTGACAGCCTTCCTAATCTTCCACTTTTAATGATGTGATTTGTATTATTCTTGTGGCGATTTATTTAGATACATTCATTTTTAGTTTGTAAATTAATTTTTGAAAAAAAAATTACTTTACAAATATATTAAATAAAAAATATATATCTAAATAATTGAAATAATCTAATAAAAATAATATGTCTAAATAACCACTTAATCGCAAATATTCACTCCAAAAACATTAAAGGAAAAGAAGGTATGTAATTGTTGGACCCGAAACGAGTGTACTGAGTGTATGGGGGAAATACATCAGTTTAAAACTTTTTAAATTAAAGAGGTTTTTAGTGAGGGCTCAAATCTGAAGGGAGATAGTTTAAGTAGAATGTTTAACTTTAGATAGCAATCCTTCAGTCTACAATTAGTGTTTGACTGATGGACTAATATCTTAAAAAAACGTGAGGAAGTAGTGGTTGAAAAGCTTACTCGTTTATCAAAAAACTTAATGTTAATATTTCAGTTTGCACTTAATCAATATTCAAGTTATGGAATAGTTGTTAGAGAATAAATATTGAAAGTAAATAGAGAAGACACAAGAGTTGGTTTGTGTGGTTCGAAGATAAAAAATCTTACGTCCACGTGTCTCGATGTGAGTTGAGGGTTTCCAAATAATTGGAGAGGTGTCTTACAGTGATCAACCTTAAAGGTTAGATAAACAATGGTGTCTGATCACTTCTAGCTATGAACTAAATTTAACCTAGATTTATTCTTCGGTTACGGTGTATATCGCTACTAAAGAACACACCATCGAATAACAGTGAGCTTGAGTGTTCTAAAACTGAAAGCTTACGTGAAAAAGAAAGCTTGAGAGCAATAGAGATTTTGAGCGTATGAAAGTTGGGTAATCAGTGGTGTTTGAAGTGTGTGAAGCATCGGAGTATATATAAGACACTCTTAAGAATATATCTGTTGTGAGAGAGAGCTTTGTCCGTAGCATTTGAAATTCTTCCCATTGAAGTCGCCGTCCTTTTACCATTTTTTGTGTCTGCAACAAAATTTTGCTTCACCTACTGAGATTTTTTCCAAAAGTGGTAATGCTTATAGTTGTAGCATATGACTCAGTAGCGAGCTTGATTTTAATTGATAAATTCAGTGCAGAATTTCAGTGAGCGAATTTTTCTTGCTTCAACTATCTTCAATTTCAAAACTTCAAGTCATACCTTTAGTGACATGGTTCTTCAGTTTTGGCATGTAAACTGAGTTTAAGAAAACTTCAGTACTGGTCTTGAACTTCAGTCTTGAGTCCTTGAGGTTTTGGGTACCTGTAAACTGAACTTAACAAATAAGTTTCAAAACAAACTTAAGAACAAAATTTCAATTTTGGTATTAATACGTCCGTAAGAAAAAGTTTTAGAATTTGAATCAAAACTCTCGTAAATATTTTTGGACAGTAATCGCAAATCATCCAATGCGACTTCTCTTGGTGCAAATTTCGAGAACATAATTGTGTGGAAAATATATATGCCTTTCTACTAGAGCTGTCAAAATTGCCGGGCCCGGCCCACCGGGCTTTTTCAAAATGTAAGGCCCGCCCAAGCCCGCCCATAACTTTTCGGGCTGAAATATATGAAGCCCAACCCAACCTCATATGGGCTTTCGGGCGGGCGGGCTTACCCGGCCCATTTCCTCTAAAAAAATTGTCTCTACACAAAAATTCATTTTTTTGCATTTTAAAGAAAAAGAAAATGATATTATTCATAAATTTGGTGTGAAATACATTAATAATATTTATTATATGAAATAGTTAGTGTGTTTATTCAACAATTTTCATCAAGTATTAATCAATTACATTAAGTTTTAAAAAATAAAAATAAATATTCCAACTTATAAAAGTAGCAACATTTAACCATGAAAATTTCATAAAAATATAACATTAAACCATGAAATTTTCATAAAAGTTGCAACATTAAACGTCAAACTCTATAAAGTTCCAAATAATCCACACAGTAAAATAATATGCAACATAAAATTCATTCTTGATCCCTTATTTTAATAAAAAATAATATATATTAAATCGGGCGGGCTTTTTTAGCCCGAAACCCCGGACTTTTTTAGCCCGAAACCTTATAAGCCCGTAGGGTTTTCTGGGCGGGCTTTTCAGGCCCGATTTTTTCCGGGCCTTAATTTTTAGAGCCCAACCCGACCCAAACCCCGGGTTTTTTGGGCGGGCGGGCCGGGTCGGGCCCATTTTGACAGCTCTACTTTCTACAATGGTTGTTACACACTTTTATTTCTTAAAAAGAAAATGCTTCTGACTTTATTATTGTGTATAATATGAAAAAGCTGTTAGTTTGAATGTTAGTGCTCAGATTAGATTGCTAATTATATGGTATTATAATTATAATGCTAGTGGTTGGTTTATATCACTAATATATAAATTAATATTTATTATTATATCTCCCTCTCCCTCTTCCTTCCTTGTCTTTGTGTGGTTAAATAATTAATTAATATAGGGAATACAGTTGTCCTTTGGTTTCTGTCTTCCAATTATACTACAGTATTATAATATTTCAGCTCAATGCTTTCGCCTGAAACAACCACATTAAAATAAATTCACTTGCCCAATAATATTCTTATACATTTATTAATTTTCCCAATAAAACAAAATTGTCTTGTGGTGGACTTCGTGGGCCGGGTCTTACTTTTATCATTTTTTAAAAATAAATTATATTAAATTTAACTTACAAAATCATATTAAATTTTCACTTTTAAATTCATTTTCTTTATATTTTAATATAAATTAAACACTATATATCATCTATAAAGTAATAAACTCTAATTTTATTTTATTTTATTTTATTTCTATCTTTACATAACATTGGACTCTGCATCCAAATCTTTGCCAAAAAACTTTCTCAAACCGCACCCAAAGCATCATTACAAAATACAAAGTACTACTTTTTGTGATAACAAGGTTGGATGAATCATAGCTTAGGATGTTTGATTATGCAAATTCTAGGTCAATGGAATTGTATAATTAATATACAAACTAGCAAGTTGGTTTTTCCATAGATTAAAGAATTAGATTAATGACAACTATGAATACACATGGGACAGCCATTCTTAATTACCTACACGAAAAAAGGAGTATTAAGTATTAGAAAACTTGAATTTCTTGTTCACAACAGAACAGAGTAGTGCTGCTAATTATTCAGTTCTGGGGATCCAGCCATGAAGAGCACCAACAGAATTTCTGGTAAGTAAGATTAATATCATTTCAAAGTACTCTTAGCCAAATTTGGCATTATTAATTAATGAACGAATGAAGTTGTTTGCAGCTCTACTGTGGGCAGACATATTGGTGGCGTTTGCTCTATTTGTGATGCAAGATTATTTAACACAAGTTTGGAAACTAAGCTTCACTCATGCTGCTGCACTTCTCAACATATGGAATGGAATTTCTATGGTGTTGCAGCCTTTCTTCGTCTTCCTCGTCGACGCTTTTCTGGGGAATTTTGCCATGCTCGTGGTTTCCAGCTCGGCCTACAGCCTCGTGAGTTTATCAATGCTCCCGTTATATATATTCTATTCATATATATATAGCCTAAACTATACTACATGTTTATACTAATCTAACTTCCCTTTCCTTTTCATGATAGAAAAGAATGATCACCTCTTTTGTACGTTTTTCCTGAAAAGAGATTAATGATGTGAATAGGTAGTAGTAATAACATTAATCAAAACTTATAATGAATTTTCAAATACTTAATATATCCCTCTAAATTAAGGTATAAAAGTATAATAATACTTTAAATCTCTTATTTCTAGCTCTCCCTTATATTTAAATCACAATTTCACCATTTATTTGTCATTCATCTCATTCTAATAAAAATTTAAATTATAATTTCATCATTTATTTGTCATTATTCCCAATTTAATGAGAGATAATATTATCACTTCAAATTAAGAAGTATAATATTATTAAAGTGAATAAAAGGAATAAATTGTGAAATTATAATTTAAATAGAATGAAGATAATAAATTGTGAAATTACAATATAAATAGGACCACCACTCACCCACCCACGGCGGACACCACTTAATGTGCCTACGGCTGACGTGACAAACATCAGCATATAGGTCATTATAATTTTTGTTTTTTAATTTTTTTGTTATTTTGTATTAAATAATATTTGCTATACTCTAATAAATTAAACCCTAATTGGAAAATAAAAATTATTAAAAATTTAATATTTATTTATAAGACACGCCACATCTTTCTTGAGCGTATTAATCCTCATTTTAGACGGATAAATTTATCACTTAAAGAAAATATAACTTTAATGTAAAAGGTTGATTCTTTGGATTATTCTTTTTATGTGTAATACTTAGTTTGAGTAATGTTCCACCACCCGCGGTGGACACATTTTAATGTGCCTACGGTTGATGTGGCAATGTCACGTCATTGCCACATCAGCATGAGAGTCACAATATTTTTCGTTTTCTTTTTGTTAATTTTATTTTTATTAATTTTATTTTTAATTTTATTTTTAATATTATTTTGTATTGAATAATACTCCCTCAGTCCCACTAATCTTGACATATTTTTTTCCACACAGTTATTAAGGAGGGTGCATAAAATAGTGTGTAAGAGTGATAAAGGTCCACACATTTTTTAAGAGATAACTTTTACTATTTTTGGAATCTGTCAAGCTTAGTGAGACATCCTAATAAGGAAAGTGTGTCAAGTTTAGTGGGACGGAGTGAATATTAACTATGTCCTAATCTTAGTCGGAAAGTGATAATTAATAAAAAAAATATTAAAAATTTAATATTTATCTACATGACAAGCCACATCATACGTTGATGCAATAACCCGCCCGCCATGGACAGGTGAACATTTTCGTACTTAGTTTTACGTTTTCTTGTTATATATATATATAGTTAAAATGAGGGATAAAGAATGATAATAAAAAACTCTAAGGCTTAAATATTTGGTTCTCATTTTTTCCATTTAGTCTTCCATATTTTCATATAAAATGAAGTATTTCATTTGTTAACTTATTTATTTTTTGTGTGTAAAATAAGTAGTGTAAAATATAAAAATATGATGAAGTCCACATATTTTAATGAAATAATTTTTGCCATTTTAAAAAACAAACCACTATTAATGAAACCATTCGAAAAGAAAAAAACAAGTCATTTTTAGCATGACAGATAGACAAAATGAGTATAAATTTATACCTTATGTATTTGAGATATAATATTATACATCATTTTTAATGAAAATAAAGAAGATTTAATGTTCAAAACCAGGAGTAAGAAATATTTAATTCTTATTTTTTTTTAATCTCATATATATATTGTTTCATGTATTTGCCCTGGTTCCTATATTGTTTGAATGGACATTTGAGTTAACATTTTCTATAACAAATGGCATATGTCAAGTTAAGTATAGTTGTGCTAGCATAAGCATTTATTCTTTTATATATAAGATGTCAAAAATTATATTTATCATATTCACTATTTTATAACAGTTTAATAAAAATAATTACTAACGCATTCAATTATGAGTGATAATATAAAATAGCCAAAAAAGATTGTAAAAAACAAATAATAGCCAACAACATAATAATAGTTAAATTCTAGTCATTTATAAATTTCTTGTACTAAAATACCCTTGTAATTATATTTTACATTTTTTAGTATGAATTGTATTGAATCGTACTATTCATACGTGATACTTAATTTTATTAAACTGTATGTAAGTATGAATTGTATCGAATCGTACCATTCATACGAGATACTTAATTTTATTAAATTGTATGTACGTATGAATTGTATGAATGAATATTATTCATACCTTTCATACCATTCGTACCATTCATATAATTAAATTTAAGTAGAAAGGTATTTATGATAATTCACATTCAAAATGGCTAGAATTTAAATAGTATTATGTTTGTGGCTATTATTTGTCTTTTACTATCTTCTTTGACTAGTTTGTAATTATAAAAATACAAGCATGTTTTAGTACTATTGACCTGAAAACTAGATGTTTAAGATTAAGATTATAAATTTCCAAACCAATTTAATCCAAATAGAATAATTCGACAATCTGATAGGATTTGTCAGAAGACAAACGAGTTGGCTAGATTGAGATCCCTATTTATATATGACCCCAAAGAATGTTATAAAGAATTCTACGGCTGGTAAATAAATTTTAATTCCTATATTATATTATCTTGATCAAAGTGGATTTATGTTATGCTCGAGGCTACCCAAGTATGTCTTTTGATCTATGGTACTGAGATAGGATAAGATTGCTCAACATCTTTGTCTCTTAATTCTGCAGGGGATTGGTTTAGTAACGATGTCGACTCCGCCGGTTCTTGCCACATGCGACCGGTACGAGCCAGAATGCATCGGTCACACGCAGAAGGTTCTCCTCTACACGGGCATGGCATTGATCGCTGTTGGAGTTGCAGGCAACAAAGTCTCCATAAAACCTTTCCTAGAAGAGCAGCAAGATCAAAGAAACGGCAATGAGCCAAACTTTATAATAAAAATACTAGGCGCTCTTTCCGTGGTGGTCGTGCCCTTAACCGGAGCTATCGCCCTCCCGTACATAAAGCCATGGACCCTCCGGTTCGGAATCCCTGCAATATGCACAGTAGTAGCCACCATACTCTTCCTAACCGGTTTGTGCCGCTGCAGCTTTCAATACACTATAACCGGACCGCAGGGAATCCAAGTAACAAGCTTCTTCCGAGCACGCATGATCCCTATGGTGACCACCTTCATCTTCTGTGGGATTGTGTGTTCCATTGGAAACACCTACTTTGTCGAGCAAGCCAATAATTTGAACCGCAATCTGGGGAAATGGAAGCTTCCCCCTCAGGTGCTCCTGCTAGCACAGAAGGCAGCAAGTAATGTAGCGAGTGCTATTCTGATAAAAAAAGAAGCCAAGCCAAATCAAGGCATTGGGACTAATAATCAAAGAGCTGAGGTGGATCAAGAAATTGGGACTAACAATGAAAGAGCGAAGCAGAATATACGCATTGAGCCCAACAGCGGGATTATTGTTGCTATATCCTTGTCGGTTCTGTGCTGTATAACCGCAGCAAGAATGGAGTTGAAGAGGCTTGATATTGTTGAGAGCCATGGGTTGATGGAGAGCGAAGATGCAGTGATCCCGATGAGCATCTTCTGGCTGATCATGCAGTTCGTGCTGTTAGGATGCCTCGAGAAGTTTCTAGAGAAGAGCGTGGCGAAGTTTAATCAAGTACAGTTTCCGGAGGAGTCAGAGCAAAAGTATCAGGATAATGTAGCTCAGGGGGTGTCTGGGTTGGGATACATGTGTGGAGTGCTGTCGGTTTATGTAGTGGGACAAGTGAGTGAGAGGGGAGGCCACAGCAGCTGGTTTCAGGACACGTTGAACGCCAGCCGACTGGATCGCTATTATTGGGTATTGGCATCTCTGGGAAGTGTTAATCTTGTGGTGTTCGTCGTCTTCACTTTCTGTTGTTGCAGATGCCGCCGGTAGTATATAGCTTTAGTATCTGCAGAAATTTTTTCTATTGAATCATGAATAATCAGTGGTCCTTTATTGAAGCATTATGCAACATTTGCTTATGCATTTACTGTTGTTCTCTAAATGTTGATGAAAATTATAAATCAAGAGAAATTATTTCAGAATTGTTTTTCATTTTATTTTATTGACGTGTGAAGATCAATTTAGCTGCAACTCAACACAGCAGCAGAACATAATAATTGAAGCCTTGCAGCATGGACATAAATAAGCATTCTTGAAAAATACTAATAAAAACAAAAATAAACACTCAAAAGGAACATTATGATGCTGAGGTACTTACAAGAACAGGAGCAGAATTTAGGTTTTCATCAAATAACGTCCATCTATCTTCAGGAGCAATAATGAGCTTAAACGTACACCTCTTTTTTCCCCTTTGTTGACCAAGGATCTATTGCTATTTCCTCACATCCATTTTCTGCAACCAACGATTCCTGACATGCCCGATGTCCGAAATCTGGAGGCTCTTCTCCAGCAGGGATGGGATTTCTTCTCGCTTCTCGCAGTTCTGCAGCACGAGGCATCGGAGTTTTGGTAACAAAGAAGATGGGTCCTCAAAAATAGTCCAGCATCAAGAGAAGAAAAGCTGCTACCAACATCAATCTTCCATAACTATCATGTGAAAGCATTTTCTTTCTGCCTCAGGACCTTGACCTTGAGGGAAAGTAGCAACCCCAGAGTAGTCATACTCTTCCAGTCAAGGGAAGTGCTCGACAGCTTCAAGATCCATATGTTTGGTGGGGATTTCTCAAGGGATGGAAGGGCACACAATCTTTACCAAAGATGAGGCATCACTTGAGGAAACACGTCGGAAACTAGCTTGAGCTTCTGAAGACGATCCAAGAACTTTGCCTCTATGATACTGACCGCCATTACCCCTCGCATCCTTGCTGATTTCGTCTTGCGATGCCTCAGCTGAATCATCTTCCATACATCTGCTTTCATCTCAAATGTATGTTCAAGGTGTTGTTTCATTTCGCAAGGTGAATTTGATGGGATTCCCATCTAAAACTCTTAACAAACTGAAAGCTTCTGGGATAATCATAGTTTACACTCGTTGAAAAACAATAGCTTCTTTTTACGAGTACAAGAAAGAACGAATCAGAAGATCCTTGATTTCTTGTGGAAACCCACAACATATGAATGAATCAGAAAGCCGAAGAAAAAATGTCCTTTCCCTGTTTTCTTCACCGCCTGGAATAAATTCTGTTTAGCAAACGAGGCCAGATTCTTGCAGAAGTCCTTCCCGTATCATGTCATGAACAAGACATGTTTTGATACTAGCTAATATGGGTGGATTTAAAGCTTATAATTTCTCCTTGAGCTCATGATAATACACAAGGTATATATAGGCCTAAGTAGCAATATGTCCTTTTCTCCTTCAATACTTTTGACCTGACTAGTTTAGGATTAATATGAACAAATTATGTTCATTATGAAGGGAAGCATGAGATGCATGAGATGATTCGGCCAGATAATGTGATTCATTAAAAGCTTTGATTAATCTGTGTTCTTAAGGCTTTGCTATTCTGCAGAACCGTTTCATGTACCCAGATTTGGATTATATTCATCAAGTATTAACAACCATTTTAATTAATGATTGTTTAAATTAAATTCCCAATACTCAAACCCTTAGATTCAAGAATTATCCCCTTTGCTGTTGATCCAACACTAACCCTTTAGGTTCCATTTGAGAAACGAAAGGAATCGCGGCCTACGTTAACATTAACATGACATGGAACAAGTTGATGTGAAACAAACATGATAAAGTTATATATATACACAAAAACAAAAAATAGAATCTATTATATTCTTAATAAAATCTCAAAAAATGTAAATAGCAATTTCATCGCACAAGAGGTATATATTTTACCGAAATACTATACGAAAACGCATC
Source organism: Leonotis leonurus (assembly GCA_026898415.1). Taxonomy (NCBI): domain Eukaryota; kingdom Viridiplantae; phylum Streptophyta; class Magnoliopsida; order Lamiales; family Lamiaceae; genus Leonotis; species Leonotis leonurus. Next base: position 993,014 of record JAPKLX010000082.1, on the reverse strand, counting down.
AAAATATGAAAAGCCCTGGTTTCTAAATTCATTTCTGCATATCCAAATTGATACGCACACGATACATTCTCAAAGTAAAAAATATAACCAAGGATTTAAAATTAAAAATGAAATACACTGAGAAAAAAATAGAAATAGAAATATAGGACCATACTAGTGCATGAACCGTACAAACGGCACACGCAAGCATATGATGTTCCATATATCTTGGCAACGATAAGAGCTGATGTCGATATTCATCGAATCGATAAACGAATCAGTGTAATATACCATTGCCTTGCTTATTCAGCAGCAGCATTTATTGCAAAAATTTGACAAAAAAACAGAAGTAGAAACACTGGAATGAAATTACTAAACATACACAGGATTACCAATATATTTCCAATGAAATGCAGATTTCTGCAACTCCGGTAATGGTTACAGATTTTGTGATACGCAGAAGAGTGCGAAGGAATGTGTTGATATAGTTGAGATCTGAAGCATAAGGTGAAAGGAACCCTAATTTAGTGGTGGGCTTTCTGTTTTGGAAACAAGGGCCTATTTTAATTGTGACTACTCATTTCTCTTGTTCGGCCCGTTTTAAGTATTGGGATTTTATTTATGTATTTAAATTTCTCATTGTTAGTACTCCACTTCTATAATGCATAGATATCGTTATAAGTGAAAATTAAGAATAGGGATCGTAATCTATCCAAATATTGGATGGTGTCGCAGGGGTTACTCGATGAACCGAATTTTTCGCCCCGTGTCAGTGTCAAGGTATGCACATCTTAACCAGCCTTCTCAAAACGAGCACTCGCGCCCAATTATAAAATGATTGCTCGAGCCAAATCTTACCTACGATTCAATATTACGTAGCACGTAGCGGATAACAATATTAAATGTAGGGGACACACAAGTTTACGGGATCTCTCACTCCCAACCCTTTTATTACTCACATAAAAAGGAACTAAGACTTGCACAAAATCACCCACTCTCTCTAGCCCTCGAATTGTCTCATACTCGGCCTAAGGCTATTTCTCATGCTAAGAGCTTCTCTCTCTCTAAACTCACTTAGTTGGGTGTGCAGCTCATGATTTTATTTATAGATATGAAGGACACGCCTCTTCACTGGGCTTACAATGGGCTCGGCCCACACGAAGCTACACTAAGTCAACTAGGCGCCGTGTGGCGTCATCTGGCGCATCCAAGACTCGGTCCTCTAACAACTTCCCTGAAACTTGGGGTTTGTTACCGCAACCGTCTCCCACAATTTGCTCCCGCTGCTTTGACTTGGTCTTGTCCCTCTCCGCGCCCACAAACTTCACAACCAACTGTCCGTGGTCTGCTCTCGCGTGCACCCGCCGCCCACAGTCCGCGCTCACGCGCAACTGTCGCCCGCGCCATGCTCCGTGCCTCGCGCACATGTGCCGCGCCCATGCCGCGTCCGTGCCAGGCATGTGTCGCGCCCGCACAACTCTCGGCCCCTTGGCGTGTGTCACTCTAGCGCGCCGCTCGGCAGCTCCCGGATAGGGGCGCGCGTCACGCTCGTGTGCCAACTCTCGAACAGTGGCCCGCGCCCCGTGTGCGTGCCACTCTTGGCCAACTCTCCACCAGTGGCTCGCGGCCCACGCGCATGCCACTCTCGGCTAACTCTCGGCCATCCCTTGAACAGTGGCGCGCGCCACTCTTGGCCAGCTCTCGGCCAGTGGCGCGCGCCGCGCCACTCTTCAGTCATCTTTGTGCCGCTCCGCTCGGCACTGAGCCTTGGCACCACGCCTCGGCCCCTGTCTCGCACATGTCTAGTCCCACGTCTCTATCTCATGTCCCGCACATGTCTCGCCCCACGTCTCCGTCTCATGTCCCGCACTATTCTTGTGTCATTCCGCTTGGCATAAGGGATAACACTCACATTGCACACGCAACGCCATGCACCACGTCTCAATGTGTCTCGGCACCACGCCTCGACACGGCCTAGGCCAGCTTCCGCACCACCACTAGACCACGACTTTGGGGCTGCAACAGATGGCGACTTCAGTTCTTCGGAGCTTTTAATTTTATGATCGAAATCGGTTTGAATCGTCAAATGTTTAATCAGACAATATTCAAGCTCGAATTTAATTACAAACTTGACTCATCAAATACTCAGTCTGTTAAATTTTGGCTCAAGCAGCTTGTTAAGCCAATTTGAACTTGGATGGTCATGGACTATTTACAATGAATTGTTTAATGTTCGATAGTTGTTGACTACAAAAATGTGAAATATTTGGTTGCTCGTAAAGAGCCTCACTGAGAATGATTGAATTGTAGGCTCTGGCTCGTAAACAAAGCTCGTGTAGGTTCAAATGACATGTTCATGGGATTTTTTTATTAAGATTGCGAGCAGATTGAGCATCATAAATCCTATCTGAGTTTATTTAACAAGGTCAAATTTGAGGGTCCAGCAAAGCTTGTTCAACATCAAAGTTGAGATGCCAACAAGTTTTTTCAAGCAGTGAACCGACTCGTATAATAACTACTCATTATGTTTCACTAAAAACTCTTGATTCTTTTTTACTATTAAAATAAATAGTAGTAGCGTTTGTTTATGTAATGTTAATGATAAGTAGTAGTGCAAAAAATAAAAATGTATTGTTTTAAAAAATTAGTTTTTGTCATTTGTATATAAGCCGGTATTAATGGGGGACAATTTTAAGAGAAAAACAATCTGCTTTTAAAGAGAAAATAAACATATTTGACAAGTAGTCTACCATAATGTTTTTGAGTTGAATTCAACCGAAAATACAGCAGCTGAGAGCGAAAAGGCCGCATAAGGGTCTCAAAATAAATTTGTATTATGCGAAGTAAAGTCTTATGTACAATTCAAGAGTATCACAACCCAAACCCCATACTGTACAAATTCCTCAAATGAAATGAATCAATCAATCAACACAAACCACAAAACTGTTTCCTTTACAGGTAAAGGCAAGATCAACTAACACTATAATATGACAGCAAACCAAATAGAAAGGACAAAAAGATGGAAGGAGAGCAATCCAGCAATTCAAAAGTAGATCAATTCTCTTATCTCCAAGTACACCTGGCCAGAAACAGATATGTGCACGACACCAACACCAACACAATCTAAACATAAAATAGACACTACTATAAAAGCTGCCAAGTACACTGGAGGTAGTGATGTCCCCATTGTTTCTTACAAGACTGAATTTCCACAGCTCAGAGACCAAGAGTGCGTTTACTCGAGTCATAAATCATCACTTCATCAGGTTTCTGTCTGATCACTGGACTTCTTTGATAAGTCAGTTTCACCGTGTACATCATCCTCCTCCGGTAAGGAAATCATCCTCCTACTGAGTTTCTTTCTCCGCCTATTATTCTCCAACCAACCAGTTTTCCCCTTAATAAATGCTAAGCTTTTTTCGTCTTGTAAAGCATCGAAAGACCGACCACTGCTAGGAAGGGCTATTTCCAACTCTCGACTAATAGTGTTATTAGCACAATTGCCTTGACTATAAGAAATTGATGTATCTGTCCCGTTTTGATTTGCATCACCTGCACCATCTTCAAGTGAAGCTGTTATGAACTTGTTATGACTCCTTTCAGATGAACTCTCAATAACAGAATGATCCATATGAGACACTGAAGGACCAAATTGGGAAGAATCATGTTCACTACAACTTGAATTACTATCGGATGATACCACTGAGAATGTTTCAGCAGACAGCTGCAGAATTTCTTCTTCTAAGTTGTGCCTTCGGTGTAAAATATCCTCTTGGTAATGAGGTGGAGATGCAGGACGAGCTGAGGATGAATGGGACCCCATTATATCATTTATTGCAATTGTTGAAGGAACATAGATGTTTTCTGTACTCAAATTATCCCCTCTGGGCATTTCAATAGAATTAGACCGCAAGTATAAACCATCTAGAGGCATACTCCCTTCATTATTCATAAATCTCAGCTCTTCCTGATTATCGATAAAATTCTTGAAAGCATATCTGTCCCCTCCAGCATGCCCCATGAAAAACCTTGAAGATGATTCACCAATTCGATCAAAATACTGTTGAGCACTGACAACCGATGTATCTGCAAAGGATGTATCAGATCCAAGAATGATCGTGCTGTTCTCATCTTCAGAAAGCTGAAAAGAGTCAGAGATGTATCTTGAGGGCTCAGCATTGTCCACACCCTCTGTCTCGTTCCTCAAATATATCTCTTTATTACCGTGTGAGAAAGTATTCCTAAATCCATTACAATCAGCAATATTTTCTGATTTTTGATTCATCCATTCCTGAAATTCCTCCAACCATAGAGCAGAACGGTCCTTCAAACCTTCAAATCTTTTAATCAAATCTTCGATATCATTTTCTTCTTCAGTACGCACAGTTTCACCTTTGCTCTCAATCTCATTATCACATGACACTGAATCTCGGTCAGCAATATATATGCTGTTCTCATCATTCTCAATATATGCAAGACGTGAAGGCCTCTGAAAATCATCAGAAGAAGATTATCAAGTTCAAGTATTGTTACCAAATTTCACAGCTAGTATATCTGTATATGGTTGCTAATTATATTCTTATGAAATCAATAATCACACCCTGTAGTAGTTTTTTACCTTCTTTATATTTGCACTTCCTTCTACATCCACATGATACCTGATTGGTGAATAAAATCCAAAGCTCGAAGGCTGCTTCTGCCTGCCTGAAATTATTATTTGCCTCTTCCAAGCCTCCCAAGCAGAAATTTTCTTCTCATCCAGCTTAAGCTAAACCACAAGCCAATATATCATATGAGAGTCAAGTTAGTCAACAACTCAACATAAATGCAATAAAAGTTGAAATAAGTGCTCATATAAAATCAGAAGAAGTTTTACTCTGTATATATGTTACCAAGCAATAACAAACCTGTAAATGCTTAGCAACTTACAAGGTCCGGATAAGAAAAGAGGCTGAAAACTTTAGCACGAAACCATCGGGCATAGCTAAGAGGATTTCCTTCTAACCATAAGCACTCAAGAGAGGGGATATCAGCAAGGACCTCTATCTCAGAAAAGTTAGAAATAATGTTGTATGAAACATCAAGCCCTTGAAGTGATTTGAGATTTTCAATGCCGTGCAACGAAGTTAAGGCATTGTTCCTCAGCACAAGCTTTACGATCTGACAGGGAACCTGCACAACTCGACATTTTAAGATGATCTGCTACCAATTTCCCTAGATAAAACTATTGAAAATGTTCGAGCATGATATATTAAGTCATAATTCATTGAGCATATTGTTTGCTTTACAAATCTCAAAATTAAGTCGGAAAAGCATATAAATCATATGATAGAGGGCCTTTTACTATTACCAATAGTTCAATATTCCTTTCTTCTGTTTCTCCTAGTTCAAGTGAGGATAAAAATGGAAGAGGGAAATAGTCCAATAACACATTCACAAATCAGAAATATGTGGTGAAACCTGAAATTTAGATGATAATAGTTCTAAAAACTTATGTAGCATGAAGTTCGTGCCGAAGACTTAACTTCAACAATGCTTATGAGCAATACTGTAAAGAACTGAATGTTTCAAAGAGTGAGAAAAAACAGTTGAAAAGGGAAAAAAACTTGAGGGTAGAGAAAGCTGGATGCCCCTTTACAGCAGGTCTTGCAGTCTCAAGAAATCCATAGATTAAAATCTTAGGTACACTAAAGTTCAGACCCACTTGCTAACTAATGTACAAGAATTCTATGAGACCATTTTGTACGATCCTTATATTTCTACAGATGGAACAAGTGCATAACACTGCTGCGTTAAAATGTCTCTGAACCAACTGTTATGATTATGAAAAATTGGTTTGGGAGTTTATTTCGAAAGATGTTATTTCTGCTGTATAACGAAAGGATCTTTCAAAAGATAAACCTTTTCTTCAGAAACGATGCTATACGTTTTAATAATCTGAAGTCTAAAGCTGGTGTTAGTACTTTCAATAAAAAGTTAGCTGATTGCCATAACCTCATATAATCCCTGCTAAAGTAATTGTATCCACAATTTGGGAACAACAACCATCACTAATAAAATATGTCTTCAACTCAGCACTACAGCAATTTACCTCACTTAATGATGCAATACTTCTTAAGTTATTAAATCCCAAATCCACATGCTTCAATTTGGTGCACCTCCTGAGATTATCAACCTTCGTGAATTTGTTCCTACTCAGGTCAAGGGTTTCAACCACAGGAAGAAGCTGCAAAGACTCGTCCATGAGAATCAAGTCATTACATGCACACGAAACAAAAGACAACCGGTTCCATTGGGGTGAATCCTTTATATCTGCAATTCTACTCGCAAATACGTGCCGCAATGCATCCTATGAAATTTTCCAAGGACAAAATACAAAATGTCAACAAGACAATAGAAGGAACTTCAAACTTTTAGCTAGCAGACGTGATCAAGTATCAGTTGGTTTGTACTGTGCTCAATGATAGACAGAGAATTTCATTGGCAGTTGCCTAAGAACTATTAAATGTCAACATATTCTTCATGCATCAACCGATATAAATTCCCGTCACTTCAAGTTGCAAAATAATAAAACATACAGCAGTATTTCTCTTGACATTCCTAGACCTACAGCTTCGTATGCCACAGCAGAACATGAAAACCAGAGGAAAGAATAATTTTTTATATATAAATCCCAGTCCCACACACCCTACTAGAAGCAAATTCTTCGATAATCAAACAAGAACTCGAGGAGACCAACATTGCAAGCACTATAAGGCAATCTCAATAAGAAAATCAGTACTCACAGTTGAGTTATGGCATATCAATTTCTCAAGCGTAAACCTCAACTCAAGCAGCCCTTTCGCTGAAGACGTCGACAAATCACATCCACGGAGCTCCAAAACCTTCAAACTACCGAAAGGAAGCAGGAAAAGCGGCGTCGGATCCCTGCGGAGCGGCGGCAGCAGAGAAACCACCTTCAACGAAGGAAGCAAGCGGAGAATTCTCCGCAACTGCTCGAGCGCGCGGTGGTCGCCCAAATCCGAAACGTAGGCCCGCAAATAATCAACCGGAGCTCCGGCCAACAAGCTCTCAAGCTCCCCCAATGCCTCCAGCCTCGATTGCACGTAGCGCAAACCGACCGGATTCAATTTCAACACAAGCGTGCCTTCTATCAATTTCTCCGCCTGATGTTCAACGAATTTGACGAGTGATTCAAGATATCTGTCGCCGGTAACGATCGCCATGGAGTTGGCTTTGGAAATTAGGGTTAGAGATTTAGGGTATGCTAAATTGGGTGGGAGAAGGGGGGTTTGGGCGGAATCGATGGGAAAGGGGAGAGAGCCATGGCTACTGTGGGTTGATTGCGGAATTTTGGGGGTTCATAATTGATTTGATTTTGCAGGGGTGGGGGTGGGGGTGGATCCAGATCGAGATGGGGGCCCAATCATTGGAGTTCAGAGTATAATAACGGTGAAGATGAACGAGACACGTGTGGAAATGAAACATCTGCCTGTTTTTATTTAGGGAGAAGGATCAAATAAACCCCTAAGGTTTTGAGAAAAAGAGCAAAAAGACCCCTATGGTTTGTTTGTAGGCAAAACCAACCTTTATTTAAGTTTTCAAGAGCAAATTAGTCCAAAATGTTTTAATTTTATAAATAAAAATAATTTTTTTTGTAAAAATAGATGAAAAATGCCCAAAAAGACTATTTTACTCATAATGATCTATCCAAAATGTTTATTCAAAGATCAACATTTCATGAGAATTTCAGTTATAAAAATGGATATCACTGGCAACAAAATTGGTATCAGAGCCCTAGGTTTATTAAGGAATTATATTTATTTATTGCATTTAATTATTTCCTAACGGAGGAGACTCCAAGAAAAATATGGATCCGGACGCTTGTCCGAGATGCTTTGGTTACAGGAATTTTCTCCAAATATTGGAGATTATTAATAGACAGCACCAAGAGAAATTTTTCTTTTGGGCTTCCAAGTTGGACGAAAGGATTCATAGTCTTGTATCCGGGGATGAACAGTCACGGATCATCACGATGATGCGCAGATACCAAGATCTGCAAACAGCAAACCTTTCTCTACAAAGAGAAGTACACCAGCAAATGGAAGTGGGACATTCAACCCATTCCTAATGAGTCAAGACAGGAGGGAAGTCACTCCGGTTTATCGAGAAATCGACCCCGATATATCAAAATTCTCGGTTGATTTAAGGGAGATCCAGAAGACGGTACAAAATTATGGCAACCGCCTAATTAATGTACCCCAGGAGATAAAAAGAATATCAAGTCAACAAGATGAGATCCTAACCATCTTGCAAGATATTCAGAGTCGAGTTGGCCAATTGGAGAATAGATCTCTTCCCGAAAGAAGGAACCGGATGCTATTCCCCGAAGGGCCAAAATATCCTCTACCCGTGAAGGATAAAGGAAAAGATCCTCAAGTGGAAAGATATGTGCGATTATTTCAAGGTGAAAAATCATGAGTAACCTTGAAAGAATCGGACTTGAAGATCTACAAGAGTTAGCAGAATCTTTTGCTAATATGAAAGTGGTTGATCTCAAAATGAACCAACACCAGGTGGCGCACATCAGGGAGGGAAACGCTGCGGTACCATTAAATCAGCAAGTACCACCACCACCTGAAGAAGTCATGAGAGAAGCTCGTGATTTTCATGCTGGACCATCATATACCTCGACGGTACCAGACGAGGCCATACTGATGGAGAGAACTAGAAGGAGAAGACAACCCAGAATCCAAGATTCACCGGTTGGAAAGGCTACCCTGGATCCCATCCATCCATACGGTGTAATGCTTGATCTTGATGAAGTTAGTTTCAAAGATCGAGAAGCAGTGATCGACGAGTGGGGAGGAGCAATGCGGATTGCAGCAGCTACTCTCGACGTCAACAAAGAAGGATTGGTTAAGATTCTTGAAACCAGTCTCGCAGGCGTAGTAAAAATCGCCTGGGAAGGATTACACCTCGAAGTAAGAAATCAATGCTTCGAGGTGGAATCCTACTCGGAGATTATCCGAAGAATGAGTGTCCTCTTCAAAGACCATTTCATCGGAGAAGGATACTATGAGGGATTTGATAGAGAGAAAAGAAGAAAGTATCTATTGGCGTTATATAATCTAAGACTCACAGTCTTGGATCCAAAAGCGCTCAATAAATTTCTTCAACTCTTTACGATCTACCAGCATCAGTCAAAAGCTGATGAGACTATCGCGAAGGAAATTTTCTTCTTAAAATTTCCAAGCCCATGGAAGGAGATGATGATAAGAGATTATATCCCGAAGGGCAGTGATAGCATCGCCAAGAGGATGTCTTATGTACATCAAAAGCTTTCAGAGTGGTGTCAACAAGCCACTGCTCAGAAAAATTTGAAGAAGCTGCGAAGAATCAACAAGGCAGCTCACATAAACTGTGAAGATAATGATCTTCCAGTTGTTATTGGAGGCGAGCCATCAATAACAAAAAGACGAAAGAATAGGTACCAACCCTATTCTAAAGAAAGAAATCCAAGAGGAAGATCTTGGAAGCCAAGGACGATGTGGTCTAGACAGAAGGCTAGATCATACAAAACTGGACAAAGAAGCGGACCAGCCAGAAGCAGTGGTTCGTTCCAAGGATCCAGTTCAAGAACTCCAGCAAAGAAAACTTTTAGAAAAGCTCATACCAGAGCTAATGAAAGTTTTAAAGATTGTAATTGCTGGACCTGCGGAGCCAAGGGGCATATTTCAACAAATTGCCCAGATAATGAGCATAGAGGCATGCGAAGGTTCGAGTCTACTCCGGACATCGAAGATGCCATATACTACCAAGAATTGGTTCAAGTATACCAGTTTGAAGATATACCCTCCGACGAGAGTATATATGAGCAAGAAGAAATTCTTAGTAGGGATGGAGATTCTGATGGATCTACAGAATCTTCAGACTGAAGTTGAGTCTTGTCATCAGGAGAAAGAGGATCGAAGTGGATTTTCCAGTCGCACGATGATCTCGCCAAACCTGATCGACAAAATCATGAAGAAAACCTTGAACATTCAAAAGTATCAAGGTTTTAATGCCAGCAACCTAGACGAAGTTCTAAGAAATTTCAGTTTGGGAAGAAGGAAACATCATATCGTCTACGGAATCACTAGACGAGAGATGTCGCTTCCGATCGAGTTTACGGGGAATCAAGTGGAGATGCAATTGATTCCAGCAAGCGACATACGTGAGGATTTGGAGAAACTTAAACCAGAAATTGCTGAAAAGATGAGATGGATTCATATCGGGGCAATTCAACTGGTTCTCAAATCCACGATGTTCACAGGAATTGATGCTCCAATCGACATAGCCATATGTGATAGGAGAATCAGAAACCTACAAGATTAGGTGATGGGAACCATCACGGGGAATCTTTGTGCAGGCCAAGTTGTGGGGATTGTATATCCTAAGATTGCATACAATCTCAACGACTCGGGTTTCAGTAAAGCTCTGACGCTATATCAGGACTTCAAAAGGAAGGAGTTATTGGATGAGGGAAATACACCTTATTCGATAACATATCAGATTTCATATGCACTTTCCAACTCCCATCATACGGAGTTATTCTTGGGAAAGCCTTTTATCGAAATACCTGATATCTTCAAGAAGGTGACTACAGCAATTGGTCCCGATAGAATGGAGATTCCACAAAGGAGGGAGGTCAACATTCGAATTCAAGAGAGGCCAGTCATAAGACATGATCAAAGTCTTAAGATAAGCTCAGGGAGACTATCCTTCCAAGGAGATAGAATTATATCTCAACCCTTTGGGAGGAAACTTATCCAAGAAAGTCAGCCCCAATTCATAGGGAATCCTCAAGTTTCAGTCAATCTGAAATGTCCAGAGGGATGGAGAGGGATGACAACTAGATTTGATGCTACAAGATGGGAAAATAATTTTCCATGTAGTGTCTTATATTATCTCCAGCAGCCGGAGGTTAACCATTACAATGGAACCCTTGACCTAGGGGGTTTTATAGTAGAGGTTAAAGGCAGAGCAGGACGAGAAGATGTTTTGATTCTAGGGCGGGATTTTTTGGAAAGATTCAAGCCCTGGAAACCGATGGACCAAGGGATGATGATTACGATAGAAGAAAGACGACTCCTAATCGTATGACAAGCCCTTTCTCGATTTACATTCCAGTGGGAGTGTTATATGAACAATATAAGGCAGAATATTTCTCGGCCTATATTGATTCAGGTGCAGGAATATGCACAGCAAGGAGAGGAATTTTCCCAGCAGAAGTTGAGGATACTTTACCTCAAATTGCTGGCAGAGATTTCTCTAAAAGAATTTTACTCTTGTCCAAAGGAGTAAAAGAAGTGGAAATACTAATTGGAGGGGCGGGTCAAACACCTTGGTATAAGGTTAAGACTCCACCAATTTATTTCCATGATACGGGAGCTGATGTTCTGTTAGGAAATAATTTCCTACAGATGTTCAAGAAATACACGCAGGACAATGAGCAAAGAAGATTAGTGTTCACAACAAATTGTGACCATAAAATCATTGTTCAGAGGCTAAGGAAGGCATTCAATCGCCAGATACCATTAGCTTTTCGCAGCAAACGTGGTGATATGAATAATGACGGCAAACTTCGTCACCCAAAGATGAAAGATCAAAGGAGGTTTAGCGAAGCAGTGCTTAGCTGTATCCGGGAGGATGATCTTCATGAAGAGGAAATACAAATCCTTAAGGCAGCTTTGATTTCTAACAAAGAAGTTAAGGTTGAAATGCAGGTGTCTCTTGCGGATGTCAAAAGGAAGATCTCAAGATGCTACAATGAGAATCCTTTGGCATGGTGGGAAAAGAACCAACTCAAAGCAACCTTAAAGGTGAAACCGGAGAGGAGGCACGAGTTTGTTAGGTTCAGACCAATCCTGATGAACGTAATAGATCAGAAGGATATGAGAGCTATTATCAAGGAACATCTTGATATGAAGTTGATCGAACCGGCCAGTTCGCCTTACAGTAGCCCAGGGTTTCTGGTAAGGAATCATGGTGAGATCAAAAGAGGTAAACCTAGACTTGTCATTAATTATAAAGGGATTAATGATATTCTAGAGTTTGATGGATATTTTATTCCAAGTAGAGATCACCTTATTAACTGCATTCGTAATGCTAAGGTCTTCTCCAAGTTTGATTGCAAGTCAGGTTTCTACCAGATTCGCATGGATGAAGAAAGCAAGAAACTGACAGCTTTCTCTACACCACAAGGGCATTTCGTTTGGAATGTAATGCCAATGGGGTTAGCTAATGCTCCCCAGATCTTTCAGAGGAAGATGGATAATCTTTTTAAAGATTATTTTTCTTTTATGTTTGTCTATATTGATGATATACTAATAACATCAAAAGATATGGATGAACATATTACACATCTGGAAATCTTTGCAGATGCTTGTTACAAGGAAGGATTAGTGCTGTCTGAAAAGAAAGCAGTAATTGCTACCCGGAAAATAGAATTTTTGGGTATTGAGATCGATGAGTCTGGGATAATTTTGCAGGATCATATTGTGCAAAAGGTCCAGGATTTTCCAGAAACATTGAAAGAGAAGAAACAACTTCAGAGTTTTCTGGGAGTTGTTAATTTCGCTGGGATGTTTATTAAGGATCTGGCGAAACATAGGAAGGTCTTTAGCAATTTGCTAAAGAAAGATGTTCCGTTTATATGGACGGAAGATCATCGACAAGGGATGAAAAAGCTAAAGGAGGAATGTAAAAATCTCCCAAAGCTTTCAATTCCACAGGATGAGGATGATCTGATCCTCTATACAGATGCAAGTGATTATTGGTGGGCAGCGGTCCTAATAAAAATCACTCCGAATGGGGAGGAACCGTGTAGATATTGCAGCGGTTTGTTCGCAGAAAACGAGGTCATCAGATGGCATATCAACGAAAAGGAATTCTTTGCAGTAGTGAAGGCCTTCAAAAAATGGCCTTTATTTCTATTAGCCAAGAAATTTACTTTAAAAGTTGATAATACACAAGTTAAAGCTTTCTTGAAAAATAAAATAGAATCTAAGCCTGAGAAGGCTAGATTACTCAGATGGCAAGCTTTATGTCAATATTATGTTTATGATATTGTCGTAGTAAAATCTCATGAGAATATTCTTGCAGATTTTCTAACGAGAGATGGAGCCAGCTGAGATCAGTTCCATCATCCTAGCCCAGAGGCATCTCCGAGAAAACTTGGAAATGCTTTTGGAAGAATGGGAAGAGTGCACTCTCCATGCTGACCAAATGGGGAAATTGCAAAATGCCGATAAGACGAAAGTCTCCGGTAGGATACGAGCCAGTCTGCTGACCTATACTCAGTTAGGGTCGGCATTGGAAAAGCCAATCTTGCGGGCTTCCAGAAAACCTCTGGAGAAAGCAGAGTTTCGTGTTCCGGCACCTAAACCGGTAGAAGGGGATTCAAATACCCCTCGAGCGAGTTCTAAGTCAGTGGAGTCTGAACCACTGGCCCAAGAAAAAGATGATGCAAAGGCTTCACCGCCTGAACCATCATGTCAACCCTCCACCTCTGGGGAAAAAGAGGGAGAGATTAGTCTCAGGCCATTGACAGGCAAATCTGAGATTAATATTAATAAGATTAATTTTTCCTCCTTTGAACAGGTCTACCAGGCGAGGTGGGAGAAATTACTCACAAGAATGGATATCAATCCTAATACTAGTAGGATTGATGTATCTGGAAAATATCCAAGGGTTTGGATGATGCCAGGATCTAAACCCCAGGATGTCAAGCAATGGTATGAATTTGGGGCACTCGCCTCGGTTTATACTATGTCTCCATCGTTTCCAGAAATCTCAAGTCTGCCGCGATGGATTCAAGAAGCAGTGCACGAAACCTGGGCAAATAACGAATCACTTTGCCGAGGTGACACTTTGGAGCTATATTTCATTAGTGCAGCTCCAGAGCCAGCAGGAAAAGGGAATCATGAGGCCTTTCACTATATAAGGCTCAGACGACCAAGGATGGATGTCTTCAACCAAGTTAAGACGCCACCCAACGAGGTACCTATGATCGCCGCCATTTCTGAAGATCAAATCACAACCAGGCGAGCATGGGGATTATGGGTCTGTCTCACAGAGATGGACAAAGTCAAGTTTCCATTTAAGTTCTTCCAGAACTCAGCAAATGGAACTTTCTTGTTAAATACTATGACAGGAAAATCAACCAGGTTCGCAGAAGAGGCGTTCGAAAGGAAAAGGACTCTTCTGTGGGAAAACAAGTTGGCGATGAGTAAGGAAACCCATCGCAAGTTTTGCAACATGGCTCATGTTGGCCATTGGGAATCTCAAATTTGTTCAGATTGCTCGGCCCAGCGTGAACCAGAGTTCGGAAAAGGCTTCTTACCTAAACAAGATAAGAAGAAGTTCCGAGCCAACGAGTATGAGGAGAAGAGGACTCCTCCAAAAGGAAAAGCTCTAAAGGGCCCTCCAAAAAAGACAGATGGCAGACAGAAATAAAGAGGCCATGTGAAGAAAATAAAGAAGATGCTTTCGGTAAAAGAAAGCATCTAGAAAAGCAGCACCTACCAAGAAGAAAACGACAACGGGGGGTGAAAGAAAAAGACGTCCCACTATAAAAGAATCGTCGGTGGGATAAAATTAAAAAAGATGGACCACTAATTCAAAGAAGGGGTCCAACCACTAAGAAATGTTTGCGTCGGCAGCCTTATCTGGACCCAGCTTCACGTGAAGAAGCATCTTTCCAAAGATAAGGATCCAAGGCAATAATGAAGAGAAGAGAAGGCTTCCAGCCTTCTATATAAACCAGCATTTGGAGAGAGTGAAGGGGAGCGAAAATTCTCCTGACTTCTCTCCAACAATAAAATCTGTATTCCTTTTAGTTTATGCGAATAGTTCTTATTTCCGCTACCATAGGTAGCTAAACAAGTTAGTCTCCTCCCTAAAGGAGATCTAATTAGTATGTAATATATATCTATAATTCCTTAATAAGATTTGGGCTTTTGTTCATCCTCTTCTAGATTTATATTTTCTTTATTTATACCAACAAAATACTTATACGCCCCGGGTAGGAAACGAACGTGGGCTGTGCTGTGAGCCGTTGAAGGAGTCCGTGTCTGGAATCCATAAGGTGCTCCTGGTGGTTGGACGAGGTCCCTAAAACTTCCGGTGGATACGACCCGACGGCTTATTGGTCAAAGAAGGTATAATTAGTTGGTATTAATACTGAATTTATTTATACGGAAGTGTGATGGGCCTGATAGTAATGCATGTGTTATTACCATTCTGAAATTCTTAATCGTGAAATAATGGGTAGAAGGGTCAAGAACATATTAATTGGGTATTTTCATGTAATTTTACAAGATAGAATAAATTTTATTTTGATAAGGGACTAATTTGTACCTCAAAAGCTTGAAAAGGGGTATGTTTGCACCAAAATTGAGAATAAGGGGGTATTTGCCTTTTTCCACAAACATTAAGGGGTGATTTGCCCCTTCTCCCTTTTATTTATTTTTCCTTTTTGTTGAAATCTGGGAATTTCATTTATCAAACTTAATTATATATCTTCCACTTAATTACTCCTCCGTCCCATTAAATGTGACCACAAAGGATCTTACACGAATATTAAGAAAATAAAGTTTTGTGTGTTAAAAAAGTAGAAGAGAAGTATTTTAAAGGTAACATTGTTTTCTTTTTGAAAAAATGACCACTTTTAATGGAACGTTCCAAAAAAGATACATGATCACATTTAACGGGACGGAGGGAGTAGTAGTTTAGAATTTAACTTTTGCAAATTTTAATAATATATTTTAATTTTTAAAGGAAATTTATAATGAGATTAGTATTGTGTTTCAACTAACTTATAATTTGAATGATTTGGAATCATGTAAATGCATCACTACTTTTTTTTATTTAGTTTTGAAAATAAATATTAAACTAAATTTTTCTATTTAATTTCTATTATTAAATTATTACATTATTCAAAATTCGAATGCAATGATGTCATAGAACATAATATATTTCGTTGGACTCTCAAAAGAAGCTCATTATTCACGAGGTTATGCTCTTCTCCCAAATTCGGAGCGAATCAAATTTTTTTTATAAATTATTTGGAGCTTAGTTTGATAAAAATTCATTAGTAATTTATTCATTAAAGTAACTAAATTTGAACTACAAATTGAGCTTAAATTATTTTTTCGGATTCAACTCTAGTCTAATAATATTAAATATAAATAAAATATACTTTAATATTAATAAAATAATTTAATATTCAAATTTTCTAAATTTGAATTAAATTAAATAAAATTAAAAAAAAGTTCAAAAAATTGAACCAATTTTAATATTCAAGTTTGATTTGATATAATTTCGTGGATATGATGTCCTTTGATGTTTGAATTTTCACCCATGTTTCATACACTGGATTATGACATGTGTCACCTATCCTATTTTCTCTTTATGTATTAATGGTAGTGTCCATGGACACATCATTGGTAAGAGAGATTTAAGGCAAGGTGATATTATGTCTCCCACATTATTTATTTTATGTATGAAGTACCTTTCTAGACTTCTTTTTAAAAGAACTAATGATCTGCATTTCAATTACCATTTTAAATTTGATACGAATAAAACCACTCACTTGGCATTTGCAAATGATTTATTGCTCTTTGGTTGTGATGATATTGACTCTATGACTGTTTTGGCTGATTGTTTACAAGAATTTGCATCTGCGTCTGAACTTAAAATTAATTGTCATAATTATAACATTTACATGGCATGTGTCAAACCATATGAAAAGCAACAAATACTTGACCTCTTTGGCTTCTCCCTGGGTCCACTTCTGACTCGATATTTGGGGATTCCACTTGCAGCCCAAAAACTAGGAGTCTCACACTATACCCCATTAATTGAAAGTATTACTTCTAGTATTAACCTTTGGAATAATTAAAATTTATCTCTCGCATGTAGACTTGAACTAATTATATCAGTTTTTCAGGGAATTGAATGTTATTGGATTCAAGTCCTCCCTTTACCAGCAACGATGATTGATAGAATTATTAAATTATCTTTAAAGAAAACGAAATCGTTTGCTCTTGACAGATAATTGCATCATGTTAATAGCATCCCTAGTGTGGACTCTTCGGACAGGGGGTTCGTTGTATGGAAGCCCATGATTGTGTGGAAGCCTTGTGTTATGGAGGAAGGGGGTTCGGGAGTCGGTCTTCTATTTGCGAGCTTGAGCTCGCGAGCTTATGTCAGACCTGTGTTGTGGGAGAGAAGCTTGAGCTCTCACCCCTATTTATTACTCCCTCCATCCACGAAGTACATTCTCGCTCTAATCGGACACATTATTGATGATATATAATGTGTAGTGAGTGGAGAATGAGACCCTACTGACATTTCTAAAAATATTGTTTCAATTTAAGGATATATGAGTAAATATATTTGTTGTCAAAAATAAAAGTCTAAAGTGGGAAGATAGTTCGTGGACAGAGAGATAAGACAATATGAGAAGTTATTTCGTGGACGGAGTGAGTAGTGTTTTTTGTTTAAAAATTTTAATTTTATTTATTTTATTTTTATCTATAAATATTTCATTTTATACCGTATTTTTCATATTTTTCTTATTTATTTCTTCATCTTCATCTTTTCGTGGGCTCCATAGAAGAATGTCGTCGATGAGTTTATCTGTGGAGTTTCTCAATATTGAGGGAGTGAGATCATTATTTGAAGAGGAGCTATCTATTCTTGAAACCTCAAAATTTGCTTCATCAAAAACAACATGTAGCGTTACTTCCACAACAAGAGTTCTCTTATTAAAAACACGATACGCTTTGCTGATGTCAGAATATCCTAAGAAAATTCATTGATCACTTTTGCTATCAAATGTTTTTAATTGAGTTTTCTCATTGTTGTGAATATAACACTTACAACCAAATGAGCGAGTAAGTAATTCGAGGCTTCCTGTTATTCCACAGCTCGTATGGAGTTTTCCCGTGACGTAGAGTGATGACAGATCGATTTTGTGTGTAGCAGGCCGTGTTGACTGTTTCTGTCCAAAACTTCTTTGGAAGGTTGATTTCATTTAGCATAGTTCGGGCAGCTTCTTTGAGCGATCTGTTACGTCTTTCTACAATCCTGTTTTGTTGTGTTGTTCGAGCTGCTGAAGTTTGATATTGAATTTCCATCTTTGAGCAATAATCTTCAATCATATGATTGATAAATTCAGTTCCACGATCAGATCGAATGGTGATGATGAATGTCTCCTTTTGAGTTGATAGTTTGTTGAGTAAGTCAGGTCGTTTCTCTAGAGTTTCCTTTTTCTTAAACATGAAAACAACCCAAGTAAATCTAGAGAAATCATCAATAACAACAAGAGTATACTTTCTACCGTTTACACTTAATGGAAATACAGGTCCAAAAAGGTCTAGACGTAGGAGTTCCAAAATTCTTGAAGTGGAGTGAGCTCCCTTTGTTGGAAATGATGCTCTTGTTTGTTTTCCAGCTTGACAAGCTTCACACACATGGTCTTTGTCATAGATTTGATTAGGTAGACCTTCAACCATATTGTCTTTCACCAGTTTGTTGATTGATTTGAAGTTTAAGTGGCTCAATCGTTTGTGTCATAACCAGCTGGTTTCTGCACTTGACTTTGTTACTAGACAGGTTTCAGTTTGTTCATTCCATTGTACAAATACAACCTGTCCTGCAAAATCCCAGTAAGAAGAATTTCTTCTCCTTCCAAATTCTTTACAAGACACTTGTTAGCTGTGAATTCTACTCTCTTATTATTAGCACAAAATTGACTAATTGCGAATAGATTATGATTTAATCCTTCAACATATGATACATTGAGAATAGTAGTGTTACCAACTTGGAGATCACCATAACCCTTTGTATATCCTTTAGAGTTTCCTCCAAAAGTAACAGTTGGTCCAATGCTCTCCTTGTAGTTTATCAACAAATCTTTATTGCACGTCATATGTTTTGAGCATCCGCTATCAAGTATCCACACCGTGCCCCGAGCCGTGTGCCTCCTTCTCGTTGATCTCATATCATGTAATTAAAAATCACTTAGCTACCCTTCTTATTGAGGGTGCCTTATTAGTAGACAAAGTTCCTTTTGGAACCCAAATTTGCCTAATAATGGTGACATTCTGAGATGCCCTGATTTGTTTGCTATTGAAGTCAATGTAGACTATTTGTTTCTTCTTGCCAGGTGGTTGAGTAGGGACAGTTTGTTTCTTAGGAGCATATGGTTCTGCGGGAGCAGGTGGTTGTCTTTTCTGGTTAGGCGAGGGAGCAGCTCGCTGTTGGTTGAGTTTCTGTGCAGTTTGATTTGTACCCCGAGCAGGTTGTTTTCTTTGTTGATACACAATTCCTTAAGTAGTGTATTTCTGTTGTCGATGGACTTGCTGTTGATGGTCGGTTTGTTTCTTGATTAAAATGGCTTGAGGTTGTCTCATACTGTTGTTGAGATTAACTATTTTATCTTTTCCTTTTTCTTTGACAAATTTTCCCATTGGTGGACCTCTGTCAACTCCGTCAAAACCAAGTCCAGTGCGATTTGTAGCTCTTCTTTACATATCGTTAATGAGTTGAATTCGATTTTCCTTTTTGTGCATTGAGTGGTTGATCATGGCACTCAAATCATCGATCTTACGTTGAGTAGAAGCTTCTTGGTCAATGAGATCAGATATCTTGGCATTCAATGTGTAATTTTCTTCGCTCTTGCCTCTGAGTTGCTTTAACAGTGTGTTTTCTCTGTCATTGAACGCGCTGCTAATTTCTTTCATCTCTTAAATGGTGGTAGCCATTCTTCTATTTTTCTTTCATCACATGTCTGAACATCTTGTTCAATCTTGAATGATCTTCCATGAGTTTGGTGAAGTCTTCGATATACAGGTCGTCTTCATCACCAGAATCATATATAGGTTGATTAGAAGAAATGGAATTTTGACAATTTACCTCTTGATTGTCAAGTCCGTTGTCATGGCCCATGAGACACTCATCCCATTCATCTTCACTTTCATCAGCTATGAAGGCTTCTTCATTGTTTTCAAATGAGCTGTCCGACAGGTGACTTGGAGATGATTGCTCTTCAGCTAGCATGACTTTTCTTTGCTCCTTGAGCTTTTTGTCTCGTTTAGCATGAAGCTCATCTCTCTCTGCTTTCGATATATCGGGACAGTCCGTCATGAAGTGTCCCTTCCTGCCACACTTAAAGCAAGAAAATTCGGAGAGGTCAGCTATAACATATGAGGTTGATTTTACCTCATTCTGTCGATCAGGTCGATCACCAGATCGATCTTTCCCTTTGAAATTTATGTTGTTATTTTCTTTGTAGAGCCGTTTGTATCTGTTGGCTCTCACTTCCATTCTTTGAAATTTTTTTGCCATGAGAGAATACTCCTCGAAATAGTTCTTAGTAGGATAATTCTCATCATCTGAACTTGATGATTCCTTGATGACAACAGTGGGAGTTTGTTTGATTGCTTCCTTGTCTATTCCTTTTGCTTTGAAAGTTGTTTCTTTGTCTTTATTTCCTGCAGAAGATGGTTTGCTAGTGGAAATGTTAGATGAACCATGAATACGATTGATCTCGTACTCATTACCAGTAAGTAAATCAAATAAAGAATCAGTGGTTAGAGAGTTGAACTCTGGCATCATGGGATGCATGGCTGAGTATATTTCCCAGCTAGCAGGTAGAGCACGGATGACTTTCAAGTTTTTCTCAAGTTGAGAATACTTGTTTTTGTCAATTATGGCTATCTCAATAAGAACTTCAGTGAACATATTCTTCATTTGAGCAATTGTTTCTCCAGACTTCATCTTAAACTCTTCAAATTTGTTACAAGCGATAGACAACTTGTTTTCTTGAATAATATCTAATCCAAGGCTAATTTCTTTTAGCACATCCCACATCTCTTTGGCTATTTGGAGATGCCTGATTTTGGCCAAATATATGCCTCTAACTGTGCTAGAGATTAGACCTTTGGCATAATCATCGAGTCCAACCTCTTTTCTCTCTTCTGTTGTATATTCATCGATTGTCTTCTCTTTCCCGACAAGGGTTACCGAAGGAGTAGGTCCAGTTCCATCTTTTATCTCAACGCTTCCTTTGTTCATTATTTTGATAGGTCCATCTGTGATGACTGTCCACATTTTGATGTGTTGTGCACGCAAACACATCTCGATTTTGAAGCTCCAATTATCATATTTGTTTCAACTTATTTTAAAATGTCAGTACATGGCATTGTTTAGACCAGACCCACTGTCCGATAAAGGGACTCAGTATCGGGCACGAGGAATATTTCCAGCCGATATACTTCCAATTTATTGTATTAAATTACTCGCAAGAGTACGAGTTCGTTGTATATTAATAAGAACACATCCTAAACTAGATAGCAAATTCCAATCAAGTGTATGAGGCGGAGTTACCTCATGCCGAGTCCATCGTTCATAAAATTACCCCTCCAAGTGTGAGTGGAGAGGGAAGGGGCAATTATATGCCTGTTGGAGGTCTTCGGTGGTAGGCTCCTCCGGTTGGGAAGTGCTTGCCGATTGCTCACCGGCACGATTCTTGGAGCGCGCCATATAATTATGGAAGAATGAGGGTGATTTATGGAGAGTAGGAGAATTTAGGGTTTGAGAAATTGGGGTTGAGGAATTTAGGGAGAAGAAATTGGGGATTTTTTGGATTGGAGGTGTTTGGGTGGTGAAATAGATGAGATGAGGGTTGAAGGTGGTGAATGGTGTAAATATTTAGAAGGATTTGGAGGAATTGGGTGGAAGAATGGAGTTTGGGGGAGTTTTGAAGGGAAAAATCGCGATTGGAATGTTGGGGAAGAAGAAGAAATTGGGGAAAAATAATTGTGAAGGGGAATAAGGGTGATGCGTGAGGTTTAAAAGCTGAGAAGAGGGGTAGCGGTCGCTACCCTAGCGACCGCTACCCTAGCACATTGGTTTTGCAGGCAGGGAGCGAGGGTAGGGCTCGCTGGGGGGGTAGCGAGCGCTACCCTAGCGTGCTGGGGGAGTATACAGGGACTAGGGGTAGCGAGTGCTGGGGGGTAGCGCTCGCTACCCCTACGTTCTGTTGTGGGACAGATACTGGGGCTAGCGCTCGCTGGGGGGTAGCGAGCGCTGGCTCCTTATGCTGGAATGGCCAGAACACTGGGCTAGCACTCGCTGGGGGGGGGGGGGGTAGCGAGCGCTGGCCCAGCTCTCGTAATTGTCTTCCGTGCATTCTTCCCAATTTTTCCTGCAACGTAAAATTAATGTAATCTGAGTTCTTCCCCTAACTAAGTATGAAACAAAGAAACGAAAATAAATAAAACAACAAAAACAAAATCAACAGAAATAAAAGACGCTTGTTTAACGTCATTAGCTCGATGGAAATATGTGGTCAATTAGAGGGTGGATCTTCAATCGGTGTGGACTCCACCATGAAGTTGGTAGGCCATCCCTCGATGTACGGCTTCAAGCGATGCCCATTCACCACGAATGAGTCATCGTCTCCTTCTTTAGTAAGCTCTATTGCCCCGTACGGCTTAACATCCTTCACTACGAATGAGCCGCTCCATCTAGACTTCAATTTTTCAGGAAACGGATTCAATCAGGAATTAAACAGTAGCACCTTCATACCAGGTTTCAAATCTTTGTGGAGGATCCTGCGGTCGTGGATTGCCTTCACCTTATCCTTGTAAATTCGAGCGTTGTCATATGCCTCATTTCGCAGCTCGTCTAACTCCGACATCTGTAGAGAATGGTGCTCTACTGCTTTTTGCAAATTGAGATTGGAGGTCTTGATTGCCCAATAGGCTTTGTGCTCCACTTCAACTGGTAGGTGGCACGCTTTTCCGTACACGAGACGATACGGGCTCATCGCCAACAAGCTTTTGTATGTTGTGCGGTAAGCCCAAAGAGCATCGTTCAGCTTGATCGACGAATCCCTCCTAGATGGCTGAACTGTCTTCTCCAAGATATTCTTGACTTGTTTGTTGCTCATCTCGGCTTGGCCCGACGTCTGTGGATGGTATGGGGTCGCGATCTTGTGCGTTATCCCATTTTTGTTCATTAGCCTCTCTAACAGTCTGTTGCAGAAGTGTTTGCCAACATAGCTAATGATGGCTCGTGGGAAGCCAAAACCTGCACAAAATATTTTCCTGCACAAACTTGAGCACAACGTGACAGTCACACGTCCTAGTGGGGATAGCCTCAACCCACTTGGATACGTAGTCAACTGCAAGCAAAATGTATTCGTACCCATGAGACATAGGGAAAGAACCCATAAAGTCAATTCCCCACACATCAAATATCTCAACAACAAGGATATTATTTAAAGGCATTTCATTCCTACGACCTATAGCGCCGACTCTTTGGCATCTATCACACGAGAGATAATAGGCATGTGCATCTTTAAACAGAGTAGGCCAGAATAAACCTGATTGAAAAACCTTGTGTGCCATCTTTTGGCCTCCAAAGTGGCCGCCACAATGAGTCTCATGGCACATCTCTAGCACTTTCGATTGCTCCTCCTCCGCTACACATCGTCTAATCACTTCGTCTTTCCCGAGCTTGAAAAGGAAAGGGTCTTCCCAAAAGTATTGCCTGCACACATGGAGAAAACGCTTCCTTTCTTGGGAAGTGAGGTCAGGCCTTAACTCGCCACAAGCTAAATAATTAACTATGTCAGCAAACCAAGGCACATGATTAACACTATAGGCATGCTCATACGGAAAAGATTCGTCAACTAGATTATAAGATATGGAAGAAGGGATATGCTCTAAGCAAGAGAGGTGGTCGGCAACGGCATTCTCACTCCCTTTTCTATCACGAATTTCAACATCAAACTCTTGCAATAATAAGACCCAACGAATCAGCCTAGGCTTCGCCTGAGGCTTAGTCAACAGATAACGCAAAACAGAATGATCACTATGAATTATAACTCTAGACCCTATAATATAAGCACGAAACTTGTCAAGAGAGAATACTACCGCTAACATCTCTTTTTCAGTAGTAGAATAATTTATCTGAGTAGGGATTAACGTAGAGCTAGCATAATAGATTACACGCAACATTTTATCAACACGTTGACCTAAAACAACACCTATAGCAGAGTTAGATGCATCACACATAATTCCAAAGGGAACAGACCAATCAGGGCCAACAATAACAGGTGCACTGCATAATTTTTCTTTCAAAGTAATAAAAGCAGAAAGACAGTCAGCATCAAAATTGAAAGGATTATCCTCAGCAAGTAAACGACAAAGAGGTTGACAAATCTTAGAGAAGTCCTTAATGAATCTACGATAAAAACCAGCATGCCCTAAGAAACTTCTAATTCCTTTAACATCAATCGGTGGAGGTAATTTTTCAATTACCTCAACTTTAGCCTTGTCGGCCTCAATTCCTTTACTAGACACAACATGTCTCATTATAATTCTGCTACGTACCATGAAATGACTCTTTTTCCAACTCAAAGTCAAACAGGTTTCAACACAACGATCTAGGACACGATCAATTTTAGAAAGGCAATCATCAAACGAAGAGCCAAAAACAGAAAAGTCATCCATAAAAACTTCTACAATGTCGCTAATCATGTCAGAGAAAATAGATATCATACACCGCTGAAACGTACCTGGTGCATTGCACAGTCCAAACGGCATCCTCCGAAAGGCATAAGTCCCGAAAGGGCTGGTGAAAGTCGTCTTTGCTTGGTCCTCCAGGTCGATCGCAATCTGATAATAACCTGACAAACCATCCAGAAAACAAAAATAATCATTACCAGCAAGCTTATCTAACATTTGATCAATAAAGGGTAAAGGAAAGTGATCTTTTTTTGTAGCCGCATTGAGCTTGCGGTAGTCGATACACATCCTCCATTCGGTAACGGGTCTGGTAGGGACAAGCTCCTTCTTCTCATTCATAGTCACCGTGATCCCGCCCTTCTTGGGTACAACGTGGACTGGACTCACCCATTCACTGTTGGCGATCGGATAGATGATCCCTTCGGCTAGAAGCTTGAAGATCTCCTTCTCCACGACCTCCATGAGTACTGGGTTGAGCCGTCTCTGTCCATCCCTCTTCGGAAGAGAATCGTCGGTGAGCTGTATCTTGTGCATACACATTGCTGGGCTGATACCTCAGATGTCTGCCAGACTCCAACCGAAGGCTAACTTGTGCTTTTTCAGCACATTTATTAACCGAGCCTGCTGGGCCTCAGTCAGATCAGCTGAGATAATCACCGGCTTCTGCTCGTTCTCCTCGAGAAATACGTACTTTAGATTCGCAAGAAGCTCCTTCAACTCCAATTTTTCTAGTGCTGGTGGATTTGCTAAAGGCATCGGAGGTGGTTTTACGAACTGGGCCTCCAAACGGAGCCTTTCCTCTATGTCAGCCGATCCTTCAAAGATCTCCTCCAAACTGTAATCCTGCACAAAAGAAATCTCGGCCAGAGCATCAACCGAATCGATGAAAGAACAGTCCTCAATAGAACTAACAGAAGGCATATCTTTGTGCTCATGCACAGAAAACGAAACTTTCTCTCCTAACACAGACATTTGAATATTACCATTTTTTACATCAATCAAAGTATTTGTAGTTGCCATGAATGGTCTACCAAGCAATAAAGTATGATCACGTCCGTTTTCATGCACATCACCTATTTCTAAGACAACAAAATCCATAGGTACAATCAGACCACCAACACTCACTAGGATGTTCTCTACAATACCTCTAGGATATCTAACAGAACGATCAGCTAACTGTAAAATCATGTGTGTAGGTTTCAATTCCCCTAACTCTAATTCCTTAAAAATCGAGTAAGGCATAAGATTAATACCTGCACCTAAGTTAAACATGTCTGTTACAGTTTTGTCATTCCCAAGAGCTATAGTGATAACGAAACTACCTGGATCTCGCAATTTCTGAGGAAGAGGCTGCTGCATGATAGAGCTGGGCACCTCGGATACCATGACGGACTCATCGTCTGCAAATCTTCTCTTTTTGGAGGCTAGCTCCTTAAAGAACTTCAGGTACGCCGGTACGTTGAGGATCACGTCCAGGAGCGGAAGATTAACATGTACTTGAGACAGCATCTTATAGAACTCCGCGAACTGCTTCTCAAGCTTAACATTTTTTAGCCTGCTCGGAAAGGGAATCGGCGGCTTGTATGGATTCGCTTTTACGAATTGGCGGAAGATTAATAAATGCCAAAACCTTCCCCGGCAACGGCGCCAAAATTTGTTTCAACTTATTTTAAACTGTCAGTAAGTGGCATTGTTTAGACCAGACTCACTGTCCGATAAAGGGACTCAATATCGAGCACAAGAAATATTTCCAGCCGATATATTCCCAATTTTTTGTATTAAATTGCTCGCAAGAGTACGAGTTCGTTGTATATTAATAAGTTAACCCTAAGTCGTATTCTCAAGGAAGGCTAAGCAGGGCTTATATCTATGTTGCAGAACAGAAAGCAATTAAAAAGAGAGGGTTTTGGATTTTTAATCTAATTAATCTATCTAGGAGAAAATTAATGAAGTAATTAAATCTTAAATCTAAGAACAATGAATTAAGGAAATTGAATTGAAACATGCTTTGAACTGATTAATTAACATGATTGAAAGATTTATATTACTGAATTGGAAATTAATCAATAACAGAGCAGAAAGAAAATAAATCATAAAGCAATAAAGAAAGCAGTAAAAGAACTCACAGATAGAAAGGAAAAATAATGCATTAAAGTACTACGGGTTTGAATCACGAACGAATCCACAACTGAATTGAAGAACGAACAAGAAATAAAAATCTAAACTAAAAGTATTTTCTCTCGTGGTCTAAACCCTAGAATAGAAGTATAAAAACGTGAAGTAGAAGTACATCCGAAGAATCACACGTGGGCGTTTAAATAGGTGAGTAAGATCGCGCCAGGGTAGCGCTTGCTAGGGGTCAGCGAGCGCTACCTTGGCTCGCTGCGTATTTGACTGAAGCAGGGGGATAGCGAGCGCTGGGGGGGTAGCGCTTGCTACCCCTACGTTCTGGCTGAGGTTTGGCTGCAATGGGGTAGCGCCCGCTAGGGGGCAGCGAGCGCTACCCCACTGTTCTGTCTTCTAAACGTTCCAGGGGCCAGCGGTCGCTGGGGGGTAGCGACCGCTAGCCGCAGGTTCTGTCCTTCTCTAGCCTTTTCTTCATCTTTTCACCTCTTCTCGCCCTCGCTTCTCTTCTGGAACATTGTCAACTTCGTGTGTCGATCTTTACCTAAAATGTAACATATAGAATACCAAAGCTTCAAATCGAACAACAACAAGCGATAATATAGACTAAATTACGAGAGAAACGAGACCAAAAATAGATAAAACAATATCCTGCGATGGAGAAATCCTCAAAAGCTCAAACCATCTTTCCTTCCATGACTAAAGTAGATTATTAGTCTAATGCAAATGCTTTATGTTGTGAAAACGTTTTCAAGATCTATCAAAGATGACCACACAGAGATTAGCTCTTGTGAAACAGAAACAATGGTCCAAATGGACCACTGCTCTGATACCACTTGTTGATTCCAAAAGAGCAAGATTAGGGAGGGGGGAGGAATACATCAATTCAAACTTTTAGGGTTTTCATATTTTTAAGATTAGGTTATAAGGCTTAAGCACACTTAATAGATAAGATAGCTTAGAGTAGTAACATAAATCTTCTTGTCAGGAAGACTAAATCTTACTCAAATAACACCTTATGCATGGAAAAATAATAATCAAGAACAACTAATACAAGTTAATCCTGATTAAAGTTGTGTGCTGAATTTGGTGGTTAATGCTCTTTATACTGAGAAAATCGTTTTCTAACTTGTAAAAATTATCAAACCAGTTTTGAATGCAAGAGTATGAAGAAGATGAATATGAAGTAAATAAGAATTAAAGAACGCAAGTAGTTAACGTGGTTCGGGATAAACTTTTCCTACATCCACGGCTCGATCAAGTCTAGATCGAAAATCCACTAACTTTCTCATTTCTTTTTACTCGTTGAGTACGAGTCACAATAATTATCAAAACTAGATAACTTCTTGTTATTACAAATCTTCTCCCTAAGATTGATAACTACAATCTAGGGTTACAACTGGATCAAGTCTAGATCCTAACTTTGGATTTTGTAAAACTATTTTCCAAAAGAAATAAACCTTCAACAACAGTAAAACACTACAGAGAATTCTGAGATGAGTAGAAGTGTTTTTGAACGTTGAGAGTTTGAAGATTTTTTAGCAGAGTAATGGCGATTTGAATGCTTGAATTCTCGTACTCTTTCCTGGAAGTGAAGGTGGTATAAATAGGACCATTGCAAGAACTATCCGTTGGAGAGAGAGAGGAGTCCTTCCTCTTAGCATTAATGGCTGCATTAAATGCATGGCAGTGTTGTTGATACACGCGCTGCCATATGAGAGTCATGTTCCACCTTTCACGCGATTTCTCAATGTATTGCCATACTGGGAATGATCTTCCGTACTGCAAATTTAATATTCTCGTACTTCATTCCTTAAAGTGTGTTGTTGATGTGACAATACACCAAATGGTTGACTTATGACAAATTTAGGTATGTCGGCAGTCCACCATAGTTATTGTGAGGACCAGCTCGCTCAATCTTTAATGTAGCAGGTCGTTTAAAGTCAAGTTGTTCTTTCACAAGTTAATTGATTTGATTTCAATTAACACAACTTCTTGTTCGAAGGCATCTTGATAGCACATGAGACTGGAGGGACAGGTCGTTTTTGTGAAAAATAACCTGTTGAGATTTGGACAGCGGGCTGCTGAGAAATATTTTCTCTAGTTGTTCTTCCTCTTGAGATGTCTTCAAGTATATACGTCTTCTATCCTAATAACAGCTTGATTATATGGACAGATAGTAAATTTATCCATTTGTTCCTTTTACATGGTAGTTGTTTACAAACTAACTCTAGAAGGACAGATCGTTATAAGTAAGTTTGAAATTTCAAACTTCTTTTACAATTTGATCTGTATAAACTAAATGCTAGATATCAAAACCCATGACAAGTAAATTGGACAGCGAGCTGTAAGTATGTGAAGAAGATCGTTATTTTTACCAAAAACGATCTGCTCAATACTTTAAAACTAGTTGTCTATACAATTTAGAAAATACTTGTTATCTTAGTAATCATTGTGTTCAGAAAGACTTTTTATAAGAATAATACAGATCGTAAGTAAATGAAAAACGATCTGCTTCTTTTATACTTAAAAGACATTCCTTAATAGATAACAATGACTACCAGGTTTTCTGAGATCATAAAAACGACTAAGTGTTGTTTCAAGAAACATTATCAAAACTTAAATAAATTTGTGGAGTTCCCAACATAAATATTAATTTAGAAAGAAATTACCAAATAAGTAATGATGTCTCTCATAAAATTTAAAATTTAATATTACTCCCTTCGTCCCATTAAAGATGGCTCTTTTTTCTATTTCTATCCGTTCCATTAAAGTTAGTCAATTTCCTTTTATAGTATTTTTTTGTGCTTTAAGTGTATTGAGATTAAAAAAAGAAGGGATTATCTTGATTTGCGTGCAGAAAGAAGGTCATTTTTAATGGAACAGATGGAGTATTAAATTATTAAAAAAAATAAAAAGTAAAAACACTTGAGCCGGAGTGTAATGATCACGATAATTTGAAAAATATACAATAATTATTAATCGAAATACTTCAGCTTAATTAAGACCAAATAGTACTACTTTTTTATATTCAAGCACAATCAATCAAAAGAGAATTTCCAAATGAATGAGGAGTATAACGCAATCGAAACGATTTTTAATTTGTCCTCGACATATATATTACCAGTCAAAATAGAAATCTTCATCTACCCGCTGCATGCATCGCACACAAATTTATATTTCCGCGTATGATGTAATATATTATATATATAAATAATAAATTTTTATAAACTTTGCCTTTAAATTAAAACTAGTTTATGTACCCGTGCGATGCACGATAAAAGTTAAAAGTAATAGAGATAATTTTAAAAATATTGTTCCCTCCGTCCCGCTATATTAGAAGCATTTTCTTTTTTGGGACATCCCGCTAGATTAGACACATTTCCTTTTTTGGTAACTTTTACAATTTAAAAGTATGTGGGTCATACTAAAAGCAAATATTGGTTTTCGATCCAAAAATAAATGCTTCTAATCTAGCGGGACGGAGGGAGTAGTATAATTTAAATCATACATTTATAAAATAGTACTTATACATACAAAGACGTACAATAGAGTTGTTAAACTAATAAAATAATTCATATGTAACAATCTACAAATTCAAGTTAAAAAATAGTAACATTTTTTTTATATTTAATAGAGCGTGATTGTTACAACTAAATATAAACAATTTAGTATACATTAAATATAAACATGTAGTAAAAAAATAATTTATGAGTAAATTAATAGATAAAATAATGATATATAATATAAAATCAAATTAATAGATTAATCCAAAATAGATGGTTCACATATTTTCTCATTTTTCATATAATAATTTTTTATATGAGTAAAAGCATATGAGTTACATTACGGTGTGTTTGATTTTTGAAGATATAATAGATAAAATTTATAACATATTTTATTTCTAAATTGTTTTTTTTATTCACAATTCATCATTCAATATCATTTTTTAGTAATTTTACCATTTTTTACAGTTTAAATGAATGATAAATTTAAATATATATATATATATATATATATATATATATAAAGGAGAATTAGATGACCTATAATCTATTTTATAATCAAAACAAACAATTCAAATTCATGGAATTAAAAGATGAAGATAAACAACGATTTCACAATCCGACAATCAAATATTTTTGTTTCTTAAAGTTTTCATATATCTTCGGTCTTGACAAAAATAAATAAAGAAAATTAAATTACAAAAAATACAATCATTTATAAAAAAAAAAATTGAAGACTAAATATTTAGTGAAAACATGTAACCAATAATTTCGGTAAAAAAGAGATAATTGTCGATAAATATACAAACTAACCACCATTTCTGGTATTGTACATGAACCATCATTTAGTCGGGTCCACATATGCATTAGTTTGACGGAAAAAGTAGCATATCCGCCCTTAGGGTATAGACTCCTATGACAGATCACCCCTTATGGTCCGATTTTGTTTAAATGAGTCCCTGAAGTCGATAAGTTGCTGCAACTTCGTTAAGTAAATTTTATTTTTAGTGAAAATGAACATATAATATAATATACGTGATATTTAAAATATGGTAAAAATAGCATATTTGCCCCTAGGGTAGAGGCCCCTATGGCAGATCATACCTTGTGATCCAGTTTTTGTTCAAATGGGCCCCTAAATTCGATAAGGTGCTGAAATAAAAAATTAATTTACTTAACGACATTAAATGGCCGTTAGAAGGGAGGGTTAAGTTGCATCAACTTATCGACTTCAGGGACCTATTTGAACAAAATAGGACCATAAGGGGTGATCCGTCATAGGGGCCTCTACCATAAGGGAGGATATGCTACTTTTCCCTAGTTTGACCGAAAATAGCCCGATGTATTAATTAGCTAAAAAATGATAGTTGATGCATTGTTGAGTAGATTTTATAGTTCATGTACAATAACAAAAATTGTGGTTAGTTTATGTATTCAGTGACAATTATCTAAAAAAAAAATATTACTCAATTGGTAGGCTAAAAGTGATAACGTGTTCTTATTGGACAATTTCATTAAAATTGATTACTTTCTCAGAAAGAAAAAATATCTTTAAAATATTAAGTCTCATTTTTTTAATGTTTGTGTCCAATTCATAGTGGCCTTAGGTGACAAAAATAATATAAATATTATTTGAAGTAATGTATTACCTTAAAAAAACTATAGTGCTACTAATGAGAACATTGAACTATAAAAATTATCGTGAATCATTCTTTTATTTTTCACATTATGTAATAAATAATATATTATATTCCTTGTAGAATTCGTATAAGAGACTTTTTTACACTATTTACAAAAAGATATTAATTTAACTTACTTCATAAAATGTTCAAATGAATAAAACAATTATAATAAAAGTAATCACTAATAATATAAGAACAAATGTAATAATCACATATATATTACAAAAATTGTGTAAAAATATCAGTACATTAATTATATATATATAGAGGTAGTCTTATTGGGTGGGAAATGAAATATATATATATATATATATATATATATATATATATCAACTATCTATTAAAAATAAAATTTTATGTCCCTAATATAAAGTACTTATAATAAATAAATAAATTTTAATTATTAATTTTAGACTGTTTGAATATACATAATTTTTTTCCCCTCATATCAACCTAACTCCATATATAGGTAATACATATGAATGAGAAAATATCTTAACCCTATATTTTACATAATGTGAATTAATAAATAGTTAGTCTTCTATATTTAATTTACTCATTTAAAATAAGTTTTTAATAATTATTTTTAGATTATTTGAACAATTATTATCATGATTTTGTAATTTTATTTATATTATAATATTTTTTTTTTCAAATTTAAGATGTATATTGAATATATTTCTACATACAAAAATAGATTAAATTTTTGAATTAATATAATTATACAAATTTTTGGGTAGTTACTTTCATAACCTAGTAATTTGAAAGATTTAATTATTATTTATTAGTAGTTAATATCATTTAATCTATATTTATATAATAAGCCATTAATTTGAATATAATTACATAATTGCCATTACAATTGATGTTCAATTGAAAACCTTGTTTTAATATAGTATATAGATTTATTGATTTTATAATATTATTTAATTATTTTATATAAAATAATAAAAAAATAAAAATTATAATAACATATATGCGTATTACGTAGCATTAATTATCACATTAATTGCGGAAATATGATTTTGTGCCTTTTCCAATAGTCAAAATTGGCAGAATTTATTCTCTGTATCAGTCAACTTACTATAAAAAACGAAAACTTTGATTAGGCTTACTATCATGAATTCAATAATTCTACATTAGGCGCGCACACACACATATATATAACAAAATACAATCAATAAAGTTACAAATATATATAATAACATTACCATCACTTTTATAATCCTTACTAATAAAGATCATAATAAAATATATAATTAGATCACGATCAACAAAATAAACAAAATCTCCATTCCTAAATTCTTGCACCAAAAAACCCTATAAATATCAAAACAAGTGAAGCCATTCAATATCCAAAACAAAAACTCACACTATAATATTTCAAAGAAGTTGATAAAAAAGAAATTTAACTAGCCATGAAATCCTTTTCTTACATATTGATCTTAACTTTGGTGCCGGCGGCCAATTTTCTGGGTGGTGCCTCCGCGTGGAGTGGCCGGAAGTCGTTATCACCGACACCTGCGCCAGCTCCGGTTCGAGAGGAAGAAGGTTCTTTTGTTATATTAGACCCAAGGGACAGTGAAGTGGTGGAGATTGCAAAGTTTGCTGTGGATGAATATGTTAAGCAATATAAACATAGTTTAAGTTTTCAAAGTGTTTCTGAAGCTGGTTACACGTACAGCTCAAATGGGATTGATTATGGGTTTATTATTGTAGTAAAGAATGGAACAGGATTAGAACCCTATACTGCCAACGTCATGATACATGATGGTGCTATGCAACTACTTAGTTTTGGGAAAAAGAGCCTTGATAATTAATTACTACAATATATATATTAAACCTTCTATGAGGTTTTCTTTAAGATTCATACATGTGTTAGTTGTTGAGTATATTGTTTGTCGTGGTTAATTTGAAGTTTTGACTATAAAGTTGAAGTCTTGATTCCGAGTTTGTCGTCGTGCAATTTCTTCTTGTCTTTTCTAATGTTTCGGAATATATAATACACAATTTTATTATTGTAACTTTGCTTTGTGATTGTTTCAATCATTATATTTCGTTACAAGTTTTGCCTCATGATTTTAACATTTCACATATTATTAACGAGTGAATGTACAAAATAATCAAATCTATTACTATTAAAGAGTGAATTATGTTATAATTAATTTTAACATTTCACATATTGTTAAAGAGTGAATATATAAAATAATTAAATAAGAATGTAAAAGACAAATAATAGTTACCAACATAATAATATTAATTTTTAGTCATTTTTATATTTTTACTAAAATACCCTTCTAATTATTTTTTTACATTTCTATGTATCAATCGTATAAATGATATGAATGAGTATTATTCATATCTTTCATATAATTATTCAAGTGAAAGTGTATTTGTGATCATTCACACTCAAAATTATTAAATTTAAATATTATTATATTAGTGATTATTATTTATTTTTATACAATTTTGTTACTATTTTATGTAATCAACACCATTTTTCACATTGAAAAATCTTGATGATGACCAAATTCACATGCCCCTACAAGGTCGGACGTAACATGTGACCAAACTAAAGCAAGGTTGCCCTAAACTCCGATTATCATCAAAGATTGAAGTTCACAAATAAATAAACAAAAGTAGGTTAAAATGTCAAAATTCTATTAACATATTAAAAATTCATGCTAAAAATGCCTTAAAAAAATTTATTAGACTAAAATTGTACCGTATGAATTTTGAACTTAACAATTGTTAAGTGGAGTTTGATTGAAAGGATACCATTAATTAAATGGTTTAAGAGATCAGGAATTAAATTGAGGATTTATATATATTGGATGGTTATAATGAAAATAAATCTGCTTGTGTTAACTAAAAATACATCTGAACCATTCATATTTTT
Source organism: Leonotis leonurus (assembly GCA_026898415.1). Taxonomy (NCBI): domain Eukaryota; kingdom Viridiplantae; phylum Streptophyta; class Magnoliopsida; order Lamiales; family Lamiaceae; genus Leonotis; species Leonotis leonurus. The sequence goes on along the minus strand of JAPKLX010000082.1, from coordinate 958,237 downwards.
CATCCAGTGGATATAATTAAACTATACCCTAATCGATAAACCCTAGTCAAAAATAATAACAAATTTCCTATTTTCAGGGATAAAATATTTTAAATAAGATATATACAAAAATTATCTTTTAATCTCCACCATTGATCTAAATAATTCAACAGTCAAGATTTATTTTTAGTTAATTCGTACAGAATCCTTTTTATTTGATCTTTTCCCTATATATATATATTTGATTGAACTTGATAGTGACATCCTAACTATGGATGGTAGAATATTTACAAATTCAATAACATTGGACCTAAGATAAAATCAGATTCGCCTGTAGAACATGGCTATTGAAAAGAAAATGAATAGTTTTTTTCATAGTTATGACTTGCTCATATTTTCATATGAATGTAGGTAGGGGATTTAATCAGAGGGATCAAGTTTGGTGAGTAGATAAATAGAAAAGTAAGAAATAAGTGAGTGATACCATCACCTATCATTGGTTTGGTGTTGTCCTTTTGTGACTAGTGATGTAGAGCCAATTTCTTGCTCCATGCCTTACCATGTGCTTGCACGAATATAAATTAATCTAACCACTTCAAGCCAAAAATTAAAATAACAAGGAAAGAAAAACAAAAGTTATTTCAAATGAGGATTGTATCTTACATGCCTATGCTCTCACACTCTCTCTCGATTAAAACTTTTAGATAATTCGTTCTCACCAAAATTGATTTGATTTGATCAAAAAATTCTCATAAATTTGAACAAAACAAATCATTTTGAAAGGGAAAGAGTAGTATTTTGGATAATATTTAAAAGCTAATTTGTATCATTGACTTTTACACTATTACTATATAAACTAAGATTAACCAACATGAAATCATCATAATAGTCAAAATCTATGGTGTGTGTTGATTTGTAGGTTCTACCAACGTACCGAGTGTATGTAGTCTCATATGTATCTTCATCACTCGATATGATTTTGGGCAAAGACGGTTCTTGACCTTATGTGGGGTCAGTGGGCGATCGTATAATGTTGATAAACAAAAATATAAAAGGAGAGGCTCTTCGAACGGCCTAAACTCTATATATTTAGAGAAAATAACTAAATATTCATTGATTTCTCAAAACCACCTAGATTCCACATAATTAAGCTGGACTTACTCTTTGGATTTAAAAATAACAATTATTAAGGATCGTTTATATATTTATAAAATTTGTATACAACACTTCTAGCAATGCAGTTGGTTAAACATTTTAATCTAATCATAATGTTCCTCAGTTTGAATCCAAAAGGTTATAAAAATGACCCCTTTTAAAATTCATTTTAAATTTTTAAGAATTTGCATATATAGTGCCCTCGTTATCTTGTCCCGTCACTAGTTTTCCAAAATGGTTGATTGTTGGAAAAGTTTTTGCTAAGCAATCAATATTTGCAGACAAGACGCAATTTATACTTATTTAGGCAGACAAACACAAATTACTTTTAAATGACTCCAAACTCAAATACCTCAAATATGCATAATGGGACAAGGTAGGTAGCCCAACTAATTGATTTGCACAAAATAATTGAACAATATGTGAACACATACACTTCATGCATCCATGCCAATATAACTACAATTATCCCTCCGTTCCCGTAAGCATGACACAATTCATATTCATATCTCTCCGTTTTAGTAAGCATGACACAATTCATATTCATATGAATGTATTAAAATAATAAATTGTGTCAAGCTTATTGGGACAGTACTACTATATTTTTATTTTGGATTGGAAAATGTAGAAATTTCTAATGGATTTACTAGAACTGAATTTGAGAACACTTGAGCTAATTTGTCTATACCGATCTCCAAACCGTCTAAATTCGTTGTACCAATATGTTTTTTATTGCTCTTGGAAAGGTGGTATATATAAAACCTACCTAATTAATAATTAATGTTCTCCATTTTATAATATTCTTAACCCTTCCTGTCATTGATTATTTTGACGATCTTATTAAAATATGCCTTCTCTTTCCCTCCTTCCTTAACAACAATCACAAACAAATCATAATTTTATTTGTAGTATTTTGATGATTTTACTAAATAAAGAAAATATACTTAGCTATCCTTATCAAAAGTTGTAGAATTCAAGAACCGGGTCCGGTTTAATAATTTGTTTTGTATGATTTACTACTGTGAAAAAGGAAAACAAATATAATCGTAAAAAACTATCATTGCATATATTTAAAAAAAAAGAAGAAGAAGGAAGATGATAACTTGGGGCTCATCCAAGAAGGTACTGGTGTGTCTCATCCCCTACCATGCAATATATTTTTATTTGTTTTTTATTACTAGAAAAATGGGAAATTTCGATATTTGTACTCTGTAGTATCATTCATTATGCACATGATCACCACTTTGAATCATAAGAAAATTTCCTCAAAAACTCGAAACTTAGAAATAAAATATAGTATACACAAATATTTTTTTTATAAGTTAATTAGCCCTAACTATAGTCTATAATTATATAATGAAAAATCACATTATGTTTAGTTCCAATAAAATTTTCTCGCATCTTAATTTTTACGAGATGGTGCTTTTGAATCGACCATTTAAATTTCGGTTATTTCAAAATTAAATTGATTCGTAATCAATTATTGAAATCATAATATATTAATCATATCTATATCTATATTTATTTATATTAAAACAAGATTTTTAATTGAACATCAATTTTAATGGTAATTGTGTAATTATATGCAAATTAATGTCTCATTACATAAATATAAATTAAATTATTTAAATTGCTAATAAATAATGATTAAAGCTTCCAAATTATTGACAAATGAAAGTAATATTTCAAATTACTTAGCAAATAAAAATAATAAAAGTAACTATTCAATTTTTTTTTTATAACTATACTTTTAATTTTTAATTTATTTGTATGTAAAAACATGTACAATATACATCATAAATTAAAATTGTGATGAAAATTATAATTAGATATATAATATAAAAAAATAATTTCATATGAACAAGTTACTATCATTTTAAATATCGAAATAACTATATATATATAATTAGGTTCATGAGAAAGAATTTATCCATTAATGATTAATCTATAATTAATAATATATGCATAGTGGATTTTCAAGAAATCAAAATCGTTGGAATCGAATTGTAATTGGATCATAATCGATAATTCTAAAACCATAATTGTAATAGTCGATTATAATCATTTCTTACACCATAATATATATATATATATATATAATTAATATATTTGTACATATACAAGATTTATATAATATATATGTGATTATTACATTTGTTCTTATATCATTAGTGATTAATTTTATTATAATCATATTATTCATTTGAAAATTTTATGAAGTAAATTAAATTAATATCATTTTTTAAATAATTTTAAAATAATCTTGTATGAGAATTATACAACAAATATAATATAGTTTCATTTTCTATAGTTTTTATAATAATATATTTGTTTAAATAATATTTATATTCTCTTTATCAACTAAGACTATAAAAAACTGTGACTTAATTTTTAAAAATAATTTTTTTCTATTTGAAAATGTAATTGACGGTCCAATAAGAAAACATGACACGCTTTTAACGGGACATATAGAGTAATATTTTTATTACCCAAATTATAGATTACATGATTTCACTAAATATTAAGTCTTCAATTTTGTATAAATGATTGTTTTTTTCTAATTTTATTCTTTATTTATTTTTGTCGAGACCAAATATATATGAATTGCTTTAAGAAAAAATATGTTCATTGTCGGATTGTAAAATCGTCGTTAATCTTGATATTTTAATTCCATAAATTTGAATTGTCCGTTTTAACCGTAAAATAATTTATATGTCATCTCACTCTTTTTTGCATGTAAATACATTTAAATTTATCACTCATTGGAATACTGAAAAATATGGCGAAATTATTAAAAATGATTTAAAAAATGATGAATTGTTAATCGAAAATAAAGAATTTATAAATAAAATATGTTATCAATTTTATCTATTATATATATTTTACAAATCAAACAGACCGTAATGTACAACATATGTTCTTACTCTAAAAAAAGATTCTTACATGAAATTAAAATGAGAAAATACATGAACCATATATTTGGATTAATCTATTAACTTGATGTTAGATTTAAATATGATAAATTAATTAGCATGAAACCTAATAAATCAATTATATTATTTTTCTTGCATGTTTATATTTGGTGCATAATAAATTATTTATATTTATTTATAACCATCGTGGTCCACAAAAAATGTGAAACAATGTTACTCTTTTTTAACTTGAATTTGTATCAACCGTTACACAAGAACTATATAATTGTGTGTCTTAAATAATTATAATCAAAATTATTTATATTACTTTTAACTCTTTTCGTGCATCGCACGGGTACACAAACTAATTTATATATAATCTTCAGTTTTATTAAATTAATAATATGATTGTGTTGGGAAATATTTATAAGTGTTTTGATTCAGATCCCAAAACTTCCCCTGAAAGATGTAATAAGTCCAAAACTGAATCTCTAGTGTTTTATTTATGAACTCAAATGTTAGGGAGTTCTATTTTTCAGGTACACTGAAGGACTGACACTACTGAAGATTCAAGACCATATCAAAACTGAAGGATCACTCTACTGAAGTCTGTCCTGAAGTTTTGAAGTTGAAGTTAGAAGCTAAAGTCAACTTGCTACTGAAGTTCAAATCTGAAGTTCTGCACTGAAGTCCATTCTGAAGTTTCTACTGAGTGAAAGTCTATTTTATAGGACTTACCATTTATAGCAAAAATCTCAGTAGGTGAAACACAATCTTGCTGCAGACACCAAAAATGGCAAAAAGGACGAAGACTCCAATGGGAAGAATTCAAATGAAGCTCTGTCTCACAACGGATACATTCTATGAGAGAGTTATATATACCCCGCTGCTTCAAACGCTTCAACTACCGGTTACCCTGCATTCAAACATACAATCGCTATTCTGTTATCAAGCTTTTAAGCTCTCACTCAAGAACACTCAAGCTTTCAGATTTTATTCTCTAGTGTTCTTAGCGATCATTTTGTAACCCAAGAATAGTCTTAGCATTAGATTAAGTTCTAAGCTAGAAGTGATCAGATTTACTGTCTATCTAACCATTTATGGTTGATCACTGTAAGATTATTATTTTCTCCATTAACTTGGAAACCCTCGACTAACATCAAGTACTCGTGGACGTAGGAGTTTTTATCTCCGAACCACGCAAACCAAATCATGTCTCTCTCTCTCTATTTACTCTCAGTATTTATCATTCTTTGATTATCATAATTGAATATTGATTAATTGAAAAGAGAAAGATTGCATTAAGTTTTTCTGAACAAACGAGTAAGATTTAAAACCACCACATTCCGCACAACACTTAAGATATTAGTCCATCAGTCAAACACTAAGTGTAGACTGAAGGATTGCTATCTAAAGTATTCAACTCTTACTGAAGTCCCTCCCTTCAGTACAGGAGCTCACTCAAAGTTTTAACTTGTAAAAATCTAAACTGGTGTATCCACCCTCATACACTCAGTATACTCGTTTCGGGACCAACAGATTGTAAAATAATTATAAATTCATATTTCCATATCTCATATACGCGATTTATACACAGACCGTGAAATTAAATTTAAGTAGAAAAAGACTTGCTTTCAAAATGATTAAAATTTAAATATTTTTATATTAGTAGTTATTATTTATGTTTTATAATTTTATTTAGTTATTTTATATAATTTTTGTCGTAAATTTCTTCTATATTCATTCTACTTTAAAAAGATAATATTATTTTTTTTTAAATTTTATTTTAGAAAAGATAAATTTATCTAGGAAAAAAAAAGCACAATTTATATATAAATAATACATGAAACATTTAATTTGAAATCAATTTGAGTGGCAATTTTGTAATTAAATTCAATTTTAATGGCAAAGATAATACTATAATTACTAAATTAAAAAACTACCATAATTATGATTCAATTTCAATACATTTATGACAAAGCCTATACAATGAACCATTAGAGCATCAAGATAAGTTGAATATTGAACAATTCATAATATACATGTACACTGAATCTATTTAGTAATAAAAATTTGTCCTATTTGACTAGGGTATATAATTGTTTTTAATATTTAATACTAATAATTATAATCAATTTGTATAATTGATAAATTCAAAACAAACATATATTGACTTCGTCTCACTTATTTAGACACATTTTTCTTTTTGAGTTGTCTCACTTATTTAGACACATTTATTTATTTAAAAAATTTTAAAGCACAAATTAAATCATGTTCTTCAAAAGCTATTACAACTAAATATTGATATCAGTGTCAAAAGTAAATGAATTTAAATAAGTGAGACAAAAGGAGTATAGTTTTTCAAAAAAATATTAATTTTAATGTATTATTATAAATATTAATTAAATGTTAAATTTAATAGTGAGATGTAGAGTGAAATACAAATAGTCATTCCATTTAGGAGTTCTATTAATTTATACTGTACAAGTTATATATAAATATTAGACATATTGTATTAAATAATTTCAACTTTATTAATTTACTAACTTTATTTGTAGATAATTTTAACGTTATTGGTAAAAAAATATATAAATATTAAACATATTAAATTATATAATTTTTAAAATTTAAAAAATAACTACTTTTATTTTCTCTCTTCTCTAACATGTGCTTCCTAAAATTATTTTATTCACTTCACAAAAATATTTATAATATACATCTAATTTTAAAGATCTTGAGAAGAGAATTAATTTGATATAAAATAAAATAAATTTAATATATAAAAGTTATAATAAGTTAATAAATTGAAAATAATTATATATATATACATACATATTCTTATACATATAATTTGGTTTATAAAATGTTTCTATATGGATCACTTATATTTATATTTATATTTTTTATTTTTATTTTCTTTTCTCATTTAGATATTTAATATTTTGTTATTATGTAATTTTTTATATAAATATTAATTATGAAAAATTTAATTTATTTTATTAATTCATATATCATATAAAAATTAAAATACATATATTATTAAAATTAATTAATATATAATTATTAATATGGTTGTGATATATGAAAAATATATAACAATGTTGTATATGTTGTGATAACTAATTTGATCAAAAATATAATTAAGATTAATATAATTTAATATATTAAAATAAATTTTTAAACAATAACTATTACACGAATTTGTACTAAAATTGAAAATCAATTTTGAATGATAACTTTGTAGTTGACTTCAAATTATTAATTTGTTGTTACATAAAATTATGTCAAATATTTATTATTACATAACAAAATTAGAATTTCACAACAAAATATAACTACAAATAATAATGACTTCAAATATATGTATTATGAATTTTTATCAATATACACATATGTTTAAATAGTTATATAATATTATTTTATTTGTTAATTTTAATGTGTTGTTATAAATTAATAAAAAGTGACGCTTTATAAAATAAGAAATAATTTGAATTAGATAAATTAAATCGAAGTTATTGTTTCAAATCGTTGATCACGGTTCTCAAATTTTGAGACTGTAACCGAATTGTCATCAACATAATCACAATTGAGAATAAGACTATCGATTACGGTTCTAAAACCGCCGAATAAAATCGATTTACAATATTTTTGTTTTTATAAGTATTTTTATGCATAAATAATTTATAAATAAATAATCTCGTGCATAGCACGACTGCAATGGTCAGTCTAATATTAATATTAGAATGAGTAAATTGCACATGAATCAAATAGGAGTAGTTTAGTAAAGTAAGAGAGATTATATAAAAAGAAAAGGAATAAAAACCTTATATAAACAGCGTGGCTAGCAGTAGCAGTGCCTGCCCCTCCTTCACTCTTCCACCCCAACCAACCAACCAACCAACCACTCTCACAAAATGGGAAATGTAGCAATGTGTGCTCCTTCAATAATCTCCAACAACCAGGTTAAGATCCTCTGCGCCGACGGTAGATTGCTGGTCTACACAAAACCACCAATCGGAGCTGCGGAAATCATGCTCGAATTCCCCGGGCACTTCCTCTGTGAATCTGGGCAGCTCATCGCCGGCCACCGAATCTCAGGCGTTTGCGCAGAGGAAGAGCTTGACCGAGGCCACCTCTACTTCCTCCTCCCCATGGATATGCTCTACTCCGTCCTCACCCAAGAAGAACTCCATTTCCTCACCAACAAAACACCAACCAAAGGAATGAAGGCATCAACAGCAACAACCTTAAACTTCTCGAAGATTTTTCCCGAGTTTTGTCTGTTTCCGAGCGTTGGTTCCGACACCAAGGATTTCGTGGGTGGTGGTAGTAATTCGTTGCAGGATGGGAAGAGATTTTCGAGGCAAAGATCATGGCAGCCTGCTTTGGAAACCATCGTTGAAACTCCCCCTCCTCCTACTTAACCCCTCTTCTTTCTTTCTCTCTTACAAATTTACAATTACTCCTATTTTCTAATTTATTTTTTTCTTTTTATATAGGAGTACTATTTCTCTAATTTCTTTTTGCCTTTCTCCTACTCTGTTTTGGGTAGCTTATGAAGTACGTAATTATAGAATAACTTATCATTGAGAGTTCATTTAATTATGAAATAATATCAGTATTTATTTGATTTTGCATTCAGTTCTGCAGCTTAGCAGGCGTTTGTGTAAATTACTACTTCATACATTCTATATTAATCTAAGTATTTAAGTGATTCACGGTTCCAAAAAAATTTCAATTACAATTGCAACGAAATCTATATCCTGTTCTCTGTAATTAGGACGTGTGGAATGCTTAAAATGTCATGTAACTCGGTCCATAGAATTTCAAATTTGCACCAAGTACATGCTAATTGTTAGAAAGTGAATTTATGAGATTTCATATTGTCTAGTCATACGATATCTTCTCTTGCATTACACCATTAGTGACTGACACGTGACATGATTAAAATTTAAAATTTAAGATATATATATATATATATAAACATATATTAAATCTCAAATTATTAATTATAACATGTGTCATTATCATATTAATATAACACACAGCTATCACACTAAATAATCCAAGAATCAGATTGAAATTTATAAACTAAAATTTTGTAATTTATATTGCAGTTACGTAGTCAAGTTAACGCGGTGGCAGGTCCACGAATGGCTAAGGGGAGCTCCAACCCCCATCTCTTTAAAGAAATATGTACATTATAATATTATACTCCTTTCGTCACACTAAAAGTGACCATATTTTTTTATTGAATCGTTCTATTAAAAGTAATCACTTTTCAAAAAATGTGAAAATTTTACCTTTATAATACTTACCTTTTACTTTGTTTAAAACACAATACTTCCGTATCAGATCCCTTATAACCACGTTTAGTATCAAGTATTTTATATATATATATATATATATTTATAATTTGAACCCTCCACCAAATTATTTTCTGGATATGTTAGTGGTCAAACGGCAAACAAGTGGAGAATTGCATTAATTAAATTGTACAATGTTGATCTAGAAATTTATCGAGAATAAATCTTCTAAATAAAAAAAACTTATAGCATGGGAATTTATATTTTCAACTAGAATAATTGTGTGGAGGAAATGTATTAATTTGTTTTGGGTGGTTTGGCATTACATTATAATAATCAGGTTAATATTACTTATACGATACTAAACCACTTGTTCTCATCACAAAAATATTAATCTACGAGCAACAATATTATTATTATTATAAGTTCCAATATTCCACCAACAAGTTTCTTTTTCTCAATATCGTATAAGATAATGTTGAGTGCGACATGCTTTTACAGTTTTACAGTTGAAAAGCTTCAACCCTGTAATGATTAAATATGCATGGTCAGTTCAATTATTACTCATCACAGCTCAATTCAAGCAAAGCAAGCTATGCTGATTTTTACTAATCATAACTAATTTAATTCCTTTATCTTTTCTCTCCTTTTAATTTATAATATAAAGTGTCGGTCAAGCGTATGAATATCCTTGATATCGTGTTTGTGAATTCGAAGGAAATGCATAAATTACTATCTTTATTACAGGGCAGTCCTTTGTGTCCACAAAATTTTCAGGCCATGTTATTTACGATATTAATTAATTATAACATTTATTGTATTGATCTATTGCCATTGATAGCTTTAATTACTCAATATTTCCGTAGCCTGTGATTTTTATTTTATTTTATTTTATAGTTGCTTTAATTACTCAATATTTTCGTATCCTGTGATTTTTATTTTAATTTATTTTATAATTTAGTAAGCTCGTGTTCATGGGCTTGGGCTTTTCATTAAGCATACAAAATCTCAGTCAGGCGGCCCACAGCGTGCACATGAAAGCCACTTGGTCACATAGATTTGAATACAAGTAAATTTGGGATAGTGTTTTATGATATTTAAATTTAAATACTACAAGTAAAATTGAAACACAACTTATGTTTCTATTTACTCCATACTCTTGTAAAAGTGTTTCTTGTATATGTATTTATTTATTTTATTAGGGAAGTGAGAGCACGGACTATTCAACTCTAGACATGTCTCTCCGTGCAGAGAAGATTCACTATTTGAATGTTTGTGAAGATGCTTACTTTTTCATACATTGATATAATTAATACTATATGGCTGTATTATGTAACTTGATGTTGTGTTGATTCATCTATTAAGTGGGTGTTCGGTTATTCAATATTGAATTGAATGGAGATCATTGAAGAGTAATTAATTTCGTAGGTATTTTATTTTGCATTGTTTAAGCATTCAATAATCAAAAAGAAAAAAATTGTGTTCCCTTTTACAAAGCGAAGAAAAAAAGAAAATAAACAATCGAAAACAATAATAAGAAAATAAAAAAGAAAAAGCAAAACTGCAAAACACCACAAAAAGCAAAAGACTCAATAAACTGTACTACAGAAACACTACACTAAATTACACCACCGCTCTACCGCCGAGAATCTACAAAGCCCCGCCGCCATCGCCGGCGACGAATCGTCCACAATTTCCACGGGGGGCAGTACCCTCCCATCGGAGAACAGAGCACGCCCATTTCTCGGCAGTTCCTGAACCAGGCCTTCTTCAAGCTCCGTCGCTGCGCCGCCGCCGTCTCCGAACCTCCTCTCCACCTCCAAATACTCTCCGAGCGAGGCCCTTCTGGCGTCACACTCGTCCCTGCAGAGGCGCCACCACCTGCGCCTCTGCCGGGCGGCGGCGGCCCTGCTATTCCTGGGCTTTTTGGTTCTCCGGGCGCCGTTGGCGGTGGAGCAAGGGGTGTCCTGCTGGCGGTGCTGGGAGGTGGCTCTGAAGGTTATGGCTTGGACTGTAACGCCCATGAGGGTTCCCAGAGTGGTGCTTCTGTCGTGGAAGAAGGACCCTGTTGACTGCCATTTCATTTTCAATTTTCAGAATTAAAAAAATAAACAAGTGTTAATAAATGACATCAATCATTTGATAGAGTAGTTAGTAGTGATAAAGGAGTACCTCAGTGTCAAGATCAGAAGAGGAGAGGGAAGAAATAGTAGGGGAGGAGGGTTGATCATTTGCTGGGTTTAACATCACAATTCACAAGGTAGATAGATGGATGTGTTTGTTTCCAGAGAGAGAGTGTGTTTGGAGGGGAAGGAAGGAAGGAAGGAAGATTGATTGTGTGCTGTCTCAGTCTGTATAGTAAGTAAAGTTGAGTGCGCGAAAGTGTGTGTTGAATAAAGCGTCAAATTTGGTTTGGACGAGAAGTGTGTGATTGAAATTTATTGCTGCAACACTTTAATTATTTAATTAATTATTAGTGAGGTAAAAGAAAAGAAAATGGGAGATGGTTAGATTTTGCAGTGTCAGCGGAGCAGGAATCCAATGGTTGTAGCAGTAGGACTTGTCCTAAAATAGCCCCAACCCGCCCACTTTATCGGTCGGTTCGGCCCACCCACACCAACATGGTGTCCTGGTTATGGGATGGGACCAGTCCTCAGACCATGTTTATAGCTTAGATTTTGACAGGAGTGTTCGACCATGAAGCTTGCAAAAGAAAAAAAAAATGGAAATATATTGTCAATAGTCAAACATGTGGAAAAAGAGACCATTGGTGTTTTCTTATTTAAATCAATAGGATGATAACACTTGTCTTCATTCTATTGATTGGTTAGATTTTAATTGGATATATAGATAAAATTGAAATAACTTTGGTATAATATATTTAAAAAAATATCAAAATTTATCTTGATATATTTTCTTACACCTACAAAATTCTTCATCTCTTTACTTATATTGTTTATTATCTCGTTCTATATTTATCTATGGATCGAGGCAATAACTCTTTTTTCAATTCTCAGAATTTTGATTGTTCTGAAGATTTTTCAACATTCAATAATGATATGAACCATTCATTTTCAGAAAATCATCCTTATTCACCTATTCCCGAATATCACCAAACCACTCAAAACATCTCCCAAAACTCACATGAACAAACTCACACAACATCTTCCAACAATTCAAAAGGTTGGACGGATCAAGAAGATTTAACATTAATGTCTGCATGGTATTTTGTCAGCAATAATCTAATTGTTGGCACAAACCAAGATAGTTCTACATTTTGGGAAAGTATCCTAAATATGTATGAGCAAGACCGAGTAGAAAATCCAACAATTGACAGTGCAAGGCCCCTAGAATCAGTGAGGCTACGATTCAAGCGCCCCAATAAAAATGTAACAAAGTGGGTTGCTGCATAAAACAAAGCGTATGATCGAAAAACAAGCGGGCAGTCCAGTCAAGACATTGAGAATGTAACTCAAACATTGTATGGAAAACCTAAGTTCACACACCATGAGGTGTTTGAATGAGTCACAATCCTAAATGAGAATTAAAAATAAATAGTACTGGTTATACACGTTCTCAGGCCGAAGGCGAAGATAGTGTTGAAGAAAGTCGTGCAAGCTCAAAAAGATCAAGTACCGATGAGGATGAAGACCCTCAAATTGAATCCACACCAGAAGATGTTGGAAGTGGAGGTTCGAGACTTTCTCGTCCTATTGGTAGAGATAAAGTAAAGGTCAAAGCTAAAAGAAAAGGAAAAGCAAAAAAAAACAGCATCACAGTCTTCCATACTCCCAGATGAATGGACTGAAAAATTTCGTGAGTTAAGGATTACACTTCAAGTTGAAACTGAATTACAGAGAGAGAAGCTAAAAACGTCTACACTTAACACGTTGTTGGTAAAGAGTCAATTATCTACTCAAGAAGAAGTTTTGAAGCTTGAGCTAATGCGGCAGTTATATGGGATGTGATCGTACTCTATTTAATTGTAATTTCAGAGTTTGCGTATCTTTATTAATTCATTTATTTTAATTAATGTATTTTCAATTATGTGGTTTATATATCTTTTTTTCAATTTTCTGGTTTAATTGTAATTTGATGGTTTTAATATAAGCATTTGTTAAGTATTTCACAAGATCTTCTACATTTATTATTTTCCTCAACACGTGAACTTCAACAAACCAATTTATGCGGCCCTAAACAATATTTTTTTGGAAGCTCAACACATGAACTTTTTTAGTCATGCACTATTTCTTGGGCACACAATAGTGCATAAAACATGAACATTTTCAATAGGCAGCGCGGTCTTTCATATTTATAATATTCCCTCCATTCCACTCCATTAATTCTATTTGATTATAATATTACACTTAATTAAATATAACATGAGATTAATGAAGTGGGATAGAGGAGTAGTTAACTATGAATTAACTACAATAAACTAGAAATAGAGAGCAAATATCAAATAATTATTAAAATAATTTGTATTTTCTGCTATTTTGAAAAGTAAAATAATCGACAATATTATCAAGATCAAAATTTTCCAATATTTCATGTTGAATAAATAAATTTGTTTAACCATTTAATCTTTATTGAGATATAATAGAATGATAGTACTGGGAGAAAAATAAAAAATTAAAATATGTGTCTAAAATTTAAGGCCCTTCAAATTAGGGGATGTAGCTCAATCCGCAGGGCATTCAATTTCGAATGATTTTGGCGTGCGTGTGTTAGCTTAGTGGTAGTGAGGTTAATGCCCAAAACTAAGGTCTCGGGTTCGAGTGATCCGTGACGCGACATATAATTTAATGTTACTGTAATCAAATTTAATAATAATAATAATAATAATAATAAATTTGGGGACCGTAAGCCACATTGCCCACCTATAATACATGATGATCGGTCTTGACTAGATGGTCAAAAATAAGTTTGGGTCAAATTATGGATCAATTCAATTCCTTCAAACACAACCTCAAATTCTTTACTAGAGGTGTGTAAATAAGGAGTGAGAATTTGAGATCGAAACTTCCGATCTCAATTCGAGTCGCGATAGAATTCGAGACCCCGATGGCCATACAAAGTCAATTTGACACCACTCTAGATGTAGACTTGAAGAAAAGGAAAAGAAAACCATCATCATGTAATTTTGGTGCAATAATGCTTTGAATATGATGCGTGTTTCTTGTTGGTGCTGCAAAATCATATTTACACGGTCCCCATTTTATACTACAATCAACATATATATTTTAAATACCGATTATTCAATAATAATTTCATCACAAGTATAATGTTAATATATTTTAAATACCCATTTTATCATTTTGAATGGATTTCTACAATCATAGTATAAACAAATACATGTTTCTTTAGCTTATAAAATAATTATAATGATGGCTTAATATCAACTTCTTCTTCTTTCTTTTTTCAAATCATAAATGGCATATTTCCAATAGATATCCTCATGTGGTTCTACATAATGTCGAGGAGCAAGTATGAAAATAGAAAAACACCATTAATCAATTCACTCATTGCCAACCTCACACATTATTTTGCTACTTGCCAATGCCATATTACAAATAATTATAACACACGTGATCTTTTTGGAACAATTTTATTATTTATGCAGTTCATCTAATGAATACTTGTACTTTTTAATATGCTTATGTAAAACATGTTGCTAGACACATGGAAGCCAAAGATTTGGAATTAATTTGCAAAAATAACAAAATCAAGATCCTAATTTTTACTCCAAGCGTGCTCCACTATCTTGATATGTCATGCCTGAACTTTGTACACTTTATCAGTTAAAAATAATTATTAATATTAATTTATTATTAAATAAATATCAAAATGACTTACATAATCAAATTATGATCTACTAAATTAGAAAGTAGAAATGCATAGTCCAATATATTGTGAATCATCTATATCATATTTTTTTTGGCATCATTATAATTTATATATTCATTACTATATCACGTAGTGTGTATTACAAATATGACTTTTTTGGTACTACATGAATAGTAGTACTATTTTTTGTAACTCAAACATTGAAAATGTCAATTTTATAAAAACTACATGAAAAATACTCACTCTTAATGTATATTTTCGAAATTGCCCTTAATGAAATGTGTTGTAGCTATAATTTAGTGAAGTAATAATTATGTTTGATTTAGAATTCATTATTAATTAATAATTTTTTATTTTATTTTACAAATATAATTGATCCAATAATATTTTTAATTTGTTTGGCTCAATAATATTTTTAATTTGTTTATTTTATTTTCAAATATGATTGGCCCAAATATTAAATTTTAATTTTGTAATTAATTATTAATTTTGTAAATAATTATGTAGAAAATCATTGCAAAACCAATAAAACGTGAGAAGAAGAAAATGATAAATCATCTTATGACGTGCTTATATGGCGAAACGGAAGAGATAATGTTAAATGTAAACCAGTAGTTTCCAATAATAATGTGTTATGAGTTTGACAATCTAAACCCCTGTCGTGAAAACATGCATTTTTCTAAAAGCTCTGTCAGTTTTAATGCAAATTTGACCTGTTTACATTGAAACGTCCGAAATTTTTTCATTTATATAAACTTTGATGACATAATTTTATTTATTTAGTATGATAATAACATTTACTGTTGATGACAAAACCCGGTCAAAAAAATTTCAAAACTCGGTCGGTTTATGTGTGGGTTTTACCTAGACCGACTGAGTTTTCTTATTATGATATGTTGATTATATTTTGATTCCAAAAATATAATTTATTATTCAGATGGACTGGTGAAAGTATGAAAACGTAAAGAACAAATTTAATTGTTTAATGTTAGAGATATTTTTGTCTTTTTGGGTATTTTTCACATAAATTTTATTAAGTGGGTATAATTAATTTTTTTTATTTCAAAAAGGGTAATTTTCATAAATTACCTTATTTTTTATGTTACATAACTAACTAATTATAATATATACATAATTTCTATAATATACTCACTCCGTCCACAAATAATTTGCATATTTGGATTCAATACGGGTTTTAACGAAGGATTTGATGTATTGTAGATGAAATAAGAGTTTCACACTAATTATCAATTATGTTGGTGCATGGTGTGTCTTCCATATTCAATTTGTGAAGGACTGATTAGCATATATATATCAGAAAGGAGCTGAGTTCGTTGTATGAAGAGGGCAGTTAGTTAGTTGGTTTAACAGCTAGGCAGCAGTTAAATCCTTTGGTTGTCATCTCTATTCAATACCTTTTCTGAGTATATATTGGTTGTATCACACACTTTGTAAACACACGATGTACACTAGATTCTGTAATTAGATCATTAGAAAGGAGGGTTTGAGAAACACGAGTGATTGTGAGAAAAGAGAATATACATGCTGTGAGTGCATGTTCTTGGGATATTTTCTGGGTTCTTCAATCTTGATACTCGTTGTAATTCTTTTCTGGTCTTGATCGTTAATAATACAAGCTGAGTGACTCCCCGTGGATGTAGGATATTAAGATCCGAACCACGTAAATCTTTGCGTCGTTTTTCTGCATTAAATTCATAGAGTTGATCTTGTGGTTTTGGTTCTTTGTTTGCTGTGTGAGTTCTTGTTACTCTGGGATTCATTTTTCAACAAATTAAATATGTATATGTTAGTTAAAGAAAAGTAGTTGTTCATTAGCAAGTGAAATCAATATGTTACGAGTGGAATGAATGTCCTACATAATTTATAATTAAATATTTAATGTGAGTAATTATAAAGTTAGTTGTGAGTCCAATAATATGGTATAATTATTAAAAATAGAAGTGAGCAAGTTTTTCGTGGACGCAATAATATGTATAAATATGCAAATATTTTATGGACGGATGTAGTATCATATATGACCAAATTAACAATGTTATGATATTATATATCCAAATTTAGTTAGTTATATAATAATAAAGTAATAACATAGTTAAAGTTCTGCTAATTGATTGTCTAGTATTAGTTGTGCAACTGAAAAGTTATGTTGTTATTGTAAAATGACTAAAATGACTAAACGTTCCTGATTAGCATATTCAATGACAATGACTAAAATAACTAAAGCAGAACCCCCTAAACAAATAATAACAGTAAAAGAGAGAAATTAAATAAAAATTTAAAGATTAAAATTTCGCTAATATGACTAAGATTCTTAACAATCTTCAAGATTTAGAACATGCACACAACGAATAATTATATAATCGAAAATAGTTAACCAATCCATAACCATATATATAATTTACGTACAGAGACGAATTAGAGTATAAAAAAAAAAAAAAAGAATATAGTTTCAAATGGTGTTCAAAATCAGAATATTTTACCTAAAACAAAGCAAAGAAATCGAAATTTGATGTGTGTCTTCTAAGGTTTGCCGAGCGCAGGTGGCTGAAGGTAGAATCAAGAGTACATATTAATTATAAAATTTAAAACTATCTTAATTTAATAAAAAAAATCAATATATAAATTTGTAAATTATCCTATATTTATGTAAAATTAAATTTGACAAAAAAAATATGATGAGCACATTATATTCTTTAAGTGTGGAATTAAATTAATTTTTTAAAAATAAATAATTATAATTAATCATATCATATTTAGTAAACTCACTTAAAAGAATTATTTAAATATTTGAATTGGTAGGAAATGTATCCTTTTTATTTAGTGCGAAAATCTTAATCAAAATTTTACATAGAATATGGAATTTCTCAACGACCAACAACCCAAAATATATTTTTAGTTAATCGAACACACTCACAAATATAGTCGAGGATAAAAGAAGAAAAAACAATCAATTATTATTACAAATAATTTTAAGATTCTATATCTCTCCTTTTATCACCCAAAGAATCTCCCAATTTTGAATTTGGTTTTAAATTTTAAAAATATTAAGTGGGATGGATGCAATTGAATTTAGTTTTAAATTTTAAAAACATTAAGTGGGATAGATTCAAATATATAATTCATTAAATATTTCTCATTTTGTTCACCATTTTTTCTTGAAAACTCTCCAAAATAAAACCAAGGATTTCTTTAATTAACTTATTATTGTTAAAGAAAACAAGACTCCATATTCAAATTTGATCAAGGTTAATAATGAAGTAGAAAGTACTCAAAAATTGCTCATAAAATTGAAAGCACTAATCAGTAAACAATAATACAACACAAATTACATTATAATTTTGTTTTCAAAGAGCAAGGTAGAGTTAGGTGCCACGTACAGTAGACATATTTATTGCATGTAGCATCTTCAAATGCTCGAAACCTAGTTAGGAACAAAATCTCTAAATATTACTAATACAACTTGTTTCACTGAGATACTCTACTTTTATCAATTGTATTAGTTTTTCATCATATACTAACATATTTTTATATCTTGATTTATTCTTTTCAATTTTCACCTCTTAAATTAATTAATTAAATTTATTTTGTTTCATTTATATTTATTATTTATTACATTTATGTATTAGTTTGGGATATTGACTACATATAATTTTTAGTAATATATATATATATATATATATTAATATTAATATTTATTGCAATAAAAATGGAGTGGCCTTATAAAAAATAACAAGGAAAGCAAAAAAAAAATCATTATTCATGTGAAGGAGATTAGCAACAAGACGACATATCTTCTTCATTAATTTATGATATGCGCAATGATATATCGGACTATTTAATAACGTATATGTTATATATATATAAAATAATTATTATATATTTCCATTTTATGTTCTTTGTATCCAATAAGTGATCTTAGACTATGGGGTGGTAATCAAGTCAAATATCAAAGTACATTTGAAAAGGCCACAGACATGCTGAACTTGATTAATGAATCAAATTTGGAGGAACATTCTTTTGAAAGAAATAATAGTATATGTGCATGTCGAAGTCCTCTTTTTTGAAACTCGACAGTATAAACAACTATGATCGTACATAAAATTAATTAGTTATAATTGAGTATTAGTGCATTTATAATGAAATCAAAATTAAATTATTATGTGTTATAATATGGAATTTATATTATTATAGTATTAGAGATATTATTATTAGTATTAGAGATATTATTTCTTGTATAGCATAGTCTTAATTGTCTATAAATATGTACTTCCTCCCATTGATTAATATACGATTATATTCTCCAATTTTACGATTCAACATGGTATCAGAGGCCTAGGTTCTAGGGTTAGCCATTAGGGATCCCAATCTCGAAAATTAAGGTTTCAAAATTAAGAGGAATTAGGGTTCTGCACAGTTGGAGTGTGCAACCACCCATTTCGTCTCCGCTTCAAATCGACCGTCACATTCGTCCCCACCCGAAGCGCCACTTCCTGGCGCACCTACGGCCACCACTCTGGCGCCGCTCACCGGTGCGTGCATGGCGGAGAAGAGTCGCAAAGATTGCGCCGCCTGTTCTGCCCAGATTTCACAGCGCCGTCAATTCCTCCATCTACAGCCACCGTCCGACTACACCGCCTCTCCAGGGGGCTTCACTACCCTCCCACGCACCTCCGGTCAAATTCCGATGGTCGGAGTTGGTGCGTGGAGCCCACACGCGCCCCTGCAGTCGGCAGCGCCTGCACAGATTTTGCCCAGCGACTGCAATCTGTATTCCCTTCGATTCAGCCACTTCTTCAACGTGTTCTTGGTATATTTTCAACCTCTTTTTGATCTGCATCGTGTCGGTGCGAGATTTGTTGGAGTTTTTTAGATTATTTGGTGTATTTGGGTTTCCGTTTTTGAATTATAAGTTGCTTCCGATTGAATATTGATATGGATACATCAACTAAATATGTGGAAGTTCGATCCAGTGATGTGGTGTCTATGGTGTCTCGAATTACAGAACATAAGTTGTCTGCTCATAATTATATGGATTGACGTCAAATTATTGAGCTTTATTTGCTCAGTATTTACATGGATCATTGTTCCAACTTATTCTAGTGCAGTGATTCTCGTCATGAGTGAGATCACCACATATCGGGCACGGCTCAGATGTCGGCTCATGTTTGGTTACTGCGGAGGCCTTGCTCATCTTCAACTCTTGCAATTCTTGCATCATATCGGCCATCTGCTTCTTGAGGTCTGGGCTGACTCCAATCTCTCGGACTTCCACTCTCTTGGATCGGGAGATTTTCTGCTGCGAATTAGTGGCTAGCGTCTCAAAAATCTCAATTGCTTCATCAGCAGTCTTCTCAGATATGTTATCTCCAGCCACTGTGTCCACCATGAACTGATAGGTGTGCTGTAATCCATTATAGAAGATCTGCCAGAGGAGTTCCGGTACAATCTGATGGTGCGGGCACTATTGCTGGAGCTCTCTGAATCTATCAAGGGCCTCGTGAAAAGGCTCGTCAGGTTCCTGAGCAAACTGCATGATTTGGAGTCGGATTTGCTGTGTCTTATGGTTTGGATAGTACTTGAGCAGAAATGTAGTACTCACCGCCTTCCAATTAGGTAATGATCTTGCTGGAAGAGAGAGATACCACGACTTCGCCCTA
The DNA here is from genome assembly GCA_026898415.1 of Leonotis leonurus. Lineage (NCBI taxonomy): Eukaryota > Viridiplantae > Streptophyta > Magnoliopsida > Lamiales > Lamiaceae > Leonotis > Leonotis leonurus. The sequence goes on along the minus strand of JAPKLX010000082.1, from coordinate 937,363 downwards.
TCCTTGAGTGAGTAGGGGAAACACTTCCTAAGCAGCTCATCCTCAGTGATGGTCTGGAGTGGAATGGATTGGACAGCTGTGCAGAACTCCCTGATGAAAAGGAGTGCATCTTCGTTAGGCAACCCGTAGAATGAGGGAAGCAAGTTAATGTGGTTGTGCTTCAGCTCATAGTTTCTCCCCACAGCAAAGAGTACGATAGCGGATGCAGTGATGCCATATGTCGGCCTGGCAAAGTCTCCAAGTTTCCTAGGGGCTTCGTCTTCCTCGGCCATTATTACTAGTTGTTCTTCGAATAATGAGGCGAGGTTGACAACGTACCTAAATCGCTCCTCAAGCACGACTTCTCTTCTATTGATGTTTTCAACGTAGGGTACCAACTCTTATCTCAAGCTTCGGCGACCTAGCATACACAAACCAAAAGAAGATCAAACGCATCTTGCGGGAGCAAATGAATAAACAAAAATAAGAGAAAAATAAAAATAAAATAAAAAGCAACACAAATAAATGCCTAAAGCTTTCCCCGGCAACGGCGCCAAAATTTGTTCCAACTTATTTTAAACTGTCAGTACGTGGCATTGTTTAGACCAGACCCACTGTCCGATAAAGGGACTCGGTATCGGGCACGAGGAATATTTCCAGCCGATATACTTCCAATTTATTATATTAAATTGCTCGCAAGAGTACGAGTTCGTTGTATATTAATAAGTTAACCCTAAGTCGTATTCTCAAGGAAGGCTAAGCAGGACTTTTATCTATGTCGCAGAATAGAAAGCAATTAAAAAGAGGGGGTTTTGATGTTCTAACTAATTTAATTAATTTATCTAGGCGAATGAGATTGAAGAATTTAAAATACGAATTACCTAGGCAAGATTTAAGAAAGCAATTAAACCCTAAACCTAAGACCAATGAATTAAGGAAACTGAATTGAAACATGTTTTGAATTGATTAATTAACATGATTGAAAGATTTGTATTACTAAATTAGAAATTAATCAATAACAGAGCAGAAAGAAAATAAATCATAAAGCAATAAAGAAAGCAGTAAAGGAACTCACGGATTGAAAGGAAAAATAATGCATTAAAGTACTCCGGGTTTGAATCACGAACGAATCCACAACGAAATTGAAAGGAACGAACAATTAAAGAAAAACTAAACTAAAAGTGTTTTCTCTCGTGGTCTAAACCCTAGACTAGAAATACAAAAACGTGAAGCGTAGAGGTCGTCTTGAAAAATCACGCGTGGAGGTTTAAATAAGAGAAGAAAATCCGTCGGGCTAGCGAGCGCTAGGGAGTAGCGCTCGCTAGCTTGACTCTCTGATCTTTCTTCCAGCACCAAGGGGTAGCGCTCGCTGGGGGGTAGCGCTCCGTTCTGTGGAAGGAATTATGCTGGGGCTAGCGACCGCTAGGGGGGTAGCGGTCGCTAGCCCCCCTCTCTGCCCGTTCAACGTTTGCAGGGGGTAGTGAGCGCTAGGGGGTACCCCCACGCTCTGTTGTGGGAAAATTCGTGGGGATAATGATCACTAGGGGGTAGTGACCGCTACCCCCTTATTCTTCCTAAGAGACCTAGTGATCACTAGGGGGTAGTAATCACTACCCCTATGGAATATCTTCACTCCTTCTTTTTCACGCCTTTTCGTCTCGTTTCTCTTTTCGAGTCTTGCTACTCCATTTTTATCGATCATAACCTACAATGCATCATATAGAAGACCAAAGCATCAATCCGAACAACAATAATCAACATTATGAATCTAAAATGCGAGAGAAACGAGACCAAAAACGGATAAAACAATCATCATATTACTGACGACATTCCATCTGATAAACCTAAATCAAAGGTTGGCTTCGAGAAAATGCTCGATTATTTTTGCAGATACAAAACTCGACTGACAGTTCAGTCATTGGCCTTGTTACTCACTAGTTACTGCAAGACCATTAAGAGTCTTTTGACATACCTTGACTCTCTTTACTCCAGCAAGAAGAATGTGAATCGCATGTATGAGGTGTGTTAGTCATTTTATAGGCCTAATAAAGGCGAGAGGTCCCTCACAGACTATTTTATAGCTTTCAAGAAGACTTATGAAGAATTGAATGCGCCGTTTCCCTTCGATTCAGATGTTAGTGTACAACGAGACTAGAGGGAGAAGATGGCCGTTATGAGTTTCTTGGCTGGTCTTCCATCTAATTTTGAGACTGGCAAGTCTCACGTTCTCTCTGATGTTGAAATCACATCTCTGGATGAAGTATTCAGTCGACTCCTCCGCACCGAGCGTTCCACTACTGCTTCCTCACTACAACACAACAATACCTTACTTGGTTGAGCACCGAATTCTGGTTCTGGAAAGCCTCCATATAAGTCTGGTGGTTCTAAGAACCCTTCCGGCCAAGGTCAACAATGGCATGACAGTGTTGAGTGTCGTTATATCCATGACATTGGACTTATCAAACGCAATTGTCCGCGGCTTCGTAACAAGAAGTCTCATCCATCTGCTCACATTTGCTGATAGCAGCAACGCCATTGGTCTTTCAAGTGATTCTGTCACCCTCTCTGCTATAGAGTATGCAAAGTATGTGCAATATCAGGAGTATACATCTACTCATACCACCGTCCTTGCTGATTCAGGTAATCCTATTGCTTGTGTCGTTTCTTCATCAACCAAGTGGGTCGTTGATTCGAGTGCTACAAATCACATGACAGGTAATCCTAATTTGTTTTTGTCCTTTCGATCACACCAGAATATAAACTCTGTTACCCTTGCTGATAGTTCACAATCCATTGTTAGTGGATCTGACACAGTTCACCCTGTTACCCTTGCTGATAGTTCACAATCCTAATTTGTTTTTGTCCTTCACTATCATTATCTTTCGTTCTTAGCCTTCCCTAGCTTTCGTTTAATTTGTTATCTCTTAGCAAACTCACACATCACATGAATTGTAGCGCCTCATTCTTTCCTAATTATTATTTGTTTCTGGATCTTACGACGACGCAGATTATTTATAAATGACATGAATCAGGTGGCCTCTACATTCTTGATACACAACCATCCTCTTCCGTAGCCTATGCCAGAGCTGTCTCTCATATGGATGCACATTGTTGTTTGGGTCATCCTTCTCTTCCGTTGCTCAAGAAATTGTGTCCTAAATTTTATGAGTTATCTTCGTTAGATTGTGAGTCGTGTCATTTTGCTAAACATCATCTTGTTAGTTTGAGTCCTTGAGTCAATAAACGAGTTGATTCTCCCTTTGAGTTAGTTCATTCCGATGTTTGGGGTCCCTGTCTTGTTATATCTAAAACTGGCTTTCGGTACTTTGTTACTTTTGTTGATGATCATTCTCGTATGACATGGCTTTATTTAATGAAAAACCATTCTGAGTTGTTTACTCATTTTTTTGCCTTATGTGCTGAAATTCAAACTCAATTTCACATGCCTGTCAAAATATTAAGAAGTGATAATGCCAAAGAATATTTATCTGCACAGTTTCACTCTTATGATGTTTAAAGGCATTCTACATCAAACCTCCTATGTTGACACGCCCGCTCAAAATGGCATTGCTGAAAGAAAAAATAGACATCTTCTTGAAACCGCCCGAGCCTTATTGTTTGCCATGAAAGTTCCGAAGCCCTTTTGGGCTGATGCCGTGTCTACTGCTTGTTTTCTTATTAACCCGTATGCCATCGTCTGTTCTGTCTGGTTTGTCTCCCTTTCATGTTCTCTTTCCTTCTAGGTCATTATACCCGATTGAACCTAAGGTATTTGGAAGCACCTATTTTGTGTGTGATGTTCATCCTTCTGTTACTAAAATCGATCCCAAGTCTGTTAAGTGTATCTTCCTGGGGTATTCTCGTGTCCAGAAAGAGTATCGATATTATTGTCCCACTTTGAACAAGTACCATGTGTCGGCAGATGTCTCATTCCTCGAACATACACCATTCACTTCGGACTCCACTTCTCCACCTGAACCTGAGAGCTGTGATTTCCTGATCTACAGTATTATCTCGTCTCTTGAGCCTTCATCTCTCTCTGATATGCCTCGTCCTCCTATCGTTCTTCACTATACCCGTCGTCCGTCTAATCCGGCTCCTGATAACGTGATCCCTCCTCCGCTTGATTCAGGTCCTGATGAACCAATAGCTTTGTCGTCTGATCCTGCACCAACCGATGATCTTCCCAATGCCCTTCGCAAAGGTAAGCGTTCCTGTACTTACCCTATTTCTTCATTTGTGTCATATGATCACTTATCTTTGTCCTCCCAAGCTTTTGTCTCGACCCTTGCCTCTGTTCCTAAATCTGTCCCCAAAGCACTGGCTCATTCTGGTTGGAAGGACGCTATGATAGATGAGATGAATGCTCTAGAAGATAATGGTACTTGAGAATTGGTCGACCTTCCGGCTGGTAAACGTCTAATTTGGTGTTGTTTAGCCTAAATTGTGTATAACCTAGGTTCTCGCAAATTATTGCGAGGTCGATTGCACGTGACAAGCTAACCCCGGTCGGATCTCGATGAAAAGCTTAACAGAGCGGTTCTAATCCTAAGTGTTATTAACACAAATGAAGGAAAATCCTAAACACTCTGAACCGGAATAAAATAAGATGAATACGAATAAGATAAGTAACCAAAAATAAACATACAGACGAGATTCCAGATTCAGTGGTCTAGAATCAAGAAATTCTATAACTAGTTAAATCATGTTCCTCCCTTCATGCTATTGTTCATTCATCAAGGACTTCCTAAAAGTTAGTCTAACTAATCACTTATGTATCCATAATTAGACGACAATCATAACTCTCGTATTAGATTACCCTAATAGGAGTTCCTCAATTACGAATAACGATTCGAAGTTAATTAATGACTTCTTAAAGTTGCTTAATTACTAACTTTCGTATTCAACAATTAAGTTGTAATTCTAACCTACGTATTCGAATTACACAATAGGAAAATCATTAACAACCACGAATATGATTCATACATTTCCGATTTGGAATCATTGTTTGATTTCACACTAGGTCTATATTGGAATCATCTCTCGATCTCAACAAATAAACGATAAATCAAAACGATGATCAAACGTTTCAATTAAACAAGCACGAGTCAAATCAATAAGCACGAATCGAAGAGAAATCAATAAATAATTAAAATAACTTCTAAACCTAGGCTGAGAAAGACAATCAATCCGTAGAACAATCGAAATAAGGACTAAACATGCTTATAAAGATTGAGTCTCGGATTGAGAGCTAAACTCGCCCTCAATCCTTCATCCCAAGTAGAAATTACAAGCAAAAAGTACTAAACTAGAGTTCTAAGATTACAAGTTCGAGTTCTATTTTTGAGAGAGAGGAAGTTAGCCTTCGAAAATGGCCTGAAAATTGCTTAAAAACCCGCAATTAACTGCCAGCCAGCGGTCGCTGGCTATGAGCCTCTGTCGCCCAACATCTGCAGGGCCAACAGTCGCTGGGTCATGCTCTCTGAAATTTTCTGCTTCTACAACCCAACAGAAGTTGGGTTGCTAGCGGACGCTGGCTCCCGCATTGCCTCTCCGACTTGGTTTTCCCCTCTCGTGCACTCCTCGGCTCTTCCCGCTCCACTCGGCTTTGCACAAATGACGCACAAGACACCCTTTCTAGCTCCATTCTTTGCTCATACCATCATCCTACAAACAAAACAAAAATAAACAAAAAATGAAGTAAAAACAAACTAAAAGACATGAATTTGACGCCACATAAAATCCAAACACGATAAAATATAAACCAAAAATACGCACAAAAACGAGCTAAACAGATGCAAATGGATGTTTACTGTTTAAGTTAATCCTGATGGCTCTATTGCTCGACTAAAAGCTCGTTTGGTTGCAAAAGGATATGCTCAGATTTATGGCGTTGACTACTCTGAGACATTCTCTCCAGTTGCAAGACTTACTTCTATTCGGCTTGTTATATCCTTGGCAGCTAGTCATCATTGGCCATTATATCAGTTGGATGTCAAGAATGTTTTTCTTCATAGCGACTTTCATGACATAATTTATATGGAGAAACCACTTGTGTTTGTTGCTTAGGGGGAGTCTCATAGGGTGTGTCACCTTCGCAAGTCGTTATATGGTTTGAAGCAAAGTCCCCGTGCCTGGTTTAGCACATTTGCACGTGCAGTAGATGAATTTGGCTTGAAGTAGTCAGCTTCCGATGATTCTGTTTTTTACAGGCGATCTGATGGTGGTCTTATTTTATTGGTTGTATATGTGGATGATATTGTGATTACCGGCAGTGATTATGTCAGAATTTCATCATTGAGAGCTTTTCTACCTACTAAGTTCAAGACGAAAGGTCTGGGTGAACTTAAGTACTTTCTTGGTGTAGAAATATTGAGAAGCAAGAAATGAATTTTCTTATCTCAGAGAAAGTATGTACTTGACTTACTATCTGAAACACGAAATTTGGGAGCCAAACCATGTAGTACTCTGGTGATACTGAATTTACGACTGACTAAAGAGGGTGTACCATTTGAAGACCCAAAGAGATATCGTAGATTGGTTGGCAAGCTGAACTATTTGAGGGTTACACGTCCTGAATTGCTTTTCCAGTCAGCGTAGTAAGCCAATATATGTCATCACCAACTATCGACCATTGGAAGATAGTACAACAAATTTTGTGCTCTTTGAAAGGAGCACCAGGACGTTGGATTGTTTATGGTGATCATGACCATGATAGGATAGAGAGTTTCTCTGATGCAAATTGGGCTGGGCCAAAGGATGATCGAAGATCTACCTCAAAGCAGAATCTGAGTACAGAGCAATGACTAAGGCTACATGCAAAATATTGTCTGTTCATAAGTTTCTGAGTGAAGTAGGGTTAAAAGTTTCAATGTCTGCTAATTTGTGGTGTGACAATCAAGCTGCCATTCATATTGCCTCGAATTTAGTATTTCATGAGCGAACGAAACACATTGAGAACAACTGTCATTTTGTTCGTGAGAAGATTAAAAATGAGTTGATCACCACTGGATATATGAAGACTGAAGATCAGTTAGGAGACTTGTTCACTAAAGCTCTTAATGGGGTTAGGATTGATTATCTGTGTAACAAGCTTGGCCTAATTAATGTTTATGCTCCAGCTTGAGGGGGAGTATTATAATATGAAGTTTATATTATTATTAGTATTAGAGATATTATTATTAGTATTAGAGATATTATTTCCTTGTATAGCATAGTCTTAGTTGTCTATAAGTATGTACTTCCTCTCATTGATTGATACACAATTATATTCTCCAATTTTACGATTCAACAATATGCATTCACATTTCCAAATACTTCGTAATAAAAATATTTATATAGTGATATATTAACATATGTTTTACAATTAGTAATTAATGTGCAACCCGTGGATCGCACAGGCACATTTTCTAGTTATAATAAAAAAAACTAAAAGTACTACCCGCTGCTCTCCTCCCTCCCTAGCCCCTACCTACCTTTTCCCTTTCTTCAATTCTCTTCTCACTCCCGCTCTCACTACAAGTACCCAGGCCCGGCTATAAGTCTGTACAACATGTTATGTAGAATAGGGCCCAAAAAAATAAGGGGTTCAAAATTTTTATTTATCTTGATAAATCCATTTATTTTTAATATAAAAAGTAACATACACACAAGAGAAAGTAAGAGACGCAACATAAATTATGATATGGAGGAGCTCAAATTTTTATTCTTTTTTCATTTTTTATTTTTCAAAAATTTTAAAGATCAATACAATATTCTAGACAACGTCTTTTTTATTAATTTTTCACGTGATTTTAAAAGAAAATTTTCACCATATTTATTCTCAAGCAATTTTAGTCCCTCCATACTAAAAAATCAAACTTTGATTTTATTCGTCGGCACAATAAAATATTTTTTTGGAATATTTTGCAATCCTCCATATTTACTTTTGTACAAATTTCACAAAACTATTTGCGTATTTGATATTATATTTCGTAAATTATTGTCGTAATAAATTATTATATTTAAATTATATTTTATTAAAATTTGAGGTCAAATTTTATAATTAGCAAAGGATGATTTTGATTGAGTGCAAGTACCCACCGCCACACCCCAACCCACCATTTCTCTTCCGCTCTATTCTCACTCTCACTCCAAGTACCCGCCGCCACCTCCCACACCATTTTTCATCTGTGCTCTCTCTTCTCTTCTCCCACTTTCTCTTCTCTTTTCCCATGGCGTAGTAGGAACACAGATTCAGACAGCGGTAGCGGCGGCAGCGTCTAGAGTTTTTCAAATTAACCAAACGTATTTTGACCGATTTTGTTACGTATTCTGAATTAAAAATTAATTAACTAAGTATTTGCTGCGTATTTCTCCCGTACTTGTATTAAATACGTTTTCCGGCTATACGCATAGGTGGTTAGACGAAATAATGATTGTTTTGTAGATGGTTCTGGAATTTTGGGGAGAGTTTGTGGTGTTGTTACAGATTGACTCATGTTACTCTTAAGTTAATGTTTTCAGGATGATGCAGATGGATAGGTGGAGCATATAATGATGAAGAGAAATATCATAAATATTATTAGGTCTGTGAAGAGTTTTAGACTCGAACCTTAATTCCCAATAGTGAAGTTAAGTTAAGCTGAAGGCCAAATCACAAAAGAAGCGGCTAGATGCTTAGACACACTTTGGGATGATTGAAAGAGGCATTGGCACACACTTCCTCGCTAACCAGTGCAGAACTTTGATTCAGCTCAAAATAATCCATGCCAAGCTTCTCAAACTCCCCATCTCCGCAAACACGGCCTATGTTACTTCTCTCCTCTCAGATGCCGTCACCTCTAATAATACTGCCTTGTTCTCCCTTGCTTGTGTCATTTTCCAAAGCCTTCGGTTTCCTACTACCTTTCAGTATAATACTATGATTAGGGGATATGTGCAATCAAACCAACCCGCTCGGGCCATCTGTTGTTACAAAAATATGATGGTAGATGGAATTATTAAAAATAACTACACTTTTACGCCTCTTGTCAAAGCTTGTTCCATGGTTTCACAGGAGTTTGGGTGTATAGGTCTTTCAGTCCATGCTCATGTTGTAAAGCTAGGATTTCGCTCCGACCAGTTTATTGCAAGTTCTTTGATTGAGTTCTATGCATTGAATCTTGATATGGGTACAGCACATGAGCTGTTTGACGAAATTCCAGTGAGAGATGTGGTGCTGTGGACTGCAATGATCGATGGTTATGGAAAAATTGGAGATGCAAAGAAAGCGAGAGAATTGTTTGATAAAATGCCAGAGAGGAATGTGATCTCTTGGAGTGCAATAATTGCAGCATATTCACAAAAAAGTGGTTTCAGTCAAGTGTTGAGCTTGTACAAAAGAATGGAAGACTTTGGTGTAAAGCCTAATGAGTCGGTTCTCGTGAGTTCCCTTACTGCATGTGCTCATCTTGGTGCACTAGCACAGGGTTTATGGATACATTCTTATGCCAAGAAATGCAGATATATCTCGAATCCTATTCTAGCCACCGCGCTGGTCGATATGTACTCCAAATGCGGTTGTGTGAAATTAGCCTTATCAGTTTTCGAAGAGATGGTCCGCAAAGATTACAGAGCCTGGAACTCCATCATATCTGGTGTGGCACTAAATGGAGACGCATTGAAATCACTAAAACTATTCAGTGACATGGTTCGGAGTGGAACCCAACCGACTGAAGCTACATTTGTAGCTGTCCTCACTGCTTGCACTCATGCTGGGATGGTGGAACAAGGCATTTCACTGTTTGAAAGCATGAGTAAGGTCTACAAGATAGAGCCTAATACGGCGCATTACGCTTGTGTTGTAGACCTCCTGGCCAGATCAGGTGACATAGAAAGAGCCGAGAAATTTATTGAAGGCAACATCCATGTAATCGGTGATGGTGGTGATGCTAACGTATGGGGAGCTCTGCTCGGGGCTTGTAGGATTCATGGGAAGGTCGATATCGGGCATAGGCTATGGAGAAAGTTAGCTGATAAGGGAGTTGCTGATTATGGGATTCACGTGCTGGCTTACAATATGTACTGTGAAGCTGGTTTGGAGCACGAAGCAAAGAGCGTTCGAAGACGGATTGAGGCGAAACGAACGAAGAAGAATCCGGGTTGCAGCGTTGTGGAAGTAAATGGAACTGTGGAAGAGTTTATTGCTGGTGAAGTGTTGCATCCTCAGGCAGGTGAAATTTGTAAGATTCTTCATCTCTTACTGCGTGATGTATCGTGTCCTATAACGTTGTACGAGTACGATGACGGCAGTGGTAAAAAAGTCTAGTTTCTGCAGCATTTCCATTTATTTGTAGAAAAAAAATATTTATATGCGACGCTTAATAGCAATCAAATTCTTGTTAGACTATAAATAGAATATTGGCCTTTGATGAACAATACTTGTCGACGACGATGGATTTTGGTAGAGCAATAGTTGGTCGCATATCAATTTTTATTTTTGAGACGATATTCCAATCACATTAGATGTCCAACAAGAATGAAATACAGATACTCATCCATGGAAAATGAAAAAGAACTCACTCGTTTCGAACATTAATCATGTCAAGACATGGGTGCAAATTAATAGTTGGTGTATTTATTTGGAAATTAGTGAAGATGATCCCAAAACTGCAAAAAGGTATCAAATGTCAAAAGACAATTAACACTACATGACATGATATGTGTGACAAGCTAACAACTACTATATGGTATAAGCGGAGAATATCATACTAAATCTATTTATATCCTAACAATATCTGTAAAATTTATTATTATGAAAATATTTACTCCACTATTTTGGATTCCCAAATCCCAAATCATTCATCAAATCAAACGTATTATATTAACCCAGTAAACCTCCAGTCGTCCTCACCTCACTTCCAACTCTTTTTTCTGTACCCTAAAAAGAAGAGAATAAGAATTTCGCAGCAATCTAATGGCAGAGGCCAAGCTTTTTGAACTCAACAATGGCACTATGCGTGTAATTGTTTCCAATTATGGATGCACCATCCTCTCAGTATTTGTTCCTGACAAAGATGGTAATTTATGCATTCTATTAGTTTCAAAATCCAACTTTTTTTGTTTTGTTTCTTACGAGTGTTTGTGTAATGTTGTTTTCTTGTTTTGATTTCTGTAGGAAAATTGGCCGATGTTGTTCTTGGGTTCGACACAATTGAGCCCTATCAGGTTACTGATTATTTTTTACACCAAGTTATTATTAAAATTCCATCGACTATACATGGGTTTATGAATTTTGGTGTGCGATCGGTGGATCTTATGGTACCCAATAAAGTTCTGTCTTTGAGAATCTCTCTATATATGAATGTGTGTGTGTGTTTTGAGATTTACTTTAAGTTGCTTTTTCCCTGAAAGGTGCTTCTCCAGTGTTGAACTTTTATTTTCTTGGTCTAATGAATATTAGGGGTGATTGCAAAATAAATCATGAACTTATACCATTCTGAAATTTCGACATCATTTTGGACCCTGAGTAATTGATGCATAAACTTGCAACTAGGCCTCCCCCGACCAGGAAGAGGATGTAGATGCGCGGGCTTAAACAACTTTGTTTTGAGTTTAATTAAGCAAGAACTAGAAATGGTTGCTTATTTATGCTCGAAACGGCATCATTTAAGCTTGTTGTCATATGCATCATGTTCCGGTCACCAAAAAGGTCGCTCTTGTGGCCACATAATCTTCCCTACAACATGAAAAACTGGGGAAAACCCAATTGCAAAATTTTCAAAGTTAATCATTCATTCACCAAAGGTTCAGTTTAAAGTGAGGGTCAAAATTCAAAATTTATAACTTCATAATTTGTTCTGCAACTAACCCTTAATATTATTCTTATTCTTTTCTAAAAGGTGATTCTTATTCTTAATGTTATTGGGGATATGTGCAGAAAGGTGCTGCTCCTTACTTCGGGTGTATTGTGGGTCGGGTGGCGAATAGGATCAAAGATGGGCAGTTTAAACTGAATGGAGTTGACTACTCATTACCTATTAACAAGCCACCCAACAGTCTCCATGGTATCCTAACATTCTTTTTTGACTTCTTCACTTATATTCTCTTATAACAATTGTTGTTGGTGATTGGCCTATTCTTCCTGCACAATTGCCTGATCCATTTCCTTGTGGTGCTGCTTTGTATTATTAAGTGATTATCCACTCCGTCACGTAATGTGATTTGTTTTATACAAGTTAACCTTAGTTAAAAATATTTGGAGTTCAGAAGATCTTGATAAAAAGTTTCGAATGCTTCCACATTATATAAATTGAACAGAACACCATCTCCAAGAAGATATAGCATGGGTTATATTAATGAATAGAACACGCTGTAGAATCAAGGTATCCAAACAAATCAAGACTTCAAATTCGTTCCTCTTCCCCCTTTCATATCCCTTGAAAAATATAACAAATTAGTTCTTTCGATGTTTGAATTTTAATTGGTCGAATAGAGTTTTAAAATCTAACTGTTTTACTTTTATTTCTTTGACAAAACTGCTTCTGAACCTTTTTCGTTGAAGGTGGGAAAAAGGGATTTGACAAGGTCATCTGGGAAGTGGCTGAACATAAGCAGGAGGGTGATACTCCATCAATTACCTTTAAGTATTGCAGTCGTGATGGTGAAGAAGGTAAGGACATTACGCTTGACTGCACCAAACTTGTTCCCCTCCTATACACATCATACATCCACACATATCTATCTATATATATATATATATGTACATGTCCTCACTTATTTCATCATCATCTGCAACACAGGCTACCCGGGAGATGTTTCTTTCACTGCAACCTATGCACTGACATCCAATACTTCAATGAGGCTCGACATGGAAGGAGTGCCAGAGAATAAGGCAACTCCGATCAGCCTAGCCCAACACACCTATTGGAATTTAGCTGGCCACGAATCTGGCACGGTTCTTGACCATACTATCCAGATATGGGCAAATCACATTACCCCTGTAGACCAGAACATCGTTCCAACTGGTGAGATCATGCCTATCAAAGGCACACCGTTCGACTTCACTACTGAAAACAAGATTGGCAGCCGTATCAACGAGGTTGGCATAGGCTATGACCACAACTATGTTCTGGACTGCAGGGAGGAGAAGTCGGGCTTGAAGCATGCAGCAAAGTTGAAGGATCCTGCTAGCTCAAGGACCCTTAACCTGTGGACCAATGCTCCTGGTATGCAGTTTTACACTGCAAATTATGTGGACGGTATTGTTGGTAAAGGCGGTGCTGTGTATGGAAAGCATTCGGCCTCGTGTCTTGAGACACAGGGTTTTCCGAATGCCATTAACCAGCCAAACTTCCCTTCCGTCGTTGTCCAACCGGGTGAGAAGTACAACCATAGCATGCTGTATGAATTCTCAACTGAGTAGGGTATGCATTGTCTTCTAAGTGTAAGTTATGCTGAAAATAAGTACATCAGTACATATGACCTCTACTTTTGTGGGATTATTAAGTGAGTGAGCAAATTTGGCATCTTGAACAGCAGGTTTTGCTTAGCAGTGACTCATTTTATTTAAATTTTTTACTGTGCTAATATAGGCAGGTGAAGATAAAAGTCAACATTGTTGATGGAAGATAAAAACTTGTACAGACACAATAAGAAAAAACTGCAAAATTAACCCAAATTGACTGATTTTGCAATCACGATACGATTTTTGAAAATTTGTAATTGCAATCATAATACGCACCCTCCATCCCTAACAAATATGCATTTCTAGATCATACTATTTCATGTATAAAATGCTTGTGGTTTTGTCATCTTCTTTTTCCAGGATATCTTTATTATTTATTTAAATAGTAAACCAATTACTGAGACGGTATGGGGCGAGGGCGTGGATGGATGTAGACTCCTCCCTATCCAAACAACTCCTGTTTAACATTATATTATTATTTTTATATATTTTTAAATTGCCCTTAATACAATTAATAACATTATTTTATATTTATTAGACTTACCAATTCAAGATTAAATTTTATGATACTTATGCTTTATTGGCTTTATGGAAAATAGTAAAGAAAATAAATATATATTGTTGGTCGTTATTTTTCTCCATCTGATAATTTATCCGCTCCTAATTTGATATAAACAGATACTGAGATTGATATAAGTATGAACTTTTTAGATATGTATGGACATAAAAAAGCAAGTCCTATTAAAAAGTATTAATAATTTAAAGTAATTAGTACCTTTTTTTTTAATGAAAGATAAATTCTACTTACAAACTATTTATAATTTATATATTATTAAATTTGACCAAAATAATTATTTATTAATATGTTCGTAAATAATTTGCATACATGTAAATAAATAATATTTTTTTTGATAAAATTTGTTAATTATTTTTTTTATTAGAATTTATTGATTATATTATAATTTTATATTTATTTAATATAAATTAATAAAAATATAAATTACAGCTACTTATATATTTATGCGGAATTATGTAACATTACTCCCGATTATTTTGGTCATGGAGTAATGGGAAGAGCAACGGTTCTAACCTCTTAAAATAAACATAGAACAAGGAAAAGAAATGCAGCTTCGTTCTGAGGAAGTGGGAAGCGGAAACTGAGAAGAAGAGTCATGTCAGTTGAGATCAAACTTTCCCGATTCAACCGCATCTATCGCTCCGATGTCAGTCCTTCCTCTCTCTACATATAATTTATAACAATTTCTAATTAATTTGTTTGTAAGCTGAACAACTGTTGAAATGAATCTGAAGGAACTCCTTGAAGGAAAGATTATCACAACGCTCAATTCTTCCATCTCCTACCAATCCATTCGCCTCACACTCAGTGGCGCTGTCAATTTGCAGGTTTCCATTTTTCTTTTTTCTTTTTTCTCTTTTCTTTTTATTTATTTTTTGTTTCCCTGCCTTTTCCTCAATGCTATCGATATCTTTAGATTTGTCTAAGATTTTACAAACATATTATTGCGATCTTTAGGTCCGTGGTGGATCAGCTGGAGTTATTGAGTCCTTGTACGGTGTCATCAAACCAATTCCAATTACGTAAGCCTCCTCTTTCTATAAATATCTCATTGATTGGTGCAAGTGAGAGAATTTTAATTCAGTTATCCTGATGCTACTCATTTATTTACTGTGCTTTAGCTGTATTAGTTTTGGTGATGTTTTTGGCTTCCACCTTGGTGTTAAAAGTATAAATCTTGAGGTACATGGTTTGGACATTGATTATGCTTTAACTATTAATTTTGATCATGCCTGAGCAGCAAGAAGGTTGTTGATATCCGATCGACAGGAAAGATGGGAGCGGGTACAACTGAGGTATGGTTAGAGGGTGCATAACGTCATACTTGGTCCTGCATAGTTCTGAAAGCTTTATCTAACTGCTATACATGATGACGCACTGAAGCTTCTAGCTATTATGACTACTGCTTTAGAGAGTAAAAAGAGTGATGATATCTCTTGTAGTCTTGTATATGATATTTAGACAAATAAGATGTACTTTGTAGACTATTTTGATTGGTTCAGCTATAATGAACTAACAGGGAAGGTGGATTGTAAATCTATTGATAATGATGGTAATCCAGCTATTATGACACATATCTAAATGGATAGGATCTTGCTTTCTTGGTGTTTTTGGTTTTGAGAATGTGACAACTGGTTAGGTTGTCAATTTAGTAGATTGTCATATGTCAGCAGACATGATTGTTGACTCCGTCTAAAAGAAAAGTCTCTAGGTATATCTTTTGTGTGTATCGTTTCATAAAAAGAAAAAGAACAGAGAAAGAAAGCCATGCTACTGTTCAGGCACTAATTTTCCTAAGATAGGAGTCTCTACTTCACTGTTCCAATATAGTAATAACCTGAAAAACTCCCTTCATTGTATGAGTTTTACTGAAGCAATGCAAAGATCATTGTCTTCTGTGAATCTGAAAATGTTATGGACATAGTTAATGACTTTATGCAAGAAGGGCAGCTGGACTTGTTTTATTAGCAGCATATATTCTCAAGGAGATGGCAATCCCTAGTTATTAGACTATGTTGTAGAGATATTTCAACTACCAAGATTAGGCTTGTGCTCGGCCTAGACAGAGGCTGCATTTACCTACCATTAGTTGCTGGGGATGGTCCTTTTTAAGATTATATGTGCTACATGTAAGAGGTGATATTCCTCGTAAAGCTCCAGGTGTTTAGACCTTTGAGGCAAAGAGTCCTGAAAAGTAGTGTTTTGGAAGGGATGATGAAGTACTTGGTCTGATCATAAGAGCTTAGTGCTAGTTAGAAATCCTATACCATTGGGCTCTTAGACACGAATGCCCCATGTGCCCGTAGGTAACATTGATACTCATTTGTCTACTACTTTTTCTTAACTATTTCACAACATATTACTTTTTTGTAGGGTTATGTTGTAGAAATAAAAAATGCAGTTTTAGAGGATGGTGTAACATGCTTTTAATAATGATTTTGTCAAATTTTTCTTTAGATGTAACTATATTGATCATTTTATGAAATATTTAATTGTGTTTTCATCTTCTAGATACCATTTTCTGTGATCTTGAAAGATCCAAAAGAAAAGAATCTGGGGAAGTTTTATGAAACCTATCATGGAGGCAACATCAGCATCCAAGTAATGCTCAATCATATTTATGATATTACTTTTTAGTGCATGCCCTAATTTTATTTTAGTTCAATTCTTTTAATAGTATAGAGATGTTCACATGCTCATATTTAATAAATGCCATCACAGTATCTGGTAACTGTTGACGTAGTGAGAGGATACTTGCACAAGCCTTTGTCAGCCACACTAGAATACATTGTTGAAAGTGATAAAGGTTTGCATTCATCCATGTGGCCATATGTTTCTAACCTACACTTTCCCATACTTGAAGTCGTTAACTATTTTCTAAATCCCCGTCTCAGATAATCTTCCCCAGACACCAATTTCTCCTGAAATGGTCATCTTCTATATCACACAGGACACACAACGACATACATTACTTCCTGAACTGAAATCAGGTTCTACCTTTATCTCTGTTTCTTATACATCACGTGTTCTTTCCTCTCTGTTTAAGGCCTAATTACCTCCAAAAAAGGCAAGCATTTTCTAGGTTGTTAGTCAATTGTTTTGAATTGTCAATTTAATTATACTCTTATCATTTGTAAAATTGTTGCCAAGTTGTTACATACTTTTATCATTCTAGGACACATAATGGCATACTTTTATCATTACATCCTTTAGAATGCAATGAGTTCTGGAAAACTACAACAATCTACAAAATTAGTGCAATATATGTAAACTAAATTTGCAAGTAGAGATTTATTGTGACCCATAAGCTTTTGTTAATGTTAGCATCAATATACATGAAAAAAATATATCACTGAGCAAAATCATGCATCTCAGGTTTGTTAGATTTTCACATATCTGGAAGCCTCAATCACATCCGCTAATCTAAATAGGTGGTTTTCGGATTACTGGAAGAATATGCACTCAGTGTTCTTTATCAGATCCTATCAGTGGAGAGCTAACTGTTGAAGCATCAGCTGTTCCTATTAAATCCATTGACATTCACTTGCTTAGGGTGGAGTCAATTTTGATTGGAGAAAGGATAGCAACAGAGTCATCTGTGATACAAGAAACTCAGGCACTCCCCTCTTTTCCTTGATTACTCAATTGTAGCTATATGTTGATGCGCTCTTATTAAGGGTTCTTTTCCTTGTTAGATAGCAGGTGGAGATGTTTGTCGTAACATGACTCTGCCAATTTACATCATTCTCCCCCGTCTTCTGACATGTCCAACCATTTTTGCTGGGTAGGTATTTGAACACAGAGATTTCCTTTGTTTTGATGCCTGATTTCTTATTGCTAGCGTATAATGTGGTGCTGATTACTTTGTTGTTTTCGGGAATTAGTTGCTCTATGGAAATTCTTAGCATTAGAAGGATGAACATTATTGACATTTTGAGGGAAGGGACAGATAGAGGAAATTAACTGCACAACATTACTCTTTTGAGTGGATGGAAATGGATTCTTTCTACATGCTAAATGTTGTCCAAGATTTCACATATATGGGTTTCATTAGCTTCTGTTACCTTTTCATGCTCAATCTTCTAATTTTTGGTTATTTTGACCAGTGCTTAAGCTCTATACATGCACTTTTGTCGATGCAATTTTATCAATTATAATATTTTAAATTACATTTAATTTTAAATGGATACCAACCCTTCAAAATATCTTATAGAAAAATTACAGTAGTTTTGGAGAATTGATATATGTTTAATCTGGAAATAGGTAATTACTTAGCATTATTATGATTTATGAGAATTCAAGAAACAATGTTTTGCTTGTGATCTGAAATATATTTTTGCTTATAGGTATCAGCTGTTTGATTCATATATTAGATGGGGACTATTATATTTAAATACCCAAACTATTGACTGTCTAACAAAGATGTTCTTGAACTACTGATATTTACTATAAAATACCCAAACTATTAACTATCTAACAAAAATGTCACAAAAATCTATGTCTGGAGTCGGAAAGTTGAAGTTGATCGCTAGATGACTTTGTTTTATTAAAATAACATAGAGCAGGTGATGCCTTTGGATCATCAATCAGTCTCTTTGTTATCTAACTTATCTTTAATGGTGAAATGGGTCCATTGTTTGCCTTTTTTAGGTTTTTAGGAGCTCCGCATGCTTGCATAATTATTAAACCATGAATAAATGTGACCATCTTAGTTACTAATGGAAGTCCTATTTGCAGTCCATTTTCAATAGAGTTCAAGCTGTGCATTGCTATAACTTTCACGTCGGATCTATCTAAGAAGCACGCAAAAACTGACCCAATATCATCCAAACCATGGGTATGCACGTATTTGCTAGGTGTAGTTAAAGCAGCTACATGCTCGACTTT
Source organism: Leonotis leonurus (assembly GCA_026898415.1). Classification (NCBI taxonomy): domain Eukaryota; kingdom Viridiplantae; phylum Streptophyta; class Magnoliopsida; order Lamiales; family Lamiaceae; genus Leonotis; species Leonotis leonurus. The sequence continues at coordinate 918,494 of JAPKLX010000082.1, read as the reverse complement.
CTTACTTACAGTGTTCTGTCTTTTCTGGTCTCAACTTATTTCCATTTTATTTTCTGAAATATAGCTGGCCATTGAAAGTGTGCCATTAGAATTTGTCCGTACAGCATGAGATTCTTGGTTTAACAAGGTAACCTTTTTACTAGTCTTTCTATGGCCCAACTAGATGCATTGAAAACCAGCTCTTCACAGTATTTCTTATGTTTTTTATCAATACACTAACTATATTTTAGCGACTAGATTGGGTCGTTTCAGATTTTTGAGGAGGTGGCTTCTTCAAATGTACTAAGCATGCCAACAAACAATATACAAGGTCAGAGTTGTTCAGCATTTGTATAAAACACTTACATTAAGTTGATCTTCCATTCTCACCCTTTCCTACTGTTAGTATAGATAATAAATTGGAATTTCACATTTGCAAACTCTCAAGGGTTTTGTTACCTTTTAGGATGGATGATTGATGGTTGATGAAAGATGTGATTAGTTGCAAGTCTTTTATGATAGTGGTGTAACATTGTAACTAAATCAGTATTTCTTTTGTGTGATGCAAGAAATTTAGTCTCTGGTAGATAATTATTCTCGTATCTTTTATATGTTTGTTTTTAAACAAGAACATGTACATAATTTTATAGAGTTAATTTTGGGAAAAGCCCATACAATTTTGACACCACTGTAGAATGTTGCGACGATGATGTTTGATAGTAGTTCTTTAGAAGATGGCTAATTTACCTTTCAAAAAGGAAATGACAAAATATTTTTGGCCATCGTGTCTAAGGTGTCAACATGTAGATTCCATGATGCATGATCGCATGACATGCACTACATGCGAATATATATATATATATATATATATATTGATCTGTTCTAACTTCTAATAGAATTCATTAATTGAATTGTCATAATCGTTAATTTATTTTTTGCCGTTAAAAAATAATTATTTTAGGACCATTGGCGATATTGAATTTTTAGCATTTAGTAGTCTTCGAATGATTGCCGTTTAGTAACGGTAAATGATTGAGCACAATAAGAAAATTAGTATAGGTATATATTGTTAACTAATTTAGAAGTGGTACTAGGAGTTGTTAGTTCCAATTTGATAACTAAGTAAGCACTTACCAACTAAGAACACATTTGGGCGGTAAAATTCTATATTTTCTATTTTACAAGCATTACAACCACTCTTAGCTTTTAATCAAAACAGAAGAAGAGAAAAAGGAAAAGAGGGCCTTTCTGATTTTCTTTTTTCATCTTGAGCTTCTTACATTTGAGAAAGGGTCAACTTTGGTGTGCCTGTCCAGAGCATACTAGTTGAAGTGCCTCATATCATAGGCTTCTAGTTGCTCTGATATTGCATTTGCAGAAATCCAAAGGGAACTGGTGCTATTCATGTTTGTTCCAATCACTTAAAGGGTCATTATTTCTGCAAAATACATTGGGACCTCCTTAAGCCTGACGTCTCAGAGATGCAAATGTTCAAGCCTTGGAATATGAGTGTTATCTGTCTCCCAGAACTCAAATCTACACCCATAAATCAACAAGAATTTAAGATGACTGAACTCCCCTTCTTTTGGACACCACTTGTGACCTTTGACCGCAAAAGGGAACATTTTGAGAACTTCATGATTCGGCAATTAACCAATCATGGACATGTCTTCCCATGGAATATTGCAAACTGATAAGATCAACTTCTTGAGTGAACTTGGGAGGGAGATGTTCCCCAGAACTTTTGATCACCTCATACCCTAAATGATTCGAGCATGCCAAGACATACAAAGTTGTTAAGACAATGATGCCATTTTCCTTGGAACAAAAACTGTAAGCAATCTCCAACTTCATTAGGTTTAGAATTATGTTAACTATCTGCTCACTGCATTTGGAATTCCTTACTAACAAAAGTCTTTGCAGATTTTTTTAGGTCTAGTATCTGTAGGAGGGTCACGGAAGCAATCTTCAGCAATCTTGATATACTGAAGTTGTGTCTTCTTCCAAATTTGAGCAGGTGGATATATTTTCCCACCAACAAATAAGATTTGTAGGTTCCACAGTCAAGATGCAGAACTGAAAACTACATCTGAGGTGCAACATGCATACCTTAAGTTGATTTTCTGTAGAATTTGCTCATTGCTTACATATCCCTCAACAGAATCCAATACCCTTAGCAACCAGAAGTTTTGAGTGAGCTTTCCTGACTCCCATTTGTGGGAGTAGCTTAGCTGAGACCTGTTGAGCTTTGCTGATTGCAAGGCCTTCCATACCTTATTCGCAATTCCTTTCCTTCATAATGAATGCTGAGGTGGCGCTGACTTCCCATGCGGAGTGCAATGTTGGGGCTGTCATGTTTTGCTATGGCATAAGATCTTGTCCTAGTGAGCTTCTCTCATGCACAAGTCTCTTAAGAGATCATGCATTTTTCATATCTTCGCTTTCCCACTACTTCTTCAACGAGAATGAGATTTCTATCAATAAGATTCTCCAAAGACATCTCTACAACTTCTAAGCTTTTAGCGGTTGTCAGTTTAACAAGTCATTCAGCAACCCACGATCTGACTAGCCTCCAAAAGTTGGTTTGTAGTCTTCTGCGAATGCAGCCAAATACCTCCTCTGGTCCTCCCAAAAGGGTTTGTGCACTAGATTTCATAACTCCTCTATTTTAGTATATCTCAATCTGTTCAAGAAGTACTAGAATCATGTCCATCCCTGTATATTCTTGAGATACTTTAACCCAAGCATGAATGTCAAGAATATTCAATAAAACAAGGATCTTTATTAACATTTGTAGCAAGGAAGTCTTGCCAATGCCTCACATACCCAGATTTAGTACATTAACATGGGTGCAGGATTTGTTCCAGAATATGAGAGGAAAACTAAAGCTGCTGCATAAGCAGTAATCTCGTCTGCATTTTATCTCTCAATTGAAAAATCTTATACCTAAACAAGGTATGACAGAAGTATTATATGGTTGGCTCCCAAATTGGAATTAATCCAAGGTGGCAAGAAAAGACAACAGTTGCATCTCAACCTCTATTCTCTCTTTAGGAAGGTCCTACATTCAAACCTCATCCCTTCCCCTTATTGAAATTATTTTTGAGCTTTACTTTGAAAAGCCATAACTTCTTCAATACTTGAAATCGGAAGGTCCTCAATATATGAATGGAACCACAATTCAGATTTCTCTCCAACACCACTAATCATGCCAGCATGGATTGACCTCTACAAAATTACATGTGAATTCATAAGCGTATAGTGAATTTAATTTGGATGCTACTCTTAAAGGTCATAACTCTTCAATACTTCAAATATGAAGGCGCACAATATATTGTTGCAAAAAGAATTGAGTTGGCTTTCCAACACCATCAACCATGCATGAAATCACACCTCTACAAAATTTATGTGATCAAAGTAATAGGGGATTGCACATCCACGAGCCTACTAGTGCCAACTCGTGTGGTCGTGTTATGTTCGTTTTTTTTATCACATTTACACAAACATACGAGCAATGTGGTCGTGTAGTTGGTTCGAGATGCATAGAGTTAGCTGTTGATATATTTGTAACAATGACTATATTTTACATTTCTAATAAAATTTGCAACTATATTTTACCTCAAACTTATGGGAATGATTATATTAGGGCTTGACTCTATCTTTCATGTGTTACACTAACATCATGCTAGCATAAGATGCATGTATTGTTACAATTTTTTATTCCAATAACATTTCTTATTTATTTTATGTTTTAGTATATTTTAGTAATTTAAAATATATAGTTTGTTGATTTGATTGCTACATACCATACATAAGTAAGAAGTAATAAGCTAATTGAAAATTAATTAGAATATAGTAGTAGACGTATATATGTCTTGTATTCAAGTTTGTATCTTCGTTTATTTCAATACAATCTTCTTTTTTCTTGTCTCTCAAAGTCGATGACCATCGCATGAGTTTAAATATGTAATTTCATGTGAGATTTGTCCTTCGCGATTTGATATGATTTGGAGATATTGCTTGATTGTAACATTGATCCAAGTTCATAATTCTTGTGTATATAAAATTCTTTAGTATTGTGCTAAAGTCTTTCTATTTTTTATACGTGTATTTAACAGTACGTTAAAATCATAAATTTACGTTATTAATTATTTAGCTAATTGTTCAAAGGGGGCTTGAGGACTCCTTTATGATTGAGGGTTTCATTGAACTTTCACTTTCATTTTCATTTCTACATGCATGTTATTGACGTTATTGAGGATTATTTTTCCCTTTTTTAATCGACAGAGTTAAAAATTCGAAAAAGAATTCAAAAGCCTTGTAAACAAATCTAACTCATAAAGACATAACTAAAACTGCAAGAAAGAAAATTCTGATTTAAATTTCTGCTGGAAATTCCATATTAACACCTAAGAGGCCATGTTTTAGAGAAACCATCTAACCGATAACAGGAATAGAATATGAGTAATTTGATAAAAAAAGAAACAAGATAGTTGAAGAGAAGACATAGCTGTAGCTTGAAGGTTTTCCATTGATGAAAATAACACTTGGTATTTTTCATAATCCTAAGACTAATACAACCACTGATATATATAGTGTAAGTAAGAAACCCTAAAAGAGAGAACAAACAAAATAGCATAACAAACTATATCAGATAAGATGAGAGCTAAACTAATGTAAGAGAAACACAGTAGCTGCAGCTGCATAACTTTAGTCCATGTTCCCTTCTGTGTCGTCAACATTGCATGTAGCACTAGAAGCCAAACTCTCACTCTCTTTACAACTAGCATGTGTTAACACTTTAGGTTCTTCATGCATGGGACGTATAACATGTAACTTAATAGGCCCCCTCAATTCGAGTGAGGCTAAGGAAGTAACGCCAAGTTTGTTTCGTAGCCGAGCAACGAATTGGATACTCAATGGCTTAGTAAACAAATCTGCAACCTGATCGTGTGAAGGGACATGCTTGAGGAAGACTTGACGAGCTGCAATCCCGAACAAAATGTATATCTAACTCAATATGCTTTGTCGTCCTAGCATGAAGAACAAGATTAGAAGCTAAGGCAATGGTGCTGAGATTGTCAACCCGAATGGTAGGAGTAGAAAATGGAATGCCAAGCTCATGAAGTAAATAACCAACCCAAGTAACATTGGAAGAAGCATGAGCAAAGCTGCGATATTCAACTTCAATGCTAGATCTAGAGACGACTAGTTGCTTCTTTGAGCACCAAGAGATATGTTTTTTACCAAAATATGTACAATAACCAGAAGTAGAGTGTCGATCATCAAGGTCGGAGGCCCAATCGGAATCAGAAAAGGCAGTGAGGTGAAGAGGAGAACGTTGGAGATGAAGACCATAATCTAGCGTGCCCGCAAGATATCGAAAAATTCTCTTAACAACCTTCCAATGATGTCCAACGTAGCAGACATGTACTGATTCACTTTGTTCACACTATAACTAAGCTCAGGTCGTGTAATTGTGACATACTGAAGAGCTCCAGCAACACCTCTGTAAATCTTGCCATCTACTGTGGGATTACCATCGAATTTGGACAACTTACAAGAAGAAACCATATGAGTGGGGTAACCTTTAGCATCCAACATCTGAAAGCGTTGTTGAATGTCTTTGTTGTAGTTAGACTGATTAAGATGCAATCCAAGGGCAGACTTAGTCACTTCAATACCAAGAAAATAATGGACTTCACCAAGGTCCTTTGTGATGTGAACTATATCTAATGAAGGTCCCGGGAGAGGAACGAAACTGAAGTTTGTTTGTGTTATATGGTCTTGTGTAAGGGTAACAAATGCATCCAAAAACCCTTAGAATCAAGTAATCAGGTGGAGTTCCAAACATTTCTCAAGAGGAGTAAAAAGGTTAAGAACCCTACTAGGTGTCCTATTGATAAGAAAGACTGCAGTTGCAAATGCATCATCCCAAAAATGAGGAGGTAAACCAGATAGAACAAGGAGCCAACCCCATTTCCAAAATATGTCTATGCTTCCTCTCAGCCAAACTGTTTTGTTGAGGAGTGTAAGGACAAGATACCCTATGTAGAATACCAGCATCCTTCAAAAAAGTAGACATCCTTTGAAATTCACCACCCCAATCACTTTAAAAAACTCTAATCTTTGAGTTCAACTGATTTTCAACAAGAACTTTGAACTCTTTGAAAGCTTGGAGAACCTGCCCTTTTGATTTTAACAGATAGAACCAAGTGTGACGACTATATTGATCAATAAAAGTAATATAGTACTTATAACCATTTCGAGACAAGATAGGAGAAGGTCCCCAAACATCACTGTGAATAAGAGTAAGAGGAGAAGTGTATACAGAAGAAGAGGCAGTGTATGGTAAACGATGAATCTTAGAGACACAACAAGGATGGCAGAAAAAGACATTTTTCATTGAGCAAAAAGAGATATTCCAACAGCTTAAAGCTTGTTTCACTAGATCAAGAGTACAATGACCAAGCCTCATATGCCATAATTCTAAAGCAAGAGGAGAATTACAACTGGAAAATAAGACAGAAGGAGAAAAAACAACACAAGAAGATGGATCTCGAGTGTTGATAGCTGGAGTGGAAGCCTTGATTGAAGAGGAAAACTCAGAGAGAGGCCTGTGAAGCTTGAACTTGTATAAGCCTTGTTCAACAGTGCCCTTGAGAAGAACTTTCTTGGTGACTCGATCCTTAACAAAGCAACAAGAAGGGTGAAACTCAAAATTAACATCATTATCTTTAGCAAACTGAGATACACTAAGGAGAATCTTGGTTATTCTAGGAACATGGAGAATGTTAGATAATATAAAGTGTTAAGAATGAGGATCAACAGAAGAAGAAGGCAAACTAGAAGACTTAACGTGAGAAATAGGCACACCAAAATCATCTCCTAATTTCAAAGTGTTACCTCCATGGTATTCATTGGTAGAATTTAGGATGGAAAGATCATTGGAAACGTGATTGGTAGCCCCTGAATTTGGAAACCAAGTGGAGTGATCAAAACTGTACTCAGAAGGAGAAGGTGGATGCTGAGCCCGAGCCTAAGATATATTCAAGTTAGGAGGATTCTGAAACTGGTGTGAAGTGAAGTTGGGAGGGCCTTATTGCTGTTGTGGCTGCCTGGACTGATAAGGTTGGGGTACAAAACCTTGCTTGAACCGATGCCAACAGTCAATGGCGGTGTGTCCAGGTTTAAGACACACTTGACAAGTAGGTTTGTTGGCATTAGAACCTCTACCTCGGCCACCTCTTCCTCCACGGTTAGCACCATTTCTTCCACCACCTCTAGTATAGTTGTTTTAGTTGCCACGTCCACCATTGTTGTTAGAAGAATTCCTTTGACTGGAGTTTTGGACCATATTGACTGAAGGCTGTGAGCCATCTGTAGAAACACCAATAGCTTTCATGTTGAGCCTTGATTCAAAGTTCAAAAGAAGAGAGTGTAGGTTTGGGACACTCCAAGTATCAAATGTCGATTTTGGTTTTCGTGTGTTGCTAAAGATTTGGAATCTTCGGAAAAAAATTTTATTGAGTGAAATAGAACAAAACTTAGTGCTATTTGAAGTGAAATGTAATTGTGGTATGTCTCGTACCTTTTGGTTGCTTAATAAAAAATTTCTCTTCTGACAAAAAAAAAACAATTTAAAATCATATTATTCATATTTAGCTAAATTTTCAAATTTCTAAATAAAAATACAAAATTATATATATTATTATTTTCATGTATATATATTATATTTATGTTACATTCTTATTTTTATATATATCATATATTAAATTATACTATTATTTCATATTTAATTATCGTTTTCATAAATATAAAAAAACGTAACTTCTATAATAGTCATTTTATTATATTAAACTCAAATATAATAATAATTCATATAATATTACTAAAATACTAGTCAATATTCTTATAATACCACTGATTTAAATGGTTTAAATATTTCATTCTCCTTACTTTCAATCTTTAATATTTCTAATATTTACGAAAAATAATATATACTCTGATGCAGCGGTACGTATAATTTGTCGAGAATTAATACAAACTATTTTTCGTTGATACGAAGTATGCCGGAAGATGTAGGATGTCAAAACCTAAGAAAAATCTTATTCTGCGTGCTACTCCCATGAGCCACAAAAACTTCTATTATACTAAACAAACTTCTATGAAATTGCATACTAACCTATAATAAAGTAGCAATAAACTACTCCTATAATATATGTGTTATAACTTATAAGTGACAAGAAATTTGCTTCTCGAGCATGAGCTTGTTATGCTTTCTCCAAGAGCATCACCGCAACTTCATCTTCATCATACTCCATCCGTCCCACCATAAGTGTTACATTTGCTTTTGGACAAAAGATATAATGATAGTTGAAAACTAGTATACATGATGAGAGAAATCTGTATAATATATTAAAGGATTACATATTTAAACTATCTCCTTAATTTAAGGCTTATGTGGCATCACCACAAGTCTTCTTTCATATTTATATTAATATTTTATATATGGTAATATATAATTCAATAATTTGGAAAGAATTGTTTTAGGTAAGTGTATAATTAATATCTTATATAATTAATTAGTCATGATTATGGTTATACTTACTTAATTATTCAGTCAAAATTGTAATATATATTTGAATGTATACTTTATATATTATATAAATTAAAAATAATTTTGCTAATTATATATAATATATAAATTTATAATATAGATATGATAGTACCCCTACAATAAGCTTTGTTCATTTATGATACGAAAATATATAGCATTTAACAATCATCATCGTTTACTTTTGAAAATTGGATAATATATATAATTAATTATGAAAATTGATGGACTGGCTAATTGTTAGGAAATATTTACAAAGATTTTGATTCAAATTCCAAAACCTCCCCTGAAAGATGTATTAAGTCAAAAACTGAAATTTGGTTCTTAGTCTTGTTTAGAACTCACTTGTTATTGAGTTCAGTTTACAGGTATACATAACCTGAAAGACTCAAGACTGAAGTTCAAGACCAGTACATAAGTTTTCTATGACTCAGTTATCAAACCAAAACTGAAGGACCATGTTACTGAAAGATATGACCTGAAGTTTTGAAGTTGAAGTTATTTGAAGCATGAAGATAACAATGACTGAAACTATGTATTGAAGTTACCACTGAAGTCAAGCTTGCTACTGAGTGATATGCTACTTCTATAGGCATTACCACTTTTTGAAAAGATCTCAGTAGGTGAAGCAAGATCTTGTTGCAGACAACCAAAATGGCAAAAAGGACGACGACGCCAACGAGAAGAAATTCAAATGCTACGGACAAAGCTCTCTCTCACAATGGATATATTTATGAGAGTGTCCTATAAATATCTCGATGCTTCAAACGCTTCAAACACCGGTTACCAAGCTCTCATACGAATTCAAATTCTCAACTCTCTCAAGCTTTCAGTCGCTCTCAGATTTCATATCCTAGAACACTCAAGCGTTGTTTCTCATATCTTAGTGTGTTCTTAAGTAGCGATTCATTTGTAATCGAAGAATAAATCTAGCTTAGATTTAGTTCATATCTAGAAGTGATCGGACACCATAGTTTATCTAACCTCCAAGGTTGATCACTGTAAGACACCTCTCCACTTTGTTGGAAACCCTCGACTCACATCGAGACTTGTGGACGTAGGAGTTTTTATCTCCGAACCACGCAAACCAATCTATGTGTCTTCTCTATTTACTTTCAGTATTTATTCTCTAACGCTATATTGCATATATTGAATAATGATTAAGTGTAAACTTGAACATTAACATTAAGTTTTTCTGATAAATGAGTAAGTTTTTAAACCACCACTTCTGCACTGCTATACTTAAGATATTAGTACATCAGTCAAACACTAAGTGTAGACTGAAGGATTGCTATCTAAAGTTACTACTCTTTACTAAAGCTACCTCCCTTCGGATTTGAGAAACTCACTGAAAACTCTTTAATCTCAAAAAATTTAACTGGTGTATTCCCCTCCATACACTCAGTACACTCGTTTCGGAACCAACACTAATTAATTAATTATTCATTTATTTCTTTTTTATTCAAATTAAATGGTCTCTTCTCGTTAATTTTTTTAATTAATTTTAATATTTATTAATCTCACATCTATATATGTATCTTAACTCTCAAATTTTTTAATTATTAACTCTAATATTTACTATAAGTATATATATCCCACGTTGATTTAATATAAAATCCTATAATTATTGAAACTATATAAATACTAACAATCTATATATTCTACATCACAATTTAATTGTCCAATTAAATGTTTAATCAAATAATAATTAAATTTTAATTTAAAAAATTATTTTTTAATATTTAATAATTATATTTTAAACACATAACTTGATTTTTATTTAAACATTTAATTTGGTAAATTATTAAAATTACTTTTTATATATTAATTTGAGATGAAACTATATAAATACTAACAATCTATATATTCTACATCACAATTTAATTGTCCAATTAATTGTTTAAACATGACAAAAGATGAACCAAAAACATGCACAAAAACGAGCTAAACAATTCCCCCACACTTAACTATTTGCTTGTCCTCAAACAAAATCCAATCTCAATGCATTGACTCTAATCAAAGATTAACACGCAAGCTCAACCTCCATTCATACCTTCATTACAAGACTTAGACTAGATTCAATTCTCAATCGTACTCGGTCACTCAATCAAAACGTAGTGTTGCCTGTTACTAAGTTCATCAACATGCACACGGTCATGATGTACACACATCTCACATCTCCCTATTATTCACATATTCGATTCCCCCTTTATTACGTCATTCTAGAGTTTATTACTCTTTTTTTTAAAGAGTTAAAACTCTTTATTCATTTTTCATTTTTTTTATTCAAGGAGAACCGAACACATAAACACTAGGGAGTAGTCACTCATAATCTGAATCATGATCGGTACATGCCAACTAGCAAAACAACATGCCCCACTTAAACGTCTTAACCACACAATTTAGCCCAATCGAGAACCAAACAAATCTAAGCCTACAACCTTACATGCTCATACCCAGAATCACATGTTAATAATTGATAGTCATCAAAATAAGGCAATCGAATAAGCAAGAAAACGTGCATATGATCAAGATTGAGGAAGCACACGACAACACAAATCACAATCACAAACAAACACAAACACAACAAATCAATACAAATCACAAACACTAGACAGTACATAACACAAAAATGTTACAAAGCAGCGATAGACAAACACGAACACACGGGAATCTAAATCCCCCCCCCCCCCCCCCCCCGCACACTTAAGTAATACAATGTCCCCATTGTATAAAAGCCAAAGGGAAAAATAGAAGACTTCCCTCTAGGATGACGAATTGGAACATCGAGTTGTGAAAAATTGAGATGCTACGTAAGAGTGGTACAACCCGTCCATCTTTCCAATGATCCTCGGTTGGACTCCATATCTAGCTGGATGTACCTGCATTCTCAAATTCCATTCTCTCTTTTCTATATATATATACAAACAGAATACCTAAGCCTAAACTAGAATTAAGCAAAAATATAACTAAAGATACGATATACGTGGGTTGCCTCCCACTAAGCGCTCGTTTATCGTCATGAGCTCAACATGGCATCTTCTCCTCAAGTCACTTGGATCTCGATTCGCTTCATTAAAACCTCGATAGTCTCGAACCTCCAATTGCTAGCCTCAATAAACATGTTCAGGTTCTCCTCAACTGAAGCTTTTGGTGGGCCCTGATGTGGCTGCTTCTGAGAATAAGCGAACTGTTGCTATCTCTGCATATGCAACCTGCCACCACAACACACAAATCAAACGCAACTTGCGGGAGAAAGATATCCTAGAAAGCAAAAAAGAAAAATAAAAATAACAGCACGATACGAAAAGAAAACACAGAACATAGAAATAAAAAATAACTAACGAACACGAAACAACAATAGCACGTAAACTAAGAAGTAAGAATGTCTAAAGTCTTCATCGGCAACGGCGCCAAAATTTATTCAACCTAAAACGTGTGTCTAAGTTCTCGCAACTAAACGAGTCTCATAGCACATCGTAAGCTGACCCTAAATCGTATCTCAAGGAAGGTTTAGCAGGGCTTCCTAATTTTTTAAGTGCTACAGATTAAACATTTAGGTCCTAAACATTCTATCAAATGTAAAACGAGTAGATGACTAAAAGCTAAGCAGTAAATAAACTAAATAACTGGAATCAGGAATTAAGGTTCTAGGGTATCATATCTACATGGATCATCACATGCTAAGGTCATTCATGCATTCATTCGCCATCTAGATCACTTAAGAGCTATCTAATTATGAACTTGCATATTCGATAATTAGATCATGACTATGATTTTCGCATTTATCCACACAATTAAGAACTTAAGATAGCATATGAATATCGATTATTACGTCACCGATTATAACCGAAGTTGATTGGACTTGGTCCGACACCAGGTTCGTCTCTCAACCTCACCTTATGTCTACGAAATTGTAAAGGTGATCAATCAATACAATATGATAAACACAATCCAAACAACAGGCATGGAATAACAATAAGCATCAACAATCCAAAATAAATCAACCCTAGTGGAGATTTAACTACCTCAAACAATTCATATAATCTCAAGCAAGAAATTAAGTAAGAAACTCACTTCGATTACACTACTAGGCTGGAGAAGTGAATCTCCACCTTAAATCCTTCTTCCAAGATGTAAAAGTACAAGAAAACTACTTCTAAGGAGAGTTCTAAGTAGAAAAGTTCGAGTTCTATCTGATATATGGAAGTTAGCCCTTCAGAAATGGTCTGGTTTCACTCCCGTCGAAAACTGCTGCCCAGCGACCGCTGACAGCTTCTTTGAATTTTCTGAGGTTTTGCATCCAACGAGCGCTGGAGGTCCAGTGCCCCCTAGCCTCCAGGTTCGCTCCTTCCGTGCCATTTCTCCCGTTGTGCCATTCTCGATCCGTGCTACTTCGTTCGGCTTAGCTTCCTCGGCATTTTCGGCATCATTCTAGTTCACATTTGCTCCTTCTCGTCATCCTACATACAAAATAAGAACAAACAAAATACGACATAAACACAAACTAAAATACACCAAATTGACTCCACGTAAAAGTTACACATGACAAAAGATGAACCAAAAACACGCACATAAACGAGCTAAACACTTTCTATCGCTCTTAGATTTTAAATCCTAGATCACTCAAGCTCTATTTCATACTTCTTAGTGTGTTCTTAAATAACGATATACACTGTAATCGAAGAATAGGTCTAGCTTAGATTAGTTCATAGCTAGAAGTGATCAGACTTCATTGTTCATCTAACCTTCTAAGGTTGATCACTGTAAGACACTCCATTTAGTTGGAAACCCACCCTCTACTAACATCAAGACTCGTGGACGTAGAAGTTTTTATCTCTAAACCACGCAAATCAATTATTGTGTCTTCTCTATTTTACTTTCAGTATTTATTCTCTAACGCTATATTGCATATACTGAATACTGATTAAGTGTAAAGTGAACTATAACATTAAGTTTTTCTGATAATTGAGTAAGCTTTCAAACCACCACTTTCGCACTGCATACTTAAGATATTATTCCATCAGTCAAACACTAAACGTAGACTGAATGATTGTTATATGAAATTACACTCTTTACTGAAGCTACCTCCCTTCACATTTGAGCTCAAAACCCTTTTAATCTCAAAAAGTTTTAATTGGTGTATTCCCCCCATACACCAATATACTCATTTCGGGACCAACAATTATTATTTAATGTATTAATAAAATATTCAAATATTTATAACGAATCGAATACAAATTATTATTTGTTGAATATTATTGTAAATAAATAATGGGTGAATAAGTAGTGTCTCATTAGGAAATTCAAAATAGTTATATTCTTCAAAAAATTGATAGTTTACATTGAAATTTAAAATATAACTCACTTTATTTTAAGGGTTAATGGGTAAAAATGTTCACTTTCGTAAAATAAAAATAAAAAATATTTAATTTAAAAATAAAATATAAAAATTAATCATATTACATGAAAATAGAAGGAAGTTCATCATTTGGTAATGTATTTCAAAGTATTTAAAGATGAAATACATGAGAACATGATAATTTTCTATTGTTTTCATGTGTAAGCGAGCATATTTTATATTTTATTTTGTAAAATGGGTATATTTTATCTATTATTTTTTAACATAGATATATTGTGTTTTTTATTTTGTAAAATGTGTAAATTTTATTTTTAAACGGATATTTTTATCATTTACTTATAAGAGTGAGTATTTTAGCTTTTAATTACCTCGTATTTTAATGGTATATAATTAGACAAATTGCAAGTAAATGTTAGGTGGATAATCATCTAGTTGCAAAGTCCAAACTAACTTTATTCTTAAAAAATACTCCATCCGTCCCAATAAGCATGACACAAAACTTTTGGGCATGATTATTAAGAAGAATGTATAAAATAGTGTAAAAGTGATAAATGTGTTAAGATGCACACCTAAAGGATAACTTTTACTATTTTAAAAATGTGTTAAGTTTAGTGGAACGTCAAAATAAGAGAATTGTGTGGGAGTAATATTTTAAATTATAATTTGAAAATATACATTTAAAAACTATCATTAAATTATTTTAAATTCATACTGTAAAATTTAAAATTTAGTTACAACCCTGATATAGTGCGATTGGTTGGACTTGAAAAATAATAAATAAAAGAAAGATAAAGAAAAGTTAAAATTCGAGAATGAAGAGTTATTTTCCCCGAAATTCAAAAAGATAAAAATCTTTTGGAAGGCTACAGTAAACCAAAAAGATAAACCCCAATGCAAAATTCTCACCCCAAAATCCCTATATACTTGCTCGCGCCTAGGTTTCCTCCTATACTACAGTAAACCCCCTCTCAAATCTATAATCTTGGCTTAGAATTATCAACGTACAACAAGATTCTGATCAGCCGGCCTTCTTCAAAAACCTGCAAATAATGGGGTCTTCATCAGCGAATTTGTGGGTTTTGTTAGGGCTTGGGATTGCAGGGATATTGATTATGACGAAGAAGCTCAAGCGTGTCGTCAGGGCTGATTTCGGAACCTTTATTGAGCGCTTGCAGCTCTTGCCACCGCCGCAGCCCGCCCCTCCCAAAGCTCCTCACCCTCTCACTGGCCTCTCTTTTGCTGTTTCCGATGTGTCAGCATCTTTACTCTTCTCTTTTATCGTGGTTTGTTTGTTTATTTGTGATTTGAAGAAGCTCGGATAATTTGGCTTGTTTTAGTAGATGTTTTGCGTGATGATAATATTGGTTTTCTACCTTTTGGGTGTTGGTGAACTTGACTTTGAAATATTCACACGAAATTTACATGTCTGTATGTTGCCTCAGTTTGAATAACGTTTCATTGATCATCTGATTATTAGATTCTTAGTGGAAAGCCAGCTGAAATAGGGAAATTTCTATTGGTGTTTGTCTGTGTAGCTATTTATAAAATATGCATTTGAAAATAAATTGAATTTAAAGAGTGTGCGGTTTAAAGATTAACGTGGCCATCTTTTAATGTTGTTTGTGGTTTGTCGGGGATTTTATTCTTTAATGACTGAGCTTATCTCAGAAGAATTTGGTGGCTTCTGCTAATATTGAACTATTTGGGTGCAATTTGATTCGTTCACTGCCAAAAGTTAAAATTTGATTTTATTTTTCAGATTTAACATCGAAGGATATGTAACTGGATTTGGTAATCCAGACTGGTCAAGGACTCATGAACCTGCAACTCAGACATGTCCTGTGGTTGCAGCCCTTGTTGATGGAGGCGCTACGTGTGTGGGGAAAACTATTATGGATGACATGGCATTAGGGTTTGTTCATTACTCTTGTTCTAGCTGAGAAAAATGTCACACATCCAATTTATGACTGCTATTTCTTTTCCTTTTAACATTTAGTTTGCTCTTCTGCCAAAAACAGTGTTAGTGGAGAAAACAAGCATTATGATACGCCAACTAATCCTGCTGCACCTGCACGAGTACCAGGTGGAGCTTCGAGTGGTGCTGCTGTCGCTGTTTCTGCTAAACTTGTTGAATTTTCATTGGGTGAGATCATAGTTTCTTCCTCTAAAAATTCTTACTTCACATTAGTTTATAAATGGACATGTATGTCAGTTATGTAACC
Organism: Leonotis leonurus; assembly: GCA_026898415.1. NCBI lineage: Eukaryota > Viridiplantae > Streptophyta > Magnoliopsida > Lamiales > Lamiaceae > Leonotis > Leonotis leonurus. Next base: position 902,314 of record JAPKLX010000082.1, on the reverse strand, counting down.
TTGTTGGTTAATCTTGAATTCACATGATAACGGTTACTAGTGAAGAGCCCTGTGCTCTTTTCTAACTCTCTTTCTTCTTTTATCTCTCTTTTTTCTTTTTCTGGTTGTGAATTGGGAGTACTTATATAATTCCAACGGATTGGTATAAGCACAACTCTGTCTAATTATAGAAAAATTGTCCGTTATGCACTTATTAATAGGTAAAATCTAATGAACTTATTTGTTTCTCAAATAAGACGAGAGAATCTATTATATTATCTAGTGGTGGATACCAGGATATATTGTTGCTTCCTTTTTAGCTTGTATATGTAAAGTCTTAATATGCTAATTCTAATTGAGTTGATAATTTGTTGTATACTCATGAGATAGAATAACTCCTGCTCTTTAATTTTCTTATTCACATTGTATTTGTCATTAGAATCTCTCAAAAAGTTGAACTTGACTAAATAACCAGGGAGTATATTGGATTGGTAGTGGCATGTAATAGCGAAGTTGGTTTCCTTGACACTCCGATATTTTGTCAAGTGTACCAAGAAGATTGGTTGTCTGTTAATTGTTAGTTGTGAATGACTGTCTTGGCTACTATAAGTAAATGGAATCCTGAGAATTCCTTTTCTTAATGAGGATACTACGAAGAAGACGATATCCATGTCAAATAAATAAGCTTAGCAGATTAGACTTGACAATGAAGCCAATTCTGCATGTTGTAAAAATGCTTATTTCCAAATAATATCCATATTTAAACTTGTGAATTAACAGGCATAGATACTGATGGTGGTGTGCGGTTGCCTGCTGGAAATTGTGCCATACTTGGGTTTCGACCATCTTATGGGACTGTCTCCCTTGCTGGGGTGATGCCTGTTTCAGGAAGTCTTGACACAGTAGGTATGCATTTCATGTCATACCCAGATGCCAACCATTAAGAGTTCGGATATTTTAAAAGTTCTACTTTTGCCATATTTGAAGTGAATGTACTTATCTCTCTTTTGCATATTGTGAGACTTAGTTGGGATTGTTCATGGTAGTTCGGTTGCAAAATTCTTAGAAGTGACATCTCTTCTAGTGATAATTGACATGAAATGCTGCACTATATCAATCTTCTCCACGTTAATGTTGTGACATCGTTGCATGACGAAAAGTTCATGAACCTATTTCCTACTGGGGAAGTTTGCATTTTTCATGCTCATGCAACCGGTGTCGATATTTCTCACTCATATTATAGGCAAGTGTCAATATTTGAAAAAAAAGAAAGATATATTTTCATAAAATTACTGCTTCTTTCATTGCAGAGCATTATTGCTTCTGTTGGTCCTTATCATAACATACATACATGTCTGGAAGTTTAGGACTCAATTAAGGACAGCTCACATTGTGAGCATTAGAGTTGCTTTGGTTGAAGAGCTTTACTTCTTTTTGACATGGTACAAAATTTTGACTCTATAGGAGATTATACATGCCAGTCCAGTTATCTTCTAATGAAAATAATCAACGTTACTTCCTTTTTAGATAATGTGAATTTTAGAACATAATGAAAGGCATTGCTTAGCCTCTTAAGTATCTCAATGTATTCCTCCTGTATTGGCGCTTAGACATGTGAGTTGCAGGATGGTTTGCAAAGGATCCCAGTGTACTTCGTCGTGTTGGTCACATACTGCTGCAAGTCCCTTATACGGCGCAACGAAATCCAAGGACATTTGTCATTGCTGATGACTGTTTCCAGTTATCAAAGGTTCCTGCAGATCGGACTCAGGTGGTGATAAAATCCATAGAGAAGCTTTATGGGAGTACGTCCTTTTCCTCTTAACAATGATTTTCATTTGAATTCCTGCAGTGATTTAGTCTTTCTTGGTTATCCTGGATTATTTATTAGGCTCATCTTTCAGGACAAGTTCTGAGGCATCAAAACTTAAGTGATTATATAAACTCGAAGGTTCCAAGCTTAAAAACATTCAGTGTCATTCAAGCAAATGGTGATGGGAGTTCTTGCCCATTAAGATTGCTAGCAAATGTCATGCAGATAATTAAGAGGTGAGTTTATAGGTAGCTTTGAGATAGTAGTTACCTTGAACTAATATGGTGCAGTTATTACTGTTGAAAATATTTCTTCTAAAATTTTCTTTTACACAAAATTTTCAGTCCGTGATGCATATATTCATTTTTTGTTTTCCACTAAAGCTCCTTTCTAATTAGCACCTAGCTTCCGTATGCATTTAGCAATACCACTTCAATGCATGGAGAGATGGAGTTATGCATACCAGTTTTTTATGTTGTTTTTCTTTTTGGTATAAGCTCTGCTCAGATACACGATTTTCAGTTTTTTCTTTTTTTTTTTTTTTTTTTTTGTCACATAACAAGTCTGCAGTGTATGATGTGTGGATGGATACCTTTGTTTGCAATAGATAGTGATTTTTGGGAACCTGGGAGTACACTGCTCCAAGATATACAATACATTGATTGATGTTATTACAATTTGTATATCTTCTGCTTAGATTGGTTTTATAATATACTTGGGACCCTTGCACTAGGTGTTTGAATTATTATTACGCTAGGCTCTAGGTTGTTGTGATTTAGTACTTGCATTCTACAAGTTACTGTAGTACACCAAACTCAACTAGGCAAGGTAACACATATCTGAAGAACGTGCATGATGACTTTGTGAATATATTTGGAGCTGGTAACAGTAGTGAATAAAGAAGGAATAAATAAAGGTCATCAAACTAGGGAACCATCATAGACTTTGGTTTCTGTTAGAGGAACAATTACAGCCTTTTTCCCTAGTGGCCATTGAAGGTTAAATTGGAAAGAAGATAATGCTTTAACATCAAACAGGATTTTGGTTTTGGTGTGTTTACCCGTGCTTGAACTTGAAGTCCTTATTTGTTACCTTATTCTACTATATAAAACAAATTTTGAGTTAGTGTGCAGGTGTGCTCACTGCTAACTAATTTTTCATTGGAAAAGATTCAGAACATTTTCTTCGTTGCTGGTCTGCTTCATATGCTCTTTTAGCTGAGTGATGCATTTTTAATAAGATGATGTCATTTTGGGGGAAGAAATCATGATTTATGCATTATTTGGTTACGTACGTGTTTCATACTAAGGGGACTCCTGTTCTGGCAATACTCCATTTGTTCCTGAATAAAGTATTTATTTACCTGTTTGTATGCAGCCATGAGTTCAGGCAAAATCATAAGGAATGGATCAACTCTGATAAGCCTACACTGGATCCTGTTATCTCAGCACAGATACGAGAAACATTGGATTTAACTGATGCAGATATTGAAAAATGTCGCACAATCAGGAGTGAAGTGCGTCTTGCTATAAATTCCCTTTTAAAGGTACTGACCAAGTTATTTCCAGTTTGGCATCATATATTTTAAGTGATGGCATCATTTAATATTTTTAGCTGCAACTTGTTTTGATGCTTTTAAAGGTACTGGAATTTTGATGCTTTTATTCTCTTTTGTTTCCTTCTTTCCGTGTTATGCTTTATTTGGCTATTTGAAATATTTCTAAAAGAGATAGCCAGTTACATGTGTGCAACATTAATTTGTTACGAATGATCACATAAGTATTAGCACAAAAGTTATTTTTTACGAATAGCATGATACTGTAAAAATGAATGGTTAATTCTCAAACAGTTACGCATCAATTTTCTATTGGTCTGTGCTATCATGCTATGTGTGATCATTTTGATTGGTGGTCTTTTCTTGCATTGGGTTTGAAGATGATATTCATTAGGATTCAAACAGATGCTTCACCTATAGAAGTTTGCGTTTGTGAAGTTTCCATGCTTTTGGATTTGATTATTTTTTTGAAACTATTACAAATGATAAAGGATCATGTTGTAATTATTTTTTCAATGTGCTTGAGTTTTTCTATCCATTAGTAGATTGTAGTTTTAAAGTTCCTTATCACTATTTAATTTGTGTGGGCATGCTTTGGATAGTGGATACTGAAAATGTAACTGTAAATCTGATTGTCTCTCTATATTTGTTTTTGCTCTTTGCGTAGTAGCTCTGCTGTTATGATACAATAGATAGATCCCTCCACTTGTAAAAAATGTTGCCGATAATACTTTATGCATGTTGCCTGAAAATAAAACTCTGAACAGGATGATGGAATACTAGTTATTCCTACTTCAATCGGACTTCCTCCAAAACTGGAAGCCAAGGAGATTTATTCTGAGGAATATTTGATTCAGGCAACTACCTTGTCAAGTTTAGCTAGTATGTCAGGCTGTTGTCAGGTTCATTCTCCCCTAGCTTTCACAGAAATTTGTGAATATCGGATGCATGTAATTTTTCTCGTATTGAGTCAGTTGTTATTTTAGGTAGCAGTACCTATGGGAGTTCATGAAAAGTGCCCACTTTCTTTATCACTCCTTGCGAGGCATGGGGCTGATAGGTTTCTGCTAGATACGCTGCAGTCCATGTATACAGCTTTACAGGAACAGATTGATACAGCTTCAAAGCCTAAAGTGTCCAGTAAAGCTATGACAAATGAAGAGTCTGCTGATCTTGCCAAAGAAAAGGTATATCCCAACTAAACATGTGTATGCAGCGCTGACTTTAACTGCTTTTACAAGTTTATGAGTTTGAGCTGTAGCCTTTGTTCGTAATTTTATGTTGACGCAAAATATCCTGTCCTTATAAAATCTTGAGAAGGCTACTTTTGCTTTACTTTGCAGATTGGCAATGAGTAAACTAAAATTTCTTGTCTATGAATTGGGTGTATTTTTGGAAAGCAACTTGATAACTTATTTATTTTCTCTTATCGTAGGGTAATCAAGCATTCAAAGATAAACAGTGGCAGAGGGCTATTGGATTTTATACAGAAGCCATCAAGCTCAACAGTTCAAATGCAACTTATTATAGTAACAGAGCTGCAGCTTACTTGGAGATTAGAAGGTAGTTGAGTTGAAATGAGCATTTTCATCTATTTCATCTGGTTGAAGATTTATGTATTTGTTGTTCTTTCTTTCCAGTTACATCCAAGCTGAAACTGATTGTAGCCAAGCGATTGATCTAGATAAGAAGGTTAGATCCACCACTCTCAACTTCATTACCCTCCCCTGAGTTGGTCTTTGGTGATGTGTGTTGCATATTTTGCTTTAACTCCCTTGGATGAGGACTTTTTGTAACTCGTTTCTTTTTATTTAGACATCATCATTTTATGTGTTATTGTGTGCCCAGTTTACACAGTAGTGCATCTGTTATCATGTAGCGTTTCCATGGTTTTCTTGCCTTCCAAGTCGGTAATAGTAATATCTTGTAATGGAAATAAATGTCTACATTGTTGCTTGCATGTGCCTCCGCGTCTTATAGAGATGGCTGTTTGATTTCTCTATAGTTGTGTCACTGGGCAGTTATCCTTTCTGAAGGTACAAGCTGTGGGATGTTTTAAATCGAGAATGAATATATTGGAAAATGTCATATGCTTTAGATGGTTTTTGAGGTCTGCTACATGTTTGAACATATTTCCCAGGAATAGCTTGACAGTGAGGACTGAGGTAGTTTGTTTACAATTGCCTCTAGAATAATATTAGCACAAGGATGAATATCTCGTGAGGGTGTGTTCAACTACTTGATCTTCCTATGATGTATTTTAATTTCACCGTGTGCATTAACCACGATAACCCTATATTTCCAATTCAATGTTCGCATTCTTGATGTTATTTGTGGAACCAACCCTAGTATTGAACTATTGTCCCTTATGTTCCTTTGTGATCTTGACTTGTTTATGCGTTCTCTAATAAACAATTTGACGAGACTATTAAGTGATATTTTTGCCTTTTATACTGTATATGGTTCAAGATGGGTTTGTACTTGTGTATGCAGTTAGAACAATGATGTATTTTGATTAATTGATAGTGGTATTTGTTTACTATACAAATCTTAAATTCTTATGCCATAATCGACACTTCCCAAGCCCTTGGTTGCAACATGCCTGATAAATCATTTGCTTACAGAGTGTAAAGGCCTATCTTAGGAGGGGAACAGCTCGAGAAATGTTGGGCTACTATAAAGAAGCAATGGAAGGTGAGCTCCTTTAGCTATTATGGCAAATGTATCAAAACTTCTCAATTTCGTATCCAAAATGAAGTAATTTAACTGAATAAATATATTGCTGTTTCCCTCAACCTTATCTTAAACTCTTACCTTACATTGCAGATTTTGGATACGCGCTTGTTCTTGAGCCAAACAATAAAAGAGCAGCTCTATCTTTGAACAGGCTGAAGAAGTATTTCAGTAGTTCATCCCACCAAGATATACCTCATTCTGCCATAGATGTTACATGCCACTCATTATTGAGCTAAACAACTTCTAGCTACCAATTTTGTTACAAAAATCGGTCATTGATTGTAGCTGCCTTTTTGTCATGTAAGCTAGAGGAGCAGATGACTGCTACTTGGACACAGTCCACACTCTTTAGCTGTAGTAAACACCATTTATTTGTTTATTGTAGAACGTTATTTTTATCCGATATCAGGACTGTGTTCAGGTAATAGTTCCAAACGATGGTATATTATTTTTCAGTTGATACAACAGTGGTTAAGTTTAACACGCCTTCGCAAATAATAAAGGGTTGTATTATTCGTAACTGCAGCCAAGTTGACTTTAGGTCCTATCATTTGTTTATGTTACAGCTTAGTTCAAAACATTCATATAAAAGTAAAGAATGAAGCAGCATCACTTGCACAATAAATATAAAAAGACATGGATCAAAACATTGAATTAAAAAGAATTCATACGTAATTTCCTGTTGATAGTTCGAATTCATTCACTTGTTGTCGTGTGTGGTTGGGGTGGATGTATATTATGATTTCTAGCATATGCTAATTATTGATGCCTAAACAAATTAATTGCTAAGCCAACCTTGTCAGAATAAAGAGCTATCATCCTCATCGCCGGCAAAAAGCTCATCTAGTTGCTCGTCTGTCCACTGTGGCAGAGTGGTCGTCGACAGTAGAGGCTGCCTTTGCGTCTGAACTTCATTGGTTCCTCGGGATTCATTAGTTTCTGCATGATGGCTGGTCGTATCATCACTGTCCATGACAAGGCTACCTTCAATGTTACCTTCCTTTGTGCCTCTTTTGGTGCCATTTAAAATCTCTTGGTTATCATCAGTGATCGTAGCTCTAATCAAGTCTTCAGGTTTTCTTTTGTAGGCATGCTGGGACTGGGTTAGATTTATATACCCTCTCTTGTCTTTGTTACTAGATTGAGTGCTCATAGCAAAAAGATTCTTCCTCTGGATTACGTTTTCCTTTGGGGAATTCTCAGTTCTTGCGCAGTGTCTCGTCTCAGTGTCTTCGTCCATCATGATTTGCACAGAGGATGTCTTCTCCACTGCTCTGGCATTTTGACAAGATTCTGTGCATCAAGAGTTGGTCATGATTAAAACAGTTGTAGTCTTTTCCTTTTTCTTCGCAAGATAATAATTTGTACTGTCCAGCGAGACCCTCGAATATTTTTAACATCCAGCAAAATGTAGATGGCCTTTTACAAGTAAATTAAAATTAAAGTCTCCTGCATACAGCATACCTATATCAGGATCAGCATACTGGACTGGATGAACAGATGTACACAGTTCTGAAGTAGAGCTCTTGTTTTGGCAGAATACCTGCAGATGAAAGCCGTGGGAGCAACATGCCATATAGATCAGGTATCTATCTAGATACTTATAGATGTAACATCAAGAATATTAATGTGGATGCATTATAATGTCACATCTAGAGATGCTGAATAAGCAGATCAAAATGCTTTCTAACGTCATATTAAAAAAATTTATTTGCTTTCAAGTCCCAAATTAGTGAAAGCAAATGTTCCCTTTATAACTCCCAAAAGATATTCCTGATGGCTGAAAGAGAAATTGATCAAGCTTCTGACTTTACTACTGTCAAAGTTCGCTCATGTTTCCTACATCTATAAAAAATCCTGCTTGATCAAAAAACTTATTAGATAACTTTATTATTCTGAGGCCCATATAACATAAATAGATTAGAAATTCAAGGAAAAGAAAGCTGAAGCTCCAGAGTTGGTAGACATACGACCACATATGTAATAAACTTTGCAAGTCCTTACGCTAACAAAAGGAACCACCGCAAAGAAAAGTTGACAATTTCTAATTAACAACTCAAGTTCTTTTAGATTTCTTAGGTTCTCATATTATCTAATTTCTGATATCCCCTTTGTGTGGCAGGAGTCAAATTGCAACCCAAAGTATTGGAAGCAACTCAAGTCACACTATTGTCTAGCTTGCGAGATCTTTCTTGTTTCTCAAATCTCAAGAACCTTCATTACAATGAAAATTTCCCACAGCGCATAGTTCTATTCCTCGACTAATAGTCTAATAGACCTATGTTACATGGCTTTAGATCAGTGTATAGTAAAAGCTGAATGATGAAATGAGACTGCAATCATTGATCCAATACATATTTATAATTTATGATAACGTGAATTTCAAGTTCTTGGATCACTCAATTTAGGGGACAAAATTACCTTCACCATATTCCTCATTGTTACATTGAGATAATGTGCTGACCTTACTGGAGCAAAAACGGCAACCTGTGGACAACTTCTAGTCAGACGATGAAAATGAAAATAAAAACTCAAGTAAAATATGATCCTGCTTACATATCTGATAATGATATAAATAACATGCGTAGTATGAACAGTAAACTACAGTTGATTGGACCATACCCTTTGAAGTATCAGAACTGCACCAGTAGTTAACTCCTTACCAAACTCGCTTTGGGAGAGGACTTTATGATGAATACTGGCACCAATTGTACCAGTGGGATCCTATGTTTGAAGTTCATCAAGTCAGTAACACAAAGTCCTTAACACTATTATTGTTATTATCTTACTTCCATTTTTGTACCTTCAACGAGACTAACAGACCCCCGAGACCATTAGGATTGCATGACTTGACAACAGCTACAACCTAACACAAGATAAATGAAGCATGTCAAGACTCGAATAGAAGTGTTCTGAGTTCAAAGCAAACAAAAGGTTGCATTACAGACTAAGCAAATTAGTATTTGCCAATCAATATCGAGTTTCAAGCACATACCATCTGTCAAGTCCCATCTCAACAAAAGAATGGCTCGACAACTAATCATTTTACTATTATCGCCAAAATTTATCTCTATAGAGCTTATTCAATACCTGAGCAACCTTGTCACCGTTGACACATTTCTTGATAGAGCTGATGGGTGTACTCGGAATCAAATCATCTTCCGCACCTGAAAGTAGACACAACAGTTCCATCACCATCATCAGAACTCATCGCACCTTCAACGAGCAAACAAGCTAAACTGAACTACATTTTCAAAATTACACATATAATTATATGAATGGACCAAAATACTTTCAACTAAGAATGCCCCAGAATCAACTTACACAAATCCAACAAAATCGCAGCAACAAATTAGACAAACCAAACAAATTCCCGCTGATTACAGCGCATTTACCGAGAAACTGGAGGGCGGAAACCCAGGGACGGCGAGAGAAATCGTCATCGAATTCCGCAGTATCGTCCATTGCCTTGCGTATGTAGTCTTGGGTAGAGAGTATGACGTCGTTACGCTTCCCATGATCGTGGGAGAAATTGTGATTCGCGCGGTCGAGATCCTTGCGGAGCATGGCGGCGTGGACTGCTGCAGCGGGTCCAGGAATAGGGGGACGGCGTGAGGAGGAAGGTAGATGTGCGGGTTGATTTAGGAGCGGAAGAGGGGTGTCGGAGGCAGAACGGCGTCGTTTGCAGGGGCGGAGGAGAGAAGGGAGGTCAGAATCGTCGAGGTCTAAAGCTGCTTCCCAAGGCTCCTCCAAATCCATTTTCCTTTTTGGAGGGAAAAATTAATGTATGTATTTAGTCTAAATAATACTCCACTACTAGTCTACTACTAGTAAGTAGTAATCCTTGATTCAATATTGATGTCTTCATTAATTTTCTATAATATATCTTATTTTAAAAAAATACAGAAATTGTTTGAAGATGTTTGAACATAATGCATTAGTGTTTAAATATTAAATCGTCAAGCTAAAAAAATATGAAAAGTTGAATTGAATGTTTAATAGTTGTTTGATATAATGCAAAAATTAATATACTTTTTCAAATTTTAGTTAAAATTAAATTAGAAAACATATTATACTTAAGTATGGTGCATGTTTGTAAAATATGATTGAGTATGTTGCATATTATAAATTTAAATGAGAAAGATTGTAGATTTGGAAAATATTATACTTGAATATGCTACATATTTGTAGAAATATGATTGAGTAGGCTATATATTTTAAATTCAAATGAGATGAATTGTACATTTTGAAAATATTATACTCAAGCATGCTACTTATTTATAGAAATATGACTAAATATGTTTTACTGATATTATTTATTAGTTGCAAAAGATTCATTGTTATATCCGATTGTCTATTTTGATGCATATGATCTTGATAATCCGAATGATGAAAATATAAATAGTGTTGATAAACCATTAATTGGAAATAATTAAGGAATTAGCGGTGAAAGTAATAAGGAAATTAGATTATCGGAGATTGATGAACAAAAGAAGTTGTCAGATGCAGATGATTTATGTCGCAAAAAACAATCTCCGAAGGGAGAAAATGTGAAATTTAATTGTGATAAAATTAGAACACGGAAGATAAGCTGCATTAATAATTTAAGGGCATTCAATAAGGAATCTTATGAAGATGCAATGGTGATGAAATTAGAATTTCGACTAGCGGTTGGTTGTATTTTTAGTGACATAGATAATGTTTATTTGTTGTATTGTGAATATACTCGCTATAAAGGATTTAGTGTGCAAATGATTGAACAACGCTATTTTGGAAAGATTGTGGAGATTCGTTGGAAACAATTTCCGTGTTCTTACAATGACCTTCTCAATTATCGAAGTGTGAAACATTGGATGACTATGTATACAAAAATAGTTGTGAGGACATATTGCAAGGTAAGCATAGTTATAGAGAGAGAAGATTTAGGTCCTTTCCGTGTCAGTTGTTTAGAAACGCTTCTCAACCACGAGCTCGTGCAATCTGATCAAACATACTCTCTCTCCGTCTCATAAGAACATACATCATTTGACTCGGTGAGAGTTTTAATAAAATGTAGTTGACTTGAGTGATAATGAAAATTGAGACCGACAAAATGTGTTATTACGTATTAAATATATGTAAAAGTTGAGGGTGAAGTTTGAAACCCACAAAAATATGTTATTAAAGTTGGGACATGTCCAAAAATAGAATGTGCATGTTTATGTGAGAGTTTATAAACTGAAAAAATGTGCATCTTTTTGTGGAACGAAGATAGTATATGCTAAGATCTAGCCGTAAGATAAATTATGCTAAGAAATCAGTGATATAAGCTTTAAATGAAGTGGGCATAGGGGTTAGCCAAGCTTATGGCTATATGGAACACAAAATTTTATACTCTTTAATATTAATAAAAAAAATATAAAATATAATTATAATTTTGCCAATTAATATATAAATTCTTAGTATTTATATATATAGGTTCACGTTGAAGTCTTAACTAAAATTAATGTGAGATAAATTTCTTTTAGTAAATATTATACCTAATAATGAAAATTTTGAGATTTAAAATAAATAGGATTGGTGGATTATGTTGATAGCACATAAGTCATGAATTTTATTGGTATGTCACAAATAATTTTTCCAGATATGAATACTAATTATTCATATTCATATTCATATTCAATAACTAAAATGATTCGTATTAAATTATGTCCACGAAACTATTTGTTTCCAATTGATTTGGTGTTTAGTTGGTTGCACTCTGGGTCTCACCTAAGATTCGCAGTCTACCCGAGGCTATCGTTAACCCGGGCATGCGAGAACCAATGGTCAGTACCTCTTGACTAGGGGAAGAGGTTCTTGGGAGATAGTTCTGGTTCGTGCGCATTAGAAGTAGACATGAGTGAAAGACCTTTGCAAAACACCATATGTACTGAGATTGTTCGGGAGACATGGTCAAAGCTCGGTGAAGAAATTAATATTTCAAGACATTATCCTTCGACCCAGATTGAATAGATAGATAGTGAATGAAATTTTATTATGAAACTATTGCTAATATTAGTAAGTGGTTTAAATCAAAAGTCTTTAACTCACACCAATTGTGATCGTGTATCAGCATATATATTATAATATATACCCTCGCGGGTATGTGTTGGGATATGTATTATGTTTTGATTTGGTTCCAAAACTTGATTTTGTGTAGCGCAAGTCTGAAGGATCAGGCCTGAAAATCCAAGCCTGAAAAACTAAGTTTGAAAGTCAGCTTGAAGTCTGTCCTGAAGGTCCTGCCCTGAAGGTCCAGCCTGAAGGTCCAAATCTGAAGGCCAATACTTAAGTTATGGAAAGCTGCAGATTGCAGAATTTGTCTAAAATGACAGATACCAAAAATGGCAAAAAGGACGACTTCAACGGGAAGAATTCAACGGATAGATCAGATTCAAAATTCAAACAGCTACACTCAACGGCTAGTTCGGATCTACATCAACTATGAAAAGAGAGCATTCCTCACTTGAACAACTAACGAGAAGACTCAAGAATTACAAGAAATCAACTCTTACTCGAGCTCAAAGTTTTATACAGTGAAACACTTATTTCTCAAGTGTTTCATAGTTAGAGTTGCTATATTTTCCCCGTGTATTCTAAGCAAAATATTTTCATATCTAGAGCTTAGGAATCGAGCAAGTTATTATAGATTTCATATTCATTGTAAAATCTTGTTCCATAGAAAGAGCACTTGGCTCTCAAACTGAAAGTTTGATTTTGATTGATTTTCTATAAAAACGAGTTTACCACCAAATTCCGCATTTCAAATTTTTATTTACTCGTTTCGAGACCAACAGTATGAATATGAATAACCATTATTCATATTTGTCGTATTTTAATCTATCAATAAGATAAATTTTCATACATAGAACATGGATTATTTGAAAAAATTAAATACATATTTTAACAAAATAAAATTTTATTATTTGATTTGATCAAATAATTAATTTTTATCGAACTAATAAAGAGTCATTTTTTAAAATTGTATTTTAAAATTACGACATAAAATGAGTATGTGCCAATAAATTTTACATGAGACGAGTCTTCACGTAATACTTATATTTTCAACGATATATTTTTTCATGTAGCACGGATTTTTAATTATGTTAATAAATCATAGGGTAAACGTAATTTTTCACCAACACATTCTACATAAGATAAATTATTGTAAATAACATTTATTTCTATTAATTTGTCAATTTATGTTCTTTTAAATAGATTATTGCATTTTCAATAACGATATTTTTATAGTTCGTTAAAATATATTGTTTCATAATAAAATTATATTTATAAATTATAATGTAAAATAATTTTTCGTCCATTTTTGACTAATTATGCCCTAGTTATGAGTTACATTTACTAAATATGATATACTACAATCATAAAATTAACAAATAAGTATAGAGGCAATTTTTTGTTTACCTGTTGTTATATGCACACAATAGAAGAAAGTGGATTGTCAAAAGTACAACTAACTCTAGTTAGATTGAGCTCAAAATACATTTAATAAAATCTAATATGTTACAATGAATAATGATGAAAATTCAAATAAAGTTATATGAATGAAGAGGCTTCATTTGAGTCTTCATATCAAATTTTCAATACATTCAAGTACCATGAAATTTTTCGTTCGGTAGTCAGAGTTAATAAATAACTAACAAAATATAATATATAGATATCTGACATTGATCTGGGTCCCACAATATCCCACCCTACCACCTCATTCAAAATCAACTTCCAATTTATTAAATTAAGAGCTCCAACGATATTATTTGGAATTTGTTGTATCCTTTTTAAATTTGCTAAAATAACTGTAAACTGAATCATACAGTACTTCTACTACATCGTGTTACTTGTATTTTTTTTGTTATACATTGCACTCTATCTACCGTACACTTCTTCCATTTTAATATTTTATGATTTGTTTTCTTTAACACGTAAATTATATAAAAAATTAAAAAATGGTAAATCTGTAAATTTTGAAGTAGTCTTAAATTCTAAAATGAGATTGAGGAGGTTTACATAAAATTTAGCAAAGTTAATTATGATATCTCACTAATTAAAACAATATTTTAACATCCTTTTAAAAAGATCAAAATAATAATAGTATTAAGTACTCCTAATATATTGTAGTGTGTGTGCTTGCGTAAAAAATGATATGTTATGAAGAGACGAGGCGCGGTTTTCGGCGCAATCAGCAATTAAGTCCAATAACGTACTAATCCCTTTAATTAATACCATTCACAATACTAACTGACTGCTTAATTATTCACTTACAAAACTGACTCAACTTTCCCATTCATTCGATGCTGATTTTTGAAGGGAAGTCGTCTCCTCGATCGCATCAATCGCCTCTTCTTCCATTCACTCCAACATCCTACCTACATTCGGTAATTCACATATGTTGCATGCATATATATACAAGATTAATTAGGTCTAATTATATGCTCTTAATCAATTTCTCTTGCAACTAATTAATTTTAAATATGTATTTCTTGCAGGGTGGGGACGAGTTTTTGGGACAACAACATCAAATAATAAAGGGCCTCCAAAACTAGAAATTTCATTCTCATCTGAGAAGTGGTATAATAGCTAGATAAAATTCCAATGCTGAATTAAGGGCATTAAGAGAAAAAATAGAAAATGGCAACTCCGAATACCGAATCTTCCAATGATCATTCATCGTTGATGGTGGCTGGACAAGGGCATTCAGACAGCCCGACGTCGCATATAGGTATGGAGAATCTTTTGGGGCTGCTTCGGATTAGGATTAAGAGAGGCGTTAACCTCGCCGTTCGTGACGTTCGGAGCAGTGATCCCTATGTTGTTGTTAGAATGGGAACCCAGGTTCGATTAAATTAATTAATGTTCTCTCTTTTTTTGGTAATTAATTAATGGTATAAAATTAAATTAATTAAGACTGAAGTAATGATCAGTGAGATCAGGTATTGTATGTCCAGCTAGCTTCTTGTCGATGCATGTATCTGAATTTATGCTTTAACTTATTTATTTTACCATTAGTTTTTACATGCATGTGTGTTTTTCAACTTTTCATTTGGATTTGTAAAATTTACATGATATTGCAGAGGATGAAGACTCGAGTGATAAGGAAGGATGTAAATCCAGAATGGAATGAGGACTTGACGCTTTCTGTGACAGATCCCGATCAGCCAGTTTCTCTTGTAAGTAATTATTAAGTCATTAATTAATTAATTAATGTGATTTCATTATCGTAAAAATCTATCCCTATATATCTATATATTTGCATGGGATGGGATGACAGAACGTGTACGATCACGACACATTTAGCATGGACGACTCGATGGGAGAGGCAGAGTTTGAGATACGACCATTTGTAGATGCGTTGAAGATACATAATCCATTAGGGTTCCCAAATGGGATGAGAATCAAGACAATACAACCTTGCAGGAGCAATTGCTTGGTTGAAGAAAGCAGCATTGTTTGGAAAGATGGAAAGATAATGCAGGACATGTGCTTGAGACTCAAGAATGTTGAATGTGGAGAACTTCAACTTCAGCTGCAGTGGATCGATCTTCCTGGCTCCAAATCTCCCTAGGTCTAGTCCATTACTAATTTTAAATACAAATATTAATGCCTTTTTCATTCTTGTATGAGCGAGCTAGGTGTATTTGTATCTTTAATTTGTATGTTTAAATGTGTCAAGTATACGAATTGTCAATTTAGGAGGCTACAATAGTATCTCTAACTATCAACAACAAATCTATTCATATATATTGAGATAAAGATTCATGGAAATATAAATCATGGATCACCTTCTCAACGAAATGCCCCAATGAAATCGTTAGGTGTAAAACAACTATAGTGATGGAGGGTTAATTTGCAAAAATATATATACGTCGTGGATTAGGAGTAATCCGTCATAAGGATATTCATCATGCACCACAAGAAAAACAACAAGAAATAATATGCAATATTTGTGATCTATAACAAAAATGTATGTAGTTAATAAAGATGTTGTTTATTAAAGAGCAATTATAAACAACATACGACAAACATGTTGTCTATTCTATTTTAGACAACATATAATATATTTGTTATCTATAAAACTATAGACAAAACATAATAGACAACAAATGAATGCATTTTGCCTATTTGAAAATTAATTTTAAATTTCGAGAAATTTTAATCCAGTTTAAGATTTCGGGACATTTTTATTCAGGACTAAGATCTAGACTAGGACTTAATTTTAAATGAATGTCTGTTGTCTATTCTACTTGGGATAATTCCTATACGCACAAATGGAGTATAGTAGGTGCAATCATTTATCGCCAATCTTAAGATTATTTCTTAATAGGGCTGTCTAATCGGGTCGGTAGGGTACCCATCCCAAAATTTTCAGCTACCCGAAATCTCCTAATTTATATTACCCGGTTTTGAACATGATTTTACATTCGGGTATCTGATACCCGACTTGGGTAGTTCGAATCAGGTATTAAGATACCCAATTTTCTTAAAACTAATAAATTTATGATTCAAATTTTAAATAATTACTTCTTTATTTAAGACCAAGATATACATATTAGTGCATACGTTAGTGGATGTTGTTTTGATTTACAGTGAAGGTGGAGATTTGAAGTGTGTTAATTGCAAATCTTAATAGGAAGAAAGGATTGATGCTTCGTCATTGCTAAAGATGGAAGTTCAGATAACATAATGCAACGAACTCCAGTTGGTTACTTAGTCGTTGAGCTGAGAGTTATTATCTCAACTTTTACAGTTGGATGATGGGGATTATCTTGAACGTTGTTGTTGTTGCATACATTAGTATATAATGTGTTAATGCTATTGTGATACAGGAAACAGAAGCTAGAGTGTGAGTTACAACAAGATACATCAAGAGAGGAAAATTGATAAGACCGAACTTGAAGAGGTTGAGGAACGCAGGACAAGTCCATCAACGGATAGAGCTAACGGAAGACCGCGAATAGTTTGTTCGCATCCACCTTATCTAGAAGATTATGTTTAGAATTATTATTAGTAGATTATAAATATTTGGTGTGGGCTTTTACGTTATACTATGTCCTTTAGTTTCAATTTTATAAAGATTTGGTTTGGGCTTTTACATAATTTATTAGGGCTCTTTAGTTGATAGGGTTGCCGTCAATTGCTACCTTATTTAATGATTGTTTTCTTAAGTTATTTGGAATCATGCTATCATATTTTCTCAAGAATCCCAAGGTTCATTCTTACGTGATCGTAAGAACTGGAGTGTTTCTTTAATTGTGTGGTTGAAGGTTTGTATTTATCTCGGGTGATCGTGGGATTGAAGTTTTTCAAGTTATTCTGAGGATTATTGAGTCGATCTTGAAGTGAGTTCGTTTCATTGGTGCTTTCATCCAGAGCTCGTTATGGAAGACCAGAGTTACGAGGATTGGAAAGAACCGTTCGAGGCACTAAGTGTGCAAGTGGATACGTTCATCAAAACCGCGAAATTTAATCATGAGAAACTACAACATATTTCGACTTTGGTAGAAATTGTTCAGAGTGCACGACACATCAAACAAGAGAGATTATTGAAGGATCGATCACCAGATATAATAAAACCAGGAGGATCTATGGTGACCACGCCCAATGTGCCTCTAGGATTTCGAGGACCAACATTATGCCTAGATGTTCTGCGATTTGATGGAGATGATCCTTACAGTTGGGAGTTTCAAATTGAAGAATACTTTTCATTCCATAATATTTCTGAGTCTCAATGAATATAAATTGTTTTTTTTTTCATTTAGATGGAAAGGCTTCTGCCTGGTTCCAATGGCTGAAGAATAACGGGATGTTGCACCAGATATCTTGGATTCAATTTTTGCAAAAAATCAAATTTCGATTTGGATCGTCACCTTACGATGATCATGAGTATTAGCCAAACTTTCTCAACAAGGAACATTAGAGCAATTCCAAGGTGAGTTTGAAGCCTCAATGAATAAAGTACATGGGGTATGTGAAGCCCTCATAATTTCGTTCTTTATATCAGGACTCAAATCTAGAATACGCCGAGAGTTACAATTGAATCGACCAGAAACATTGGAGGAAGCCTTTGCATTGTCTAGGGTATTTGAAGGAAAAATTCTAGATAGCCAATGAGAAGGAAAATGAGCAACATACGGCTCGAATCGAGGATTAAGAAACACGAACCTCACTTCTGTGATAGGGATGCGACCTCCTCAAATTTCTAGCAAGGTTGCACGTAGTGCCTTACCATCCATAGTGCGATCGGGAATATTAGTGGCACCTCAAACTAAACAAGTGGGACATCATTACCTGAAAGTGTATCGACTACTCTAAGTGAAGATTTGCGGAAGCTAAAGTAGAAGACACGAGATAATTTTTGCGTAGGTTATATAAATCAATAACCTACACGGAAGCCTTACGGCCAAAAAGAATAATCAAAACAAGTGTTGAGCTATTACAATGTTGAGCAAAACAATAACCGCAACACTATCACTAAAATACTAAATGTATGTTCTTAAGAGCTAAGAAACATACAGAATTAAAACTACGAAATTAATCTGCAAAGAATGTCTATCTACTGAATGAATGACTCTAGTATTTATAAATAGACTACATGGGCTAGGATCCACGAATATAGCAACTGTTGGCCCATGTCTTCCACAATTCTCGCAGTTCGGTTGTTGCCTCCGCATATCTGCCTGGAATTGAGGAACTGCTTTAGTTGGTTGTTGACTCCTGGATTTGTGGAACAGAATTCCACTTAGCATGAAACTCTCAACTGCTTAGCACGACTTGATCTTCTCTCCAGTCTTCGTGAGTTCATTCAACACTGTCGAGTCAGCACTCCACGTGGCTATTGAGTTGGGTGCCAAGTCATCACCAGTTGTTATGTTGAGCTGGAAGCTTAATCAACATTCCTGTGTAGAACACAAAAACACAAATATTAGGTCAACATTCCAAATAACATCAAGATTTAAAAACCTAACAAACTCCCCCTGTTTTTGTGCCTTTTTCACATAGCTCATTCTAAAGGTTTCCTGGGAGTGCTCCCCCTATTTCCATACCTGCAAGACAACTTCAACAGCAGCAACAACAACAAGCATACATATATAGTATGTGAAATATGATAAGCAAATACAACATCAATATGAACAGCACCACAAGCAATAAACATCAATAGCAACAAACATCATATACATAACAAGGTTTAAAGTCAGTTGCTGCATCCATATCTTGAAATCATCCAGATCAACAACACAAAAATTATTGTTTTTAAAGACAACACACGGTCATATCATGTCACTCTTGTGCTTCCTCATCATCAACATCATAAAAGAAGAGATTCATTCCTCATCATCACCAACATTAGTCTTTTGTCACCCTCTGGTGCCACCAAAGCTGACTAAGCTGACTACTCCCCCTTTTTGGGAAGAAGGATAGCAAAAAAATATGAAGTGTAGACTAAAAGTGGACCGAGGAGGGGAGAAGTGGATTGTGGCGGTTGAGCTTCATAACCGTCCCATCACCTATACAACACTCATAACAAGCAATAAGATATGCATAACCCACTCTCATCATTAATCTGACGAAATTCGAAGTGTTTTAGCTAACATGCACCAACTTTCAACTCCAATTGCTGACTTGTGTGTTCAGAAAACATTTTAAGGACAAGGGTTTTAAAGAAACATGATTTAACTTGCTCTGTTGTGCCAACATCCCCTCAACATCGACCTGGTTTAGAGAAAAAAAAATACAAGTGCAGAACTACAAGAATCTAAGGGCTAGTTAACGAAGAGTGCATCGTCGTAGCGAACACCGTGCCCCTAGTCTTTCACCCTCGAAAGCAGTCGCAGTTGCAATCGTTTTGTAAGGTAGCATCATCGCAGCGAACGCCGTGCCCTCCAAACTACTTTGATTGTTTACCACACTGTTATAATAACATATAGTATAAAATACTAGGCTTCTGCAAGAGGAACGTGTTAGCTTGATATTATACCAGCAAGTTAAACAACAACAGTTACACCAAATAAGATAGAATATTGTGTGCACGGTGTAACAAACAATCACAAATGTTTTAGTGATAAAGACAAAGACCAAGAGATTTTCGCAAAAATACGAACCTCTCATGATCCAAAGGTTTTGTGAAAATGTCAGCAACTTGGTTTTGAGTTTTCACATAGTCAAGCTTAAGCACCTCTTGTTCCACTCGATCTCGAATGAAATGGTGTCTTATATCTATATGTTTCATTCTAGAATGTTGTACTGAGTTTTTTGAGATGTTTATGGCATTCATATTGTCACAGTACACAACCAAATCATTACTGTCAAAACCGTAATCACTAAAAATTTGTTTAAGCCACAACAATTTAGTGCAACAGCTTGCTGCTACAACAATGAACATGTTAGCAACGCGGGAAAACAATGTTTTGAAAACATCAAATATATCAGGGGGATTTTCACGCAAGAAAAATGTCCCAGTGAACCTAGAGAAATCATCACTATCAACACCATAGTCACTAGACCATACCAAACTCATACTAGTGTCTTTAGAAAATAATATCTCATGACCAATTGTTCTTGCAACATACTTGATAACACACTCGATTGCCTTAAGGTAGGACATCATAGGTTTTACCTGATAGACACTGGACATTAAATTTAGGCGTGTGGACGTAAGACAAAAAAAGCTCTCGATCATCGATCTGTAGAGTGTTGTATCGACATCTTCTCCAACATCGTCTTTGTTTAGCTTTGGTAGTTCTCTTACTGCACTCATTTTTGTCAACCTGTCAAAGTTCATAAAATTAGTATGTTCTGACCATAGGTGCCATAACACATTATCATCAATTTTTGCCTTATTGCACTTTGGTTCATTGGTCATGTAACAATTATCATTTGACCTTTTACCCTTCATGATGCATGCATTATGTTCATCATACACCTCACATGCATCTTTAGTAAATCTAACATTCAAATCATCATCACATAATTGACTTATACTAATGAGATTTGTCATGAGTCCTTGAACGTGGAAAACATTTGTGAGAATGGGTAAACCTAGAACATTTAAGTACCCTTTACCAACTATTTTACCTTTTGAACCTCCTCCAAAAGACACATTTCCACCTTCATATGATTCATAATTAGATAAAAATGCTTTGTTACCTGTCATGTGACGTGAACACCCACTATCAAAGTACCAAAAACTTGAAATGTTAGTATTCAATGTTGTGTAAACAACATTACATTTAAGGTCAATCTTTTTTATCCATACCATCTTGGTTTGTTTAACATGCTCTGACTGTCTAGGCAACACGGTGGATGGCATTTCGTCATTTTTCTTTTGATAGCAAAAAGGTTTGATGTGACCTGACCTAAAGCAATAGTGACACACATAGGTTCTTCTAGGTCTCTTACCTTTCTTACCTTTCTTTACATGGGTGTTGGTTTGCTTCACCTGAGATGACTGATCTGTTGTTGTAACATCAAAACTGATAGATGTCAATCCTCCTGTTGACGTAACATCAGGGTAAACAACAGTGGTGTTGGATATCCAAGACCTCTCTTACTTGGGTTTGCGCTATCCATGATCTCCTTTAGTGAATATGTCCCAGTATTCCACTTGCAAATGGTCTGATGAGCTTCTTCAAGTTGGGGTTTCACTTTGGTGAGCTCTATGTCGCATTGTGTGATCAGCACCTCCTGTTTTACTAGGGATTCCTTGAGTCGTGTTATCTCAGTTGTTGAGTCCACCAGATCTCGTGCTTGTTGTTTCCATTTGCCCAACAACTCATCATCCAACCCTTTTAATCCTTGTATTATAGTGAAAGCATGGTCATCACATTCTTCACCATAGGCAGAGTCTATGCCATCCTCAACACTTCCTGCATCACCAACAGAGGCATTCAAGCAAAACAATTTAGAATAGTAGTTAAGATCGTACCTATCTGAGATTCGTTCAGATTCGATGATGTCAGGATTGTCCTCCACTGTTGTCTTCTGAACTGTTACGTGAAGTGCTATGTTCTCAAATGATCTGTCATCATCTTTATCAACATCTTCATCATCGGAAAAAGATCTCTCCAATGTGGCTTGAAATGTTGTGGTAACGTCGTGTGACACATCTTGAATTGGTGGACAAAACATGTCAATATTGTTCGGATCCATCGAGCTACTAGAGTAGGTGATACCGTCAGGACCACACTCAGTGTGTCGAGTGATGGCTCTGATACCACTTGAAAGTGTATCGACTACTCTAAGTGAAGATTTGCGGAAGCTAAAGTAGAAGACACGAGATAATTTTTGCATAGGTTATATAAATCAATAACCTACACGGAAGCCTTACGGCCAAAAAGAATAATCAAAACAAGTGTTGAGCTATTACAATGTTGAGCAGAACAATAACCACAACACTATCACTAAAATACTAAATGTATGTTCTTAAGAGCTAAGAAACATACAGAATTAAAACTACGAAATTAATCTGCAAAGAATGTCTATCTACTGAATGAATGACTCTAGTATTTATAAATAGACTACATGGGCTTGGATCCACGAATATAGCAACTGTTGGCCCATGTCTTCCACAATTCTCGCAGTTCGGTTGTTGCCTCCGCATATCTGCCTGGAATTGAGGAACTGCTTCAGTTGGTTGTTGACTCCTGGATTTGTGGAAGAGAATTCCACTTAGCATGAAACTCTCAACTGCTTAGCACGACTTGATCTTCCCTCCAGTCTTCATGAGTTCATTCAACGCTGTCGAGTCAGCACTCCACGTGGCTGTTGAGTTGGGTGCCAAGTCATCACCAGTTGTTATGTTGAGCTGGAAGCTTAATCAACATTTCTGTGAAGAACACAAAAACACAAATGTTAGGTCAACATTCCAAATAACATCAAGATTTAAAAACCTAACAAACTCCCCATGTTTTTGTGCCTTCTTCACAAAGCTCATTCTAAAGGTTTCCTGGGAGTGCTCCCCCTATTTCCATACCTGCAAGACAACTTCAACAGCAGCAACAACAACAAACATACATATATAGTATGTGAAATAGGATAAGCAAATACAACATCAATATGAACAACACCACAAGCAATAAACATCAATAGCAACAAACATCATATACATATACAAGGTTTAAAGTCAGTTGCTACATCCATATCTTGAAATCATCCAGATCAACAACACAAAAATTATTATTTTTAAAGACAACACACGGTTATATCATGTCACTCTTGTGCTTCCTCATCATCAACATCATAAAACAAGATGTAGTGTTGCCCGTTACTAAGTTTATCGTTATGCACATGATCACGATATAAGCAAAATCTCACATCTCCCTATTATCCACACATCTGGTTCCCCTAAACTTGAAGTAAAACAAGCAAGTCCGCGTAAGGGTATAATCATCGGATCTAAACATCAATGGATCACATTGAGTGTCCTGATGTGGTTTCCCATACTCATTATCTATGATAAGCGGAGTAGAACCCACGAACTCTACTCGTCTTACTCAATTACGCCCTTCTAGCGTTTATTATTCTTTTTTCTGTTTTGAAGAGTTAAAACTCTTTTTTTTTATTATTATTTTTTATTCAAGGGAACCAGACACATAGACTTTAGAGAGTAGTCACTCATAATCCAAATCATGATCACTACACACACCAACTAGCAAAGCAACATGCCCCACGTAACATCTCAACCACACAACCTAGCCCAATCAAGAACCGAACCTAACTAAGTCTACCACCAATCATAACACATACTGGACTCACATATCAACAATCAACATTAATCAACACAGTGATCGAATAAGCAAGTAGACGTACAAATCATTAAGACTGGGATAACATAGACTAAAAACAAACACATAATGAAAAATACTAACACATGCAAGAAAGCAAACATAAACCACTCCCCCACACTTAAATCCTACTACGCCCTCGTAGTAGGAACTAAAGAAGAGGAGTAATGAGAACTTTCCTGATAACAAAGAGCTGGCAACAAGCCCAAAAGTCAGGTGACTCCTAGAGTTGGTACTTGCATACAAGAACAAAACGAACAAAACAAATAAAGAAATAAAAATAAAAACATAAAAGAAAAAGAAAAGGAAGAAAGCTAATACGCCGAAGGATCCTATGGATCCTGATAGTCGGATGTAAGAGGAGGTTGAGGATGATTGAGGAGACTGTGTTTACCTGCGACTTAAGGTCGTTAGTAAAATATTTATTTATTATGCATAGGAAGAAATACTAATAGTGAAGTAACAAAAGAACAGAAATAAAAATAAATGCAATGCTCATTTAATGTCTCGAGCTCGACATGACATTCTCCTATGTGAATTACTTTGGTTGGAAACCGCCTAAAGCTTTCCCCGGCAAGAAATAAAAATAAATACAAACGGACAAGAAAATACGAAACAACACAGGACAAGAAAAAAAAGTAGAAATAACGAACAACACAAATAACACTCAGAATAAAAAACGCCTAAAGCTTTCCCCGGCAACGGCGCCAAATTTGTTTAGCCTAAAATGTGTACTCTAGGTTCTCGCAAATTATTACGAGGTCGATTGCATGTAGCAAGCTAATCCCGGTCGGATCTCGATAGAAAGCTTAATAGGGCGGCTCTAATCCTAAGTGTTATTAAAACAAGAAAAGGGAAATCCTAAACATAGTATGACCATAAGATATAATAATAATAAATAAATTAAAAGCAATTAAAAATGAATACCAACGGATTGAAGCTTTAGAACCAGGTGTTTAATTCCTATTCAATGTCTAATTGATCATGTATTCATACTCGATCAAGCACACTAAAGGTTGCCTAGCAAATTACTTCCGTATTAATACACTAAGCCGTGATCTTAACTTTCGTACACAGTTCAAACCTTTAGTAATTACTTAATCTTATATAAATTATTATTCTCACATTTCCGGTTAAGAATAATGTTTATGAACCCTAGGTCTCCTGTCAAGCAGATGATCAGTCTACTTAACTTATACATATGAAATTAATGGTGATCAAACACTAATTTCTATACAAAACAAGTTAATCAACGAGCATACATCAATCAAATATTAAATAAAAACATAAACACCCAATCCTAGTAAGGATCTAGCCAAGCATGATATATATGGTAGAATCACAAACGAAAACCATAGAAAGGAAGCTTACTACTTGAAACGTAAGGATCCAAACTCGAAATCCACTTCAATCCATCGGAATTCACAACATCCTAAACTAAGAAAGCAACAAAAAGTATGTTGAAGAAGTTCTATCTATGTTACATAGGAGGTGAGAGAGAGTACTGAAAATGACACCCAAATGACTTAAAAATCCGCCTGCAACTGCTAGCCAGCGGTCGATGGCTTGCAGTCTCTGTCCGCTGCTGCAGCACAGGCCCAACGACCGCTGGAATCCCAGAGACTGTTGGCCTGTGAAAAATACGAAAATTTTAAAAATGCAGAATTGAAGCTTGTCTCAATAGGAATCCATAGCCACAAACGGATCCAAATTTGGAGTTGTAACGAAGGAGAACGAGCCAAAATAAAATTATTGCGCAAAACGCAACAATTTTGCGTATGACCATGCTCTCACGTTCTTTCTCCTCTCGTCTTTTGCCCGTGACTCCTAACAAGATCCCATCCGGTTTTCTCAGTTTTTCATGGCGACGCACAAGGCAACACTTCCAGCTCCATTCTTCTCTCATTTCCTCACCCTACATCCAAAGCACGAAAACACACGACCGACAGAAAAACGAACTAAAAAGAGTATGAAAATAAAAAATCTAATACTCTAAACAAAACGACACAAAAACCAAAAAATAACAAAAACGTACTAAACAATATAAAATTGTGTATAATCTTCTTATTTATTTATATATCATATATTAATTGTCTATTATTTCATATCTAAGTATCATTTTCATTAATATAAAATTGATGATTTTTTCAATACATATTTGATAATTCAATCAAATTGATGATTTTTTCAGACGTATATCATTATTATATAATGAAATTGAACTTCATTATTACCACATATTAAGTTATCTATTAGTAAATAGATATTTTAA
The DNA here is from genome assembly GCA_026898415.1 of Leonotis leonurus. Classification (NCBI taxonomy): domain Eukaryota; kingdom Viridiplantae; phylum Streptophyta; class Magnoliopsida; order Lamiales; family Lamiaceae; genus Leonotis; species Leonotis leonurus. The sequence goes on along the minus strand of JAPKLX010000082.1, from coordinate 876,146 downwards.
ATGTATTTTATTATTATATTTTATATGTATTTTCTTTTATCTTTAATCGTAAAATTAACATTCGTAATTATTTGTCATACTAATTAAAAATATCAAAACTTATGTATTTTTTTGTTTGAGCAAGTATTGAATTCAATTCATGTTCTTTTAAGATATCACTTAAGATATATATTATATTTATGAAAATCTATATATTATTAATACTATTATGATTCTAATCCTAGGCGGCACTCTTGTCACGACCCCAAGACGGGGTTGAGACGAATATATTAACTTAAATAAATAAGGAAAATTATGATGGAATAGGTCAAGCAAATAATATCAATAAGGATTGAGGACACTCTAAGTACCACATTTCCAATGTATGAGGACATTGAAAATGATCTATTTAAATAAGGTAACTCTTGAGAAAGACTAAGAGTTTACAAGATCAAAGCATTTTCAAAGTTCAAAATAAGGTAAGGTCCAAGCCATATAAGGCACAATAAAGTTTACTAGAAACAGCGGAACTTCAACTTAGCACAGTTTGGGGTTTGTTCATTTGAATAAAAAGAAATACTAGCTCGAAGGAGGGAACAATCTCGCCAACACCAACCTCCAACGTCAGCTCGCCTACGCCTGCCTCTCAACCTGTGAAAAACATTTGAAAGAAATTTTGGGCTGAGTACCAGTGTACTTAGTGTGAGTCGTTGCCCAACTTTTTCAGTGAAAAACAACATAAATCGTCATTTAAAGAATATTACATGCCCAACCATATGATGCATGGCGTTTCAAAACAAAAGCCCACCATACACATATGAAAACATACATTTTACCATCATATCGAGCTCGTCATCATTCTTTGTTCATTCATTGTGTTCCTCATTGCGACTAGACGGGGAAAACCGAAGTCTTCCGCGAATAATCCCCTTTCGCCAAGACCGGGGAACCTGGCCAAGTTCACCTGATCTGGACTTTCCGTGTACACTACCTTGGCCGGATCCGGCTCAAGGCACAATTGTTAACTTCATCATTGGCAAAGCCAATCAACGGGTACGGTAAACGATCCATCACATATAGGATACACATGAGCATAATAAAACATTTGGCATGTAAATTCACATTTTCATAAAAAGCAGTTCGAGCTTATTAACTCAAAATACCGTACTGTAAATAGACTCACACCTGTCACCGATGTATGGAGCTCACATTCCATTGTATATGATAGATGATATTCCTCGGTAAGACCCTACAAGATGAATCTCATGGCTAAGTACAAATTGATAGGCTCTAACATCTTCTCCAACCTTAATCACTTCTAGTGCTTCCTCAACTTAATGTCTAACCATTCTAATGTTGACCTATTTATTACCTGATGATCATCATTTACGAGACTCTTCCAACCACTAAATCAATTTCAATCCGTTTGTAGTCAATTCGAGCGTCAAGATAGAAGGAGTAAAACTTAGCTAGACTAAACAACTACTTTAAATATTCACATCGTTCGTCAACTTCGAGTAATGACTCGTTTCAACTTAATAGGATTGTGGATTTCTCATTATATTTATTCGAAATAATCATGTTCTAAGTTTCATTTAAAAGTAAAGGAATTCTTAATGGCTAATGAGTGTTTGGACTTCCAATTGTGATTTTTAGTGAAAACTTACACAGACACATTTTCGAAAGGAAATTTATCTCAACTATTAAAGATAAATTTGTGAAATTTCAACAATAGCTTTCCAAAATTCCAAATTCAATGTTTTTCAAGAGAACATATTCAAAATTCATTTTTAATACCCCTCAAAGAATAAAAATATGAGGTTATACTTTCAAGACCTTTTAAAACGTTTAAAACTTGTATTTTTGTTAGTCTATCAAACGAAATCTAATGAATGTGAAATTTTACACAAATATTAAAAACATCATAAGGAACATGCCTTAAAAACAGTTTTGAGTTTCATTGAGCCAATAATCTAAAATAAAATCACATAGTTTCGAAATAATTTTCGCAAGCACACATATTCAAGTTAAATGAGCAGTTGAATTTGAAAAATCATAATAAATCGAAAATAACTCAAATTGTATCAAATCAAATTTTAAAGTGACCATAACGTCTAAAAGTTTTATATTCTGAAAACAAACTACATAAAATCATTTTACTCAATTTTTACCGAATTTTCAAAGTTAGACAAATGCCCAAATTTTCGCAGGATTTGACAGTTTGCGCAACCATTTTGAAAAATTCATAACAAATCGAAAACATAACGAAACGGGGTGATTCATGTTGGAGATTACTCCTAACTCAATCTAATATTTTATTATGTTTAAAAGATAAGATTTTTGATAATAATACTATACGAAAATTACAAGGCAGAATCCGGGCAGAAACTTTGAACCATGTAAATGTAGGGTAAAACTTAATCTCCTAATTCATTATGTTTCATTATCAACACAATATCATCAAACTACTAATTCTCAAATCAAATAACTATATTATCACTTATTAACTCAAACCAATCCATAATCCTACCCCATTGCGGTCTAAATCGATAAAAAGAAAGAATGACTACCTTATAGAATAACTAAGGTGTGAAGATGAAGCTTTCATGGTGGGTTTGCCGGAGTTTTCCTCTCCTCGCCGGAGTTGCCCTCTTCTTGCCAGAGCATGGTTGTGAAAATGGTAGAAAGAAGGGGTGAGAATTGAAGGAAGACAATTGAGAAAAGAGGATGTGGAAGAGTTCAAACTTACTACTTTGGCCAAAAGTTTGGCCTTGCATGGCTGCCTTCCAACCATTTTCTGGACGATCGGACCCCGGAAATGGAATCTACGCGTCGAAAGAAAGCTCGGGATGAAATTTGGGCTCATTTGGTCGCCGGAAAAATTTTCCGGTGACCGGCCGGCGGCTGTCCGGCAGTGGCTGGAGGAGAGCATCTCTCTCTACAAACTGAGATCACTATAGTTGAGGATAATGAGGAAACTGAGGCTACTGTCTCACTGGAAGAATATGAGGTCTTAGTTGAAGATTTTCGTAATCTTCAAGCTATCTTCATACTCACCAAGGATGAAAACGATGAGCTAACTTTCAAGTTGGCCAAACGACCTGAGAACACTATGCAAAGTTTACCTACTGATATCCAAAAGGATGATTTGGTAGAAAGAGTTTGTAAAGAACTGAACGAGATTTCTCTCAAGTCTCAGGAATAGGAGACTACTATCTCTAACCTAAGCAAGGATCTTGTTACATGAACTGAAGAGATTTTGTTCCAAAAATCTCAGATCAAATAATTGATTGAACGTAACGAACTGCTATCTGAAAGGATAGAATACTATAAAGGAAAGGTCGAGACATGGACCAAATTTGGATATACCAATCATATGTTGAGTGAATCTCAACGACCACAAGGCAAAGGCCTTGGTTTTGCTCAAGATAGGGCAACTGTGCCCTATCTGACTGTACCTAAACCATAATTTCCCATCATATCCTTTGTACAAGGACCGAACCATAATAAAGAGGAAATGATTGCCACTGAGGCTGTCAAAGCCACTGAAAAGGATTCTAAGTCCCAAGGGAAGAAACCAATGACTGAAAATGTGCCCAAACTGAAAATCAAGAAGATTATCACTCATCCTGAAGTGAGAACCTCACTGGATAAAGAGAAGGCAAAGAAGTTTGCCACTGAGAAACCAAGATAAGTTGTCAGGAAGCATACATTTCCTGAGATTGAAACACGAACTGAACGTCAGACTTTCAGGAAACAGAAATTTCCTGAAACTCAAAAGGTTACTAATAACCAAGTACATGGGAAACATGCTACTGAAAGACATGTTACTAAAAGACAAGTCCAAACAACTGAACAACATACCTATCAGAGAAATTACAAAGGTCAAAAGTCTTAAATCAAGGTGCTCTCATTGCACTTGTTCATCAAGTGGATCAAGTCCACGAAGCCACACTTTTAGAATATGAACATAGAAATTCATCACCTAGTTCATACTTAAGTGATTCAAAGCGAAAGAACTCTCGCTCCACTCCCCCAGTTCACTCTCAAAAACCTAAAGAGTCAGTGAACAGTGAAAGACGTTGGACAAAGGTTCAACCAAAATCTGACTTCAGGACTACTACTAAGCCTGAAACCAGACCAAAGAATATGACTAAAAAACAAGTCAAACCTGAGAAGAAGATAATATATGTCGACTTTTAGGGGAGACAAATCAAAGTAGATTCAAACATTCGCATCATAAGGCAAACATGGGTGCCAAAACATATCATGCATACTGAATCTGGGTCCAGTTCTCAATTGGACCATAAGACTCAGTAATTGCAGGAACAAGGACCAAGGACCAAGGAGAGGTGCACAAAAGGAGCATTCAAGATGGAGTATAGACAGTGGATGCTCAAGGCACATGACTTTTCAAAAAGAAGCCCTCTCCAACTACACTGAGAAAGATGGTCCTCAGGTAACCTTTGGTGATAACTCAAAAGGTTTCACTAAAGGGTATGGTAATCTCAATATAGAGAATGTTTCTATTGATAGTGTTTCTTATGTATCTGGCCTGAAGCACAATCTACTCTCAATGAGTCAATTGCGTGATAAAGGTTTTAATGTTGTGTTTAGTTTTGAAGAATGCAGGATTAACAAGCTCACTGATAAGACCACTGTAATGAAATGATTCAGGGTGGGAAATATTTATGCAGCTGACTGGAAAGGCTCCTCCCCTGAAACATGCCTGCTCTCAAAGAGCACTTCAGAACAAAGTTGGTTATGACATAACAGACTCAGTCACCTGAACTTCAAAGTCATCAACAGACTTTCATGACACAGTCTAGTTCGTGGATTGCCTAACCTGATCTTCGACAAAGACCACATTTGCGGAGCTTGCCAAAGTGAAAAGCAAATCAAAGCTTTATTCAAGACAAAAGAAGCTCCATCCAATGAGAAGATTCTTCAACTCTTACACATGGACCTATTTGGACCTGTGACTCCACTCAGTGTAAATGGTAGGAAATATTGTCTTGTTATTACTGATGATTTTTCTCGCTATACTTGGACAATATTTCTCTATCACAAGAATGAGACAATGGAGCGCATACCAGCCCTACTCACAAAACTGAAGAATCAGAAGTCAACAAATGTCATCAACATACGCATTGATCGAGGAACTGAATTCTTCAACTCAAAGATTTCAGAATTTTGTGCGCAAATGGGGATTGAACATCAGACTTCAGCTGAAAGAACTCCACAACAAAATGGCGTTGCAGAAAGGAGAAACGGGTCACTGAAGGAAACTGCAAGGACTATGCTCAATAGTTCAGGGATTCCAAAGAAGTTCTGGGCTGAAGCCAGCAACACTGCTTGCTACACTCAGAACAGATCACTCCTAACCACATGCCAAGGAAAAACTCCATATGAACTATGGAATGACAGGAAGCCTACTCTTAAATATTTTCGTGCTTTTGGTTGCAAGTGTTATATTCACAATAATGGCAAAACTTAGTTAAAAATTTTTGATGGCAAAGAAGATCCAGGATTTTTCCTTGGTTACTCAGAGAAGAGTGTTGCCTATAGAGTTTTTAATAAACGTAGCCTTATAGTGGAAGTAGGGCTGCAAACAAGCCGAGCTACTCGGGACTTACTAGGTGCTCGATTCGGTAAAAGCTCATTCGAGCTCAAACTCATTAACAAACGAGCCAAAATCAAGCCCGAAATTGAGCTCGACTAAATTAACGAGCCGAACTCGAGCAGTATGGTATTCGACTCGTTTTGCTCGTGAACATGTTCGGCTCGTATATTAATCGAGTTTGTTTGCGAACTCTTAATCGAACCTCTAATCGAGCCTGTAATCGGCTCATTTTAGTTTATGTTCATTTAAAATGTTAAAAGAATATAAGTTTAAATCATGTATTTTGGAACGAGCTCAAACTCGAGCTTTTTACGAGCCAAATTCGAGCTCAAGTCCGAACCGGACACGAGCCGAACTCGAGCTGAATTCGAGCTCAAATATTTTATCTCGAGCCGAGCTTGAGCACGAATTTAAAGTTCAACTCGAACTCGAACCCGAACCCGAACATGTAAAATATTAAACGAGCCGAACCCGTGCAGACCACTACTCGGCTCAGCTCGGCTCGTTTGCAGCTCTAAGTGGAAGTAACACCTCATGTTATTTTTGATGAATCTATTTTTGAGTACAGGTTAAAGGAAACTGAAGTCATCACTAAAAGATTTCAAAATCTAAGCTTACAGCCTTCAGTACAAAGCTCAAACGAGGTTCTCATTTGGAATGTTGAAGACAATGATGAAGAGGACTCTTCAAATGAAGGCTCAACCATCAGATTGGAACAAGAAAAGGAGTCTACTGAAGATAGGACTCCAACGCCTGAACCTGAAAGATTTCCTCAAGAGCAAACTGATGATATTCTACTGAGATTCTGTCTAATGAGGAAGCAATCCAATATGAAGTCCAACCTGAAGTTCAGACATCAACTGAAAATCTCACAAGTGAGATTCCAACATCTACTTCAGGGAGTAGCAATTCTAACTCTAGTGATCTTCAAATTATTGTTGCTACTAACGACATTTTGGCCAGTTCAGATAAGCTTATTTTGCAGTAAATTCAACAACAAACTGCATATGTAAGAGCCAACAATCATGGGGGAACAAACCCTCAGATGATCCATTCCATGTTCGCACTCCAGTGCCTCCTGCCCCTTAGAGACATGACATTATGATCATTACTGAGGAGGACATGCGAAGAAGAAGAAGATGGATTGAAGATTATCCCTCTGATTCAGTGATTGGAAGTCTGGAGAGAGGAGTTCAAACGAGGAATCAGATCCAAACTGAAATGGTCCAGCCATTAGCAACCGTTGAACTCCCCACTGACTCCACCACTGACGAACAACTCAAGCTAAAAGCAGACCTCTCGCAATTTTCAGATGAAAACTTCCTACATAGTTGCTATCTCTCCAACATTGAACCCAAAGACGCTCAGGAAGCCCTTCAAGATGTGAATTGGGTGTCCACGATGCAAGAGGAACTGAATGAGTTCACAAGGAACCAAGTTTGGGAACTTGTTGATCATCCTACGCATCAGGGTGTCATTGGTGTGAAATGGGTCTTTAAGAATAAGAAAGACGAACTAGGAGAAGTTGTTCGAAACAAAGCTAGACTGGTAGCTAAAAGTTATTGTCATGAAGAAGGAATAGACTTCGATGAAACCTTCGCTTCAGTAGCTAGATTAGAGGCGATTCGACTCTTCCTTACTTGTGCTGCTCACATGAAGTTCAAGGTCTATCAGATGGACGTGAAGAGCGTATTCTTGAACGGTGTAATGAAGAAAGAAGTCTGTGTAGAGCAACCACCAGGCTTCGAAATTGACTACTCCAAAGTGTATAAGCTACACAAAGCTCTTTATGGGCTAAAACAAGCTCCTAGAGCTTGGTATGACACTTTGTCTGTTTTTCTTATCAATTCAAGTTTCAAGCAAGGATTGGTAGACATGAATCTATTCACAATCAAATATAAATGAGACATTTTAATCGTTCAGATTTATGTCGATGATATTATATTTGGTTCCAAGTCTCGGATGCTTTGTGACAAGTTTGCCAAGTTGATGAAGACTCAGTATCAAATGTCAATGATGGAAGAGATGTGATTCTTCCTAGGATTCCAGATCAAGCAGTCCCCTGAAGGCATTTTCATCAACCAAGCCAAATACACAAAGGAACTGATCAGCAAATTTGGAGTTCAGAATGGCAAGGCCGTGAAGATTCCAATGAATAAAAATGGAAGAATTGATACAGATCCTGAAGGGAAGCCAGTCAGCTAAATTGAGTATAGAGGAATCATTGGATCCCTTCTATATCTCACTGCCAGCAGGCCAGACATCACATTTGTTGTCGGAGTGTGTGCGCGCTACCAAGCCAATCCCAAAGAATCACACATGGAAACTGTAAAGAAGATTTTGCGCTACCTGAAGGGCACACCCAGTCTTGGCCTATGGTATCCTTCAGATGATGATCTTGAACTCACTGGCTATTCTGATGTTGATTTTGCAGGTTGTAAACTGGATAGGAAGTCAACATCAGGCACATGTCAGTTCTTGGGCAACAAGCTAATTAATTGGTTCTCCAAGTAGCAGACATCAGTTGCTACCTCCACTACTGAAGCAGAATACATGGCGGTGGGAAGCTGCTGCTCTCAGATTCTCTGGCTCAAGCAACAACTCAAGGATTATGAAGTGCCTAACACTCAGGTTACAATTTATTGTGACAACTCCAGTGCCATTGTCATCACTCAGAACCGTGTTCTACATACAAGATGCAAGCATGTGGACATCAGAAATCACTTCATATGAGACCACGTTGAAAAGAAGGATGTCTCCATTGAGAAGATCCACACTGAATTTCAACGAGCAGACATTCTCACCAAACCACTGGAAGAAACTAGATTTAAGATGCTAAGTGGAAAACTTCAGTTGCTAGTACAACTGGAGCTTTACACTTGTCATTTATTGATCATTTATGTCTCCAAGTGTTTTATCTTTGAATTTGTTGAATGCTATTTTCACAATTTTGCATTCATCGTACCTTGAAATCCCCAACTTCTCAGATACGCTATCCCTTTTTCATTATCACTCTCTGACACCAACAGTAAAAGCAACAGCGCTTTTCACCTAGAAAGTTAAACCATCGCGCGTGAACATCACCTCAATCCACTTTCCCGCTCAAGCGACACCTCAGTCGCGTGGCTTCACCCCAGCTGTTTATTTCATTTTCTTGGAGCAAGATCTAACCGTTGATTTCACTATAAAAACCCTACTTCTCCGATCGATTAAACCTTTCGCAACTGCTCTCACTCAAAGCCTTACACTACAAAACTATCCAACTTTCATTGCTATTCTCTGTGCTTTCTTGCTTGTTGATAATCCTTGCATTCCCGTTTCGCACTCGTTTATGTATGTATTTTGTATTTTATTTTTACTTTTGTGCTATCTGTTCTTACATACAATTTTTGTATAGAACTCCTTATCTAACCCTTCAACTTCATTACAGATTATCAACATCATGGGCAGAAAGGTTATTCTTGGACCAGCAATGACCATGGCTCAACTTCAAATCCGTCTTCACTCCGAGCCCACTGCCGTTTACACTCAAACGGATATTGACCAGGCCAAGCTTATGTTCGATCTCATTAAAGCCACTGGACTAGAAACTCTCACCACTCTACATCCAAAGAACCTGTATCCTGACCAGGTTATCCAATTTTATGTCAATCTGGGTTATGACGACACTATACTGAAGTCCTCGCTCGAGCTCTCTGTCTGCGAAGAAGTTTTTGGAGCCATTAACAAGGAGAACCTGGATTTCAATGTGACTGAACTTCTTTAGTCTGTTTTCAAACTGAGGAACCATGGTGACAAGAATCCCAACCATCATCTGAAGTACATGGCTGAGATTCAAGCCTTCTTTGATGAGATTCAGACTGAGGATCCCCAGCGTCCCTTCACTACTGCCAACAATAACAAGGGGCTTCTTTGCCCTGAGTTTAGGATTCTCCTGGACATCGTCCAGATGTGCTTGCTCGGGAAGAAATTTTCCCACGAGCAATTGAGTTGGCAGAAACTCAGTCTCACGAGGAGTATATACGAGACTGATGGGTCAAACTAGGTGGCATTGATGGAAGATTTGCTGATGGGCGAAGCCAATAAACTGAAAGAAGTTCCTAATGGTGTGACAATGACTGGGACTGATACCTTGAACTTGGTTACCAAGGTATCAATTTTGATTGAAGAATCATACCAGTTCGATGTGACTGCTTTTCCTACTCACGTTTCCTACAATGAGAAGTGGATGTTTGCCACAGACTTTGATGTTTTCTCATGCATGTTTGGGAAAGTCAAAGCTCTTCAGATGGAATCTGAAAGGTAGACTCAAGCTGGTGAACAATCTGAAGATATCGATCCTATCCACGCAGTGGAGGATTATGATGATGAGGAAGCCACTGAAGTTGCCCCTGAAGTTCCACCTCCTTCTTCTCCAAAGATTGCTAAGAGGAAGAGGAATCCAGGGAAGCGCCCTTCAGGGCTACTGAAGACTCGACCTTCACTGAGAGAGCAACCTCTGCCTAAGCCTACCCAGGTTGCGGACACTTCTGAATCCTCCAAAGACCAGTTCCAACTTTCCAAACGCCCTCGCTGCCCTGTTTCTCAGCCCACTGAAATATCCAACCCCCAACCCTTAACCATAGTTGAGTCATCCATTGGCCTTAGGTCAATCACTCCCCGTGCTCAACCTGAATCTCTTCCCACTAACACCATACCTCCTCCAGCCAACCCTACTATTATCTCACCCATCAATTCCACCACCCTTAGCAAAATCAAACTTGCTACCAAACCCAAACCCTTAACTCAGTCCACTTCTAAACCTTCTATTGAGTCTCAACTCCCACCTAAATCTAAACCAACCAAGCCCCCAACCAAAACCAAGTCTCAACTCCAACCCACTCCCATTTCTAGACCTAAATCTCCAACTCCTCAACCTCAACCTCAACCTGAAATCCCTTGGTCTGACACCCATGCCCACGCCTCTACTTCCACTCCCACTGAAACCCAAGCCATTGTGCTTTCCTCCCCAGCCCAACTATTTCTAAACAACCTCGAGCTCAAATCTCTTCAATTTTTGACTCACTCATTCCCTGAGCTCTATCACCACCCCTCTCTGCGCTCTATGCCAACGTTTTTGGAAATGGCGAGCGTACAGATTCAACGACTCTACTGCTCTGGAGTATAAATTAGAGATTTCTGGCATGAGTGCCCTTTTGCTTGAAGAAGCTGAACTCCAGGCTTGTTTTCAATTTAAAGACGCCAAGGACGCATTTCTGAATGTGAGGCATACATTGAAGAACAACTTGTCATGGTTGAAGCTGCAGTTGGGCATTCCTGCTCGCGCAGAGTTTCTTCCTCTACTGAAACTCATGCCTTCTCTGTTGTACCCTCCTCCTCGGCCATTGTACCAGTTGCCACTGAAATTTCCTTCACTGAGGCTCTGTCCTCCGATGGCGCGTTGCTCAATGTCCATCATTCGATCTTTCAAGTAACTTTTGCTGAGCTCAAGAAGCATTCTGATGTTGAGAGCATTCGTTTGACCAACACTGCTTCTTCAATGATCAACGCCATGCAGGCTACCTATACAAAGAAACTTGAAGGCCACGTCGCCGATGTTCAAAAATCTATCGATGCACTGGCCACTGAGAACAAGACCCTTCAGTTTGCACTCACTGCCGCCACCTCTTCTCTCAAGACTCAGTCGGATGCGGACCTCTCTGTCAAGCTTGAACAATCCCTCACTACAAAGTTCGCTGCACTTCAGGAATATGTGAAGAAGAAGATTCAAGCTCATCATCCATCATCTAACAAACTCAAGGATGTTATCCGTTCTTGCAACATCAATCGCTCCAAAACTGTTACACTTCGTACTGAGTTTGATGCATCTATCAAATATGTTACTACACTTCACTCTGAAGTCGACAAACTCTCCTCCTCCTCTGCATCTCAACTAGGCTCTCTCTCCAGGATGCGTAAACGAGTTGACAAAGCTCAACAAAAGGCTGATGCAGCCTATGCCTTCGCTGAACGAGCAAAGTTAGTTGCTGATGCTGCCAATCTGAATGTCACTCTCTCCTCCGCCCGAGCTGAAAATATCACTGGGATGTCCCTTGCCACTACTTCTCATCAAGACAAAGTGGATGTTGCTATTGGTCACTGTCGTGCCAGACTTGATCATATTGAAGCCTTCTGCAACAACATATCTCAGAGCAACAACTTTGGCATGGATTTTCCCAATATTCAAGACATCTACTAGTATGTAGACCAATATCTTTCTACCTACCTTGATGCTGCCAAAAAGGGGGAAGAGGTACGCTTGTCGCGCATCCCTGAAAACATCAAAACTGAAAATGTTGATCTGGATGAAGAAGAAAAGGAAGAAGAAGAGAAGGAAGACTCCCCTGATGTGGAGCTGTCTGATACTGAAAGACATGATGATGATAATGATGATGATAATGACGAAGATGGAAACACAGACGCCATATCTTCAGGTACCACTGCTACTGGAAAGCCAGCATCCGGTGCTACTACTTCTGAACCTCCTCCATTTCCTCCTCAAACTCAATAATCGAAGCCTTCTGACTCCAAGACGAATACAAACAATGAAGTGGATACAAATTTTGATGCCACTGAGTCTACTGACGCTGTTACTGAATCTGCTGCTGACAAATCTATCATTCCAACTCCAAGCTTCAAGGAAGTTTCTACCTCTGAAGTTGTTACTACTGCTGTTACTGAGGCATCTCTTTCAGATCAATCTGAAATTCCAATGTATAAAGGAAATGATGCACTGACATCCACTACTGTAGATGATGAGATAAATGAAGATGACATTTATGAAGGAGAAATGAGTCCTGGATCTGGAGATGAAGATGCTGCTCCTCTTATTCTAGTTGTAGTCCCTCCTGAAGCAAGAGAAAAGCTTCAAATTTTCAGAATTCAAACGAAGCTCTATCTCTCAACGGATATATTTGAAGAGAGTACTATAAATACCCCGATGCTTCATCCGCTTCAAGACACCGGTTACCCAAGCATTCAAACTCTATATCGCTATCTCGCTCTCAAACTTCCATAGCTCTCAAGATTTCAAACTTTAAGAACACTCCAAGCTTTCAATTTATACTCACTGTGTGTTCTTTGTAGCGATATTTAGAATTTGTAACCGAAGAAATAGCTCTAGCATAGATTAAGTTCATAGCTAGAAGTGACCAGACACTATTGTCCATCTAACCTCCAAGGTTGATCACTGTAAGACAAATCTCCAATTATTTGGAAACCCTCGAGTCACATCAAGCACACGTAGACGTATAAATTTTTATCTCCGAACCACGCAAACCATATCTTGTGTCTTCGCTATTTACATTCAGTATTTTATTCTCTAACAATCTAGTGCATAAACTGAATACTGATTAAAAGAAAAGTGAACTTAAAGCATTAAGTTTTCTGACAAATGAAAAGTGAATTTAAACACTCAGTATACTCGTTTCAGGACCAACAATATATGATATTTATATTATATTTTTATTTATATGTATATTATATATTGTATTATATAGATCATTATCATTTTCTAAATATAATATATATATAGATATAGTGATATATTAATTTAATATTTATATTTTGATAACTAATTCAATAATAAATTATATATAACTTTTTCAAATTTGTTGAAATTTAATAAATTGTATGAAAATATATAGATTTCACATTATTTAAAAAAACAATAATTATAATTTATCACATATGACTATTATAACACATTTTTAATTATCTTATTATTCTAATGATCCATATATTATAACTAATAAAAATTGAAAATTCATAATTTTCACTAAAATAATAATATATAAATATAAAATAATATATAATCTTCTTATTTATTTATATATCTTATATTATATTATCTTTTATTTAAAATCTAATGAGAATTTATAAGTTATACATAAAAATTGATATAGTTCGCATTATTTGAAAATATTCTTTTAATAGATATAATTTATTACATGTGATGATTATAACAAATCTTTAATTATCTTATTATTCGAACAATTCACACACACACACACACACATATATATATCAAGGTGTAAATTTATTTTTTATCAATTTTAAAATGATTGCAAGTTTATCATAAAGAAGTCAACATAATAACGGTTTTTACTATACATATTTAGTATACGAATAAGTAGTTCATATGTATATGAAAACAAATAATAATAAACGAAATGATGTCAAATACTTTTATAAATTTTATAAAATATTAATCTCATCGAATTTTGACAGGCAACAATCTAGTCTATACTATAATACAAGCTCGGAACAAGTTGTCCACCTCAGCCCTTAAAATCCTCTCAGCCTCCCATTTTTTTTCTTATTTTTCTAAATTTTTTGAATTTTATCTATATGTTAATCATATATAATATTATATATTCTTATTTCCATGTAGACATATGATATTTATGTCATGTTTTATTTCTACATATATTATAGATTGTATTATATACTATTCCATATTTAAGTATTATTTTAATAAATAAAATATATATAGTGATATATTAATTTGATATATATATATATATATATATTAGTAACTAATTTAATAATATTTTTTTATATATTGTGTACAATCTTTTAGAATCTAATGAAAATTAATAAATTATATGCCAATGTCTATATTTCTATATTAGATTATATATTTTTCAAATCTAATAAAAGTAAATTATATAAAAATTTCTAAAGCTCACATTATTTGAATTTTTTTAATATATATATATATATATAATTTATTACATATGATTATTATAACAAAATTTAATTATATTATTATTCGAATAATCCACATATATTTTTTAATATAAATAATAAAAATTGAATAAATCATATTTTTATTAAAATAATAATATATATAAATATAAAATAGTGTATAATTTTCTTAGTTATTTGTATATCATATATTAATTGTCTATTATTTCAAATCTAAGTATCATTTTCATTAATATAAAAAAATAGTCAATGAGTATATTTCAATACATATTTGATAATTCAATCAAATTGATGATTTTTTTAGACGTATATCATTATTATATAATGAAATTGAACTTCATTATTACCACATATTAAGTTATCTATTAGTAGATAGATATTTTAAATGTATTTTATTATTATATTTTATATGTATTTTATTTTATCTTTAATCGTAAAATTAACATTCCTAATTATTTTTCATACTAATTAAAAATATCAAAACTTATGTATATTTTTGTTCGAGCAAGTATTGAATTCAATTCATGTTCTTTTACTATATCACTTAATATAGTATATTATATTTAGGAAAATCTATATATTATTAATACTATTATGATTCTAATCCTATGCGGAACTCTCAAATCAATCCATTCATATTTATCTAAACTCTCAAAATTTTGGAATTAAAAAAAATCATATTTATCATATATAAAACTATATATTCTGATTTAAATATAGTATATGGTATTTATGTTATATTTTTATTTATATGTATATTATATATTGTATTATATAGATCATTATCATTTTCTAAATATAATATATATATAGATATAGTGATATATTAATTTAATATTTATATTTTGATAACTAATTCAATCATAAATTATATACAACTTTTTCAAATTTGTTGAAAATTAATAAATTGTATGAAAATATATAGATTTCACATTATTTTAAAAAATAATAGTTATAATGTATAATTTATCACATATGACTATTATAACACATTTTTAATTATCTTATTATTCTAACGATCCATATATAATTTTCAACATAAATAATAAAAATTGAAAATTCATAATTTTCACTAAAATAATAATATATAAATATGAAATAATATATAATCTTCTTATTTTTTTATATATCTTATATTATATTATTTTTTATTTAAAATCTAATGAGAATTTATAAGTTATACATAAAAATTGATATAGTTCACATTATTTGAAAATATTCTTTTAATAGATATAATTTATTACATGTGATTATTATAAGAAATCTTTAATTATCTTATTATTCGAATAATCCACATATATTTCTCAATATAAATAATAAAAATTTAAGAATCGTATTTTTTATTAAAATAATAATATATAAATACAAAGAAGTATATAATCTTCTTATATATTTATATCTCCTATATTAATTGTATATTATTTCATATTTATGTATCATTTTCATTAATATAAAACAAATAGTTAATGAATATATTTGGATGCATTTTTGAGAATTCGATGAAATTGGTGATTTTTGATCGTATATTAGAGAATGAATATATTCCAATGAAATTCGATGAATATATTTCGATGCATTTTCATTATTAGAGAATGAAAATGAGTTTAACTATTACCCCCACATATTAAGTTATCTATTAGTGGCTAGATATTTTTAATATTTTTATTATTACGCTTTACATGTATTTTATTTAATTTTTAATCCAAAAATTAATATTCCTAATTATTTATCATAACAATTAAAGATATATAAACTTATGTATTTTTTGTTCGTACAACTATTGAATTCAATTCATGTCATTTTATTCTCATTTCCACAATTAGGCCATGAATTTAGACAATTGTTTACACTCAATAACACACAATATAATGAGCACTTTTAGATTAATGTTATATGACATCAACTACTCATTGATGTAAATGTATACATTATAGTTACAAATAAATAATTTAAATAAATTTTCACGTCTAATAAAACCTATATATATATATAATTTTTGAATCAAGCACGAGTATATATATTTAATTTTTAATCAAATTATAAATAAGTTGATATAATTTGAGTTTATTTTCATTAATATAAAAAATATTTAATGAGTCTATTTTGATACATATTTGATAATTCAATCAAATTAATGATTTTTGGTCATATATCATTATTAGATATTGAAACTCAACTTTATTAGTACCTACTTGCTAACTTTTCTAATACAACATTTATAAAATTAGTGATGCGTAACAAGACATTTATCAATTTTGAGATGCATGAGTAAGCATACATAAAATTCAAATAAATTTGTTTGATTTTATAAATATTCAAATATAGTTTATTTTCATTAGTAATATTTATTATAATATATATTTTATATACTCGAATTTATAACACATATTATTATATGGGCGTAAGACAAAAATCAATTGGTTAACGATTCTAAACATTTGAAACTGAAACCGAATCGCTTCATAAACAGTTGGGATTCAGAATTTTAATAATCTTTGACGATTCGGTTCCAAAACCGCCGACTACGATTCTTTTGAACACATCTAATAATAATTAGTATTATAATTATTTTTACTTTACTTTAAAACGAATATGAGTATATAAATTAAATTCAAATATATTCAAAAAATATATATTAAGTTGTTAGTACGAGTCTACTAATAGATAAGTTTACGAGGATTTAATATTTATGATATATATATATATATATATATATCAATGTGTAAATTTATTTTTTCATCAATTTCAAAACGATTGCAAGTATATCATAAACAAGTCAATATAATTAACGATTTTTACTATACATATTTAGTATACGAATAAGTAGTTCATATATATATGACAACAAATAATAATAAACGAAATTATGTCAAATACTTTTATAAATTTTATAAAATATTAATCCCTTCGAATTTCGACAGGCAACAATCTGATTAGTTACTGCCAATGGTTTAATTATGAACTACCCTAATTAATATGAAATTATTCAGCATTAGTAGATAGGCGTACTGGGCTTGGGCTTGGTCTTTATCATATTCAATTAATGGACTGGGAAAAGAGTGGATAAACGACAAAATATGTCAAAATAAATGTCATTTAAGAAAATAATTTGAAATCTATACATACAACAAGGGTTTCAAATAAACTCAAGTAAGAGAAATTTCAAATTCACAAGTTTCAAATTAGTTTGTTGAAAAACTTTTAATGGCTAAAATTCCCAATTTAGATTCGAAACATTTTAACTTGAGATAACCTTTTCTTTAAGCTAGCATTATAGAAACTCCCAAAATTTTCTAATAAAATGGGAAATTATATTTGGCATGTGTCATTTCAAGATCCAACATATGATTTACACATTTGATAAAATGTTTCATCTATATTTCCTTCAAAAACTTATTCATGTGTCAAACCTGTTTTTCTTTCTTTTTTTTTAACCATAATTTAATATATACGGAAAATAGGGTTAAGTTTAAAATTTTAATTATTCTGTATTGTTATAAATGATAATTCATTTGTATAGGTTAAAATTTTACCACATTCAATACTAAATCGATTTTGATTTGCTAACTAGATTTGTGATTCATCTAAGTAACTAATGGTAACTAATGGGAGTGCAATTTTAATCTAAAATAATGAGAGATTAGGGTTTACACAGAAATTGGTGAAGGCTGAGGACAAAAAAATTGGTCATTTCTAGGCTAACCCCTCTTGTTTATTTATTACAAGATTACACACAAAATAATGAAATGTGGTCCTAAATCAATATCCCTCTTGTTTCGTGATGAATATTTCGAGTACAATTAATATTAAAATGTTATTGGAATTTAATTATGGCCTAGACCATAGATAAGGGACAGAAGATAAGTTGCCTCAAAGTAATCAAAATATTGCATACCCATTTTGTACTCTTAAAAAATATTACATTCTCGAATTTCTATATAAATTTGTGGCATTCAAAACATTATGTTTGGAATTTATAACACCAACAACGATTTGTAAATCTGACACGCCAATCTTTGCCCCCCTTAATATTTCATCATTTAATTCAATGCATGCTTGCTTTTATTTTATTTTAATTCATATTTCCTAGGACATATAGCACTTTGATTTAATTTGTGTGATTTTTATCTTTGAAGATAATCTTTTTCTCCAATGTGTTAGCTACTTTGAAGCCGCCAATGAGGAATTTTCCCTTGTTTATTGATACTTGAGGAGTTATTCAATAAAATTAAATATTATGGGGCCACCTAAAATTGACCACCACTTGTTTTTCTTAACTATAAAAAAAGAAATCCAAAAATTGTTGGGACTATATATGTTGACGTTGTTTGCTTGATCTTGTAAAGAAAAACTTACGCAAAAAAAAAAAAAACTATATATTCGTAGCGATATGACAATTATAACAAAGTTTGAGTAACTAATTTCAACATAGTACAATTATGGATTTAAATTGATTTTATAATAAAATGATTAACTATCTTTGATAAATCGAAGATGAATACTTTCTTGTGTCCTAGTGGGGTAACGATGAGCCTTAGATGTTGTATCACAACTATATAAACAAATAAATCTCATAATAATATCTAAACAACCTGGTTTAATTTGGTTCTTATTTAGTAGCAACAACAACGAATTAATAAGTTTGCTCTCAAGTTGATAATTTTTTAATTATAGAACTAAATTAACTATAGCAGATACAAGTTGCATGATGGATTCTGAGCAATAACCGCTCACCTGTTCACAACGGGCGAGAGTTAATATGCACGCGAACGATGTGACATTATTAATATTTTAATAAAAAGTTTACTAATTCACATTTTTCGACTATAATTTATTGATAGTGGTATAATTTAATACTCCCTCCGTCCCATTAATAATGATTCACTTTGATCAAAATTGTGAGAGCTTTTTGGTCAAAATGAGTTATTATGAATAAGACAAATGAAGTATTATTCAATATAAAAGAATAAAAAAGTTTAAGAATTAAAAAAAAAAAAATTATATTAAGTCGTATAATGATATGACAATGTCATATCAGCCGTTGACATGTTAAGAAGTGTCTGACGGTACTCATTTTCCTAGTACTCTTACAACTTATAAAATTCAAAAATATTAATATGTATATATCAGTCGATTAATCCTTCTGAATGAAACAACAATTTAAATAATTGGCCTAATTTATATGAAGTGGCAAATGGTAATATATGGACTTATTTAAATATTAGAATTAAAGCGTGAAGAGAAGTACCACAAAAAATGTTAAGAAGCAATATTATAGTATTTCAAATCATATTGCGAAAAATAATGAGACAGCTTAAGATGGATGTAATGATCCAAAGACTCCATTATCGTCTGATATTCTAATTTGAGTTGCATAATTAAAGTATAAGTTATTGTTAGTGGAACATTAATTCCAGTTATAGCTATAAAAAGAAAGCTTTCTTTTTATTTTTAAGAATATCCCTTTTTTTTTCTTCCTCGCTCATCGTTTTTCAAAATAATAAATAAATAATTATTATTCGGATAAAAAAAAAATTATATAGTCATTGTTATATATATTGAATACAAATATTTTTTATATCCATTTTCATTTATGACCCCATTATAACATATGATCAATAAATGAATATGCAAATTTAATTGTGTGATATTGGTATGTTTCACATTACAATATACGAACATACATTTCACGTATTTGATTTTGTAGAATACATGTGTTTCATATTACAATATAGAAATATACGAATGACGTGAATTCAAGTTCACATATTTACGTGTTACCATTATAACACATGAGCACACAATTCCTGCACATTCGATTTCACGTAATTTGTGTCTTCTACATTATAACACCTGAATTATGCGAATTCAATTGCACACTAACACACAAATTCTACAAATTTGAATTCGTAGAATTATGTGTTAGTTTATTGTAAACACTAAATGGAAAGATTCAACTGATATTGAAACAGCTGAAATTAGATCATTTTTTTCAAAAATAGTTGTATTTGTCTTTTTATTTTTTAATCGAAAATTATTATTTTCATTTTAACAATTATTCCTTACAATAAAGTCAAATGCTCATACAAGAATAATATATCGTTAATGATCTAAGACTATTGAATAAATTCAATATGAAAACTAGTGCATGACATGTGAGTGTTGAAATAAATATGAAGTCATATAAATATGAGCTTTTATACTCATGAAATACCATTTATTAATTGGTAGATTATAAAGCGAATAGATTATTATTATTTGGTAGAGAGAAAGGTGGAAAGCCACAAGTATTTGGGTATAGGAGCAGATTGGCGGTTGTTAACCTAACGTGCTCACAACTGATATAGTTATGCTGATATAGTTATGCTATATTAGTATACGACTTAATATATTTTTTATTTTTTATTAAATAATATTAGACTGTAACTTAATCAATAAATTTTAATAAAAAAATTAGAATAAATAAAAAAGATATTAAAATTTTAATATTTAATTGTAGAGCATATCACATTAGTCACGAGCCTACTAACCCCGTCTATTGCGAACGAGTGATATTTTCGTTGTCTATATATATAGGAGTATGATTCGGTGAGAAACAAGTCTTATATATGAACTAAAACCCATGCATGTCACGCATTATTATTTTGATGCATTATACGTAGAATCTTATTGCATGATATGATAATGCATTTTTATTCATTAACCAATGCATTATATTTCAATGCATTCTATGCACAAAGTTGATGCATAATTAATCTGGACCATAGATTATACAAAGATTAACGATCCATATTAGTTCTTAGTTCCTATCTAAACATTAGTTCTCGTTTGATCTCTTCCCCTATATATAGGGGTATCTAAATATCTATATATTATTAATATTATTATGATATCAATCTTATGTGAAACTCTCAAATCATTTCATTCTTATTTTTCTAAATTCTCGTAATTTTGGAATTAAAAAAAATTATATTAATCATATACTCCATAATATTATATATTCTTATTTCCATGTAGCCATATGATATTTATGTTATGTTTTTATTTCTATGTATATCATATATTGTATTATAGGATATTC
This sequence comes from Leonotis leonurus, assembly GCA_026898415.1. Classification (NCBI taxonomy): domain Eukaryota; kingdom Viridiplantae; phylum Streptophyta; class Magnoliopsida; order Lamiales; family Lamiaceae; genus Leonotis; species Leonotis leonurus. Next base: position 854,715 of record JAPKLX010000082.1, on the reverse strand, counting down.
CATATTTAAGTATCATTTTTATAAATAATATATATATATATATATATATTTAATGATATATTAATTTGATATGTATATTTTAATAAATAATTTAGTAATAATTTATTTAATTATATAGAATATTTTCAAATATAATTAAAATTAATAAATTGTATGAAAATGTCTAGATTTCATATTATTTGAAAATAAATTAAAATTTATAATTTATCATATGACTATTATAACATATTTTTAATTATCTTATTATTCTAACAATCCATATATCTGTCAATATAAATAAAAAAAATTGAAAATGTATATTTTCACTAAAATAATAATATTATAAATATAAAATAATATATAATTTTCTCATTTATTTATATATCATATATTAGACTATATGTTATTTCAAATATAATAAAAATTTATAAATAGTATAAAAATTTCTAAAGTTCACATTATTTGAATGTTTTTTTTAGTATATATAATTTATTACATATGATGACTATAATATACTTTTCATGATATTATTATTCGTACTTTTAATTTATTACGGTTGAGAACCCCACGAATTTAATTAACTTTTAATGATGCTTATTGAAACAACACTTGAAAGTAATATAAGTTCTTTAAAACCAAGTGATTAATATCATTTGTTAAAGAACAATTTGTTTTATAAAAGGAGCAAGTCGATCTTTAAACGACCTGTATTATTCTTATGAGCTATCTTGGACATATTGATTACTATAACAACGAGAATATAAAATTATTTTAACAATTAGCTAAAATTGTAAAGGATCAGATCGATCATAACGACATGTCCCTATCTTGCAGCTAGTTGTATTCATTTCTTAGAACTATCTGTTATGGTTTTAGACTTGGTTTATTTTCTAAGTTTAGATTTCATACAGATTGATGCTGTAAAAGGAAGTTTGAATTTTCAAACTTACTTATAGAAACGATCTGTTTATCTAGTTGTAGAAGGAACAACTCGATAGTTTGTAAAGAACAAGTCGATGTCAAACGACCTGTCCTATAGAGAACAAGCTGCTTCCTTAATATAATAAATCAAAAGGAAAAGAGCAAACTCTGAGAAACAACCTGGTATCAAATAGGTCGATGCTTTAGATAACAGCGCGGTGATCCAAAACAAGCAGGTCGATACCAAACGACATGTTCAACTCAAGTTTGGCTCAAAAATCGAGGAGAAGACTTAAAATATCAATTTGGTCTCAAACAAATTGATTCTTGATAAGCAAATCAATGACCAGCTCGTTTCATCAAGCTACAAATTATCAAACAGCTAGTTTGGTCCATACGATAACTATGATGGATTGTCGACATACTTAAATTTGTCATAAGTCAACCATCAGTGTGTTGTCACATCAAAGAGGATATTTTAAGGAATGAATTACAAGAATATCAAAGTAGAAGTACGGAGAATCATTTATTTCTAGGCAAGGCACTGGAAAATCACATGAAAGGTATAACGTCAAGCAATGTAGGCGGCGCACGTAACATCACCTTACCGTGCATTAAATGATGCATTTAATGCGATGAAGAAGAACACTTCATCTCTCTAATGGATAGTTCCAGGAATGGGTTTATACATACCACATTTCATCTCCAGAAAGAGCACGAGAAATCTACCATTGTTTAAGTTGAAACTTTGCTCAAATACTTTCAAGTATTCATCGATCAAAACACTTCAACCATTGCCAGATTTCTTTAAGTGTTTACCTCTGCTTGAATCTTTTACTTTTTGGAAATATTCCAAACTAATCTCAAGATCAAGTGCGATCGTAGTTAGTTTTCTTCTTAGATTGTAGTTCTCAATCTTTGAAGTTTTGTAAGTTGTAAACGGGTCACAACCCTAGACTCGTGCACGGAGAACATATCCAATTTTGATAGTTCTTTGTGGCTCGCACTCAACGATTATAAACAAAGGAGATTTAGTGGATTTTGATCTAGTTTTGATCAAGCCGTGGACGTAGGGTTGTTTGCCCGAACCACGTTAAATCAAGTATCTTTATCTTTCTATATCTTGCGTTGATTATTTCACTACTTACATTTCATAATCTTTTAAACAAATTGTTAAACTATTTGAGTAAAAAAATTGTTTTCTCATTAGCAAGAGCTATAAACTACCATCTTCCGCATACAACTTTGTTTGAGTTTAACTTAATCTAAGTTACTCTTAATCACTATTAATTACTTCTTCAAAGCCTTATTTGTGTTTGCTTAAGTCTTCGTAAAAGAAGGATTAAGCTTACAAATCAAGCTATCTTAAAATTTAAGTGTGCATAAGCTTTGAATCATCAATTTAATCAATAAAACCCTAAAAGTTACGAATTGGTGTATTCCCCCCCGCCGCGCCCCTTCATATCTTAATTGGAATTCTGGCCACTGGAAGTGTTCTGCCCATTTCTCGATCGACCCTATTTAGTGGAGAAAGCATCAAACGTAAAAGGTGAGTCTTCCATGGTACTCGAATTTCTTTGCTTGATGCAAAAGGTTGCAAAATGCATGCTAGGAGTTAAATTGAGTCGTGTATCAGCAAAAGATGTGTACTGACTCCCTAAACCCCGCAAAAACTGTGCCCTAATCTTCGATAATTGATCACCCAGCCCTTAGAATTTTCTACCATATTCTTCGACGGATTGAGCATCATAGGAAAGGGAGAGAATCTCATCACATAATTGATGCGTGCAAGAAGCAAAGGAATAAGAGAAAGCAGTTTGTGATGTCGACCAAGCAGAGTGCGATGTGGAGCACTCAATAACCTTGGACATTGCTTATGAAGAGAGGGAGGTCCCAATGAAATAAATCAACTTAGCTTTCAAACCCCATGTGAGATAGGCGAGATTGGGAAAAGAGACATCGTTATTCGATGTCAAATAGGGTGGAGCGACAGACGATCCCTGGAAAAAACCCTGGAGATCAAAACACTTAGCATATGTATTAACATATGCACTATCTAACGATGTTAAATGAGATAAGTGGAGGAGTCGAGCTTCACCGAAGTTATACTAATCATAGTGTTGACGGGGAGATTGTCTGGAGTTTGTGCTGTCATGGCAAGTAAAGGAGATGTTAAAAAACTAGGGCTTTGGGAGAGAGGTTGAATGACACAAGTTCAGCGATGATCGGAGGAGTCAAGTTAAATTAAAAAAGAGAAGAGAGTATGACAACAAAAGAGTGTTTATGAGATCGTTATGGTTGATACCAGTGGCGGAGGGAATGTGGTTACTCCTAGCTCTTTGTCAGATGCCATCTTGAAAGTTTTGAGCTTTTTCTGCATTATGGGTAGTAGAAAGTTTAACAAGTCATTCAGATACTCATATGTTGCAGGACCTTGGTAGAGAAATAATTGGAGAACATAAACAAGGTCTCTAATAAGTGAGCTTTGCAAACAGATTGTCAAACAAACATCACGTCTATCACTCATTTCATAATGCGATAAGGGCTGATCAATTATGCTGAAACCATGCTCCATAATGAACCAACACAAAATGTTAGTAACAAATTTCTATAAATTTCAAATTCAACTCAAATAATAAGAAAAAGGCTAACCTCTGGAATCTTCTCGCTGGAACTTGGGTGGAAATCCATAAGATTCGGGTTGAGTTCTACACTCTGAGGAATTGATATGTCTTGCTAAGAATCTGAGGAGGAAGTCAATGATAGTCGAGCATAATCCTACTTCCTGCCGGAAAATGAAGTACTCAGTCATCACAAGCACAACATTAGCATGTGTTTGCTCCAACAATACAATATAACAATGAATAGGAGATAAGCTAAACATAATATATATATATATATATATATATTATATTTATATATATATTTGAGAACGAAGAAGATATAGCTAGGAACTTAGTTAATGCTATTAATATGTAACATCCTAATGCATGGACCATTTATAAGAATGAATGGAAGCTACTAATCTATAGTATATATGATCACTAATTTGATCGAACAACGGACTAAATAATCTATTATATATAAAATAAGGTTGTACTATTGTACAAGAGAAATTAAGATAGAGAGAACCTCCAGCACACCAACACAATTTTGTTTGTTTTGATCAAGAAACACAGGTAGTGCAAAATACCGACAAAAGTCACAATGCAAAGCATAGTTTCTAAACAAAAATTTTTGTGTGGAGTAGAAGGAGACGTCCGGGTGATCTCTGGGAGCCCATTTTTGAAGACACGTCCACGAGGTCCAAGTTCCTCTTCTTTCGTTTCATCGTCTACACAATAGTAATGTTCCATATTTTCCTTCCGAAATGAAGCTAAGCTTTTTGCAAGATCACCAAGAGCGTAAGGCTGATATGAAGTTTCTAAATAAAACTTGTCCCCCACAGTTGTGGGTGCCAAAAACTGCATCATACAATACTAGTTTGTCCATTATCTAGCTGCCATTGTCTCCAGAAAATATTGTATCTTCTGCTTAACCACTAAGCCTGCAGCTGCAAGCAATGATTCACTTTCTCGAGTGTGCCTGCAAAAAATCCATACTTGTTCACTATCCCCCAAGGGGACTCGTTCGATATCAAACTTTACCGTCTCAATGTATTGCATGAAGATCGGTTCTGCAAGGACATCCTTACAGGAGTCCATCACCTCTAGCATATCAAAAGACAATCCATGTTCATCAATTGCATTCTTAGGCTGTTTAGGAAGTAGTTGTCCACCCCATGAAAACCTATAGTTTTGGAGTTTAGACTCCATTATCCCTAAAAGCAACTGCAGACAAGAATCACCATTTGCATCTTGTTTATAATCAGGCTGAATAAAGAACTCAATCACACATGACTCACTCTCATCGTGCACGCTTTGTAGATAAATTTTGTAACAAAAACTCAATCAAGCCATGTTGCGTAGCAGTGGCTGAGGGAACATGAGTGGTTCAAATACTAATAGTCTGTCATTTGAGGAGAAAGAATTGACTTATGATGTTGAACTTCTTCCTCATGATCCGGGAAAAAGGATAAGTATAATGAATTATCCTCCAAATTAACGATATGCGGTTAGAAGAACAAATATTCTTAAAAAATCTTGTCAACCGAAAACTCATAATTTCTCCCGAAAAGACATCGGAGGTTCTCATCGATTTAATGTTTCTTGGTTTGAGAAATGAGAATGACTTGAATATAGTATTGAGAAAGACGCTGCATTTTTTTGTATGCTACTTGTTCAAGAATGAAATTGAAACTATTGCGGGGAGAGATGCATTTGTGAATGGAGGGTTTAAGTCATGGAATAAACCGAAAAGATTTATGAAGCATGTCGTTGGAGTTAGAAGTGCACACAATCTTGCTTATGAGAAGTATGTGAATTTGAGAGATGGAAAAAAAATCTATCGTTGTTTCTTTGGATAATGTTAGTGATGTGATTCAAAGAGAGTATGCTGTTCATTTGAAAGCTACAATTTCTTGGTTCTCTTTTCTATTGCGACAAGGTTTGACATTTCGTGGGCATTGAGAAAGTGAAGAATCCCTTAATAGGGGGAATTGTCTTGAACTTTTGAAATGGTTGAAAGGACATAATGAATTTATTTCAAAGGTCACTTTTGAAAATGCTCCCGACAATTGTCAATTTATATCTCCTAGTATTCAAAAGGAGATTATCAATTGTTGTGCTAAAGAAGCAACTAAGCGAATTGTGGAAGAGCTTGGTGATGACTACTTTGCTATATTGGCCAATGAGTCGAGTGATGTGTCCCAAAAGGAAAAATTAGCTCTTTGTTTAAGGTATGTTCAAAGAAAGACAAGAAAGATAGTGGAACGATTTATTGGGCTTGTTCATGTTGGTGATACCATTGTTTTGTCTCTTAGAAATGCAATTATATCTTTGCTTAATGAACATTCATTGAGTCCATCTAAGATTAGGGGACAAGGATATGATGGGGCTAGTAACATGAGAGGTGAGATACATGGCCTCAAGAATTTGATTATGGATGATATTCCAAGTGCCTACTATGTTCATTGTTTTGCTCATCAACTTCAACTAACTCTTGTAGCTATTGCCAAAAAGAACAATGAGTGTGCTTGGCTTTTTGATATGCTTGCAACCTTGTTGAATGTAATTGGTGTTTCTTATAAGAGGAGATAAATGATTCGATAAATTCAAGCACAAAAGGTGGCTCAAGCTTTGGAATGTGGTGAACTTGAAACGGGGTCGGGGTTGAATCAAGAACTTAGCTTGAAGAGGCCCGGAGATACTCGTTGGGGATCCCATTACAAAGTTATTTTGAATGTTATGACCTTATTTTCTACAATTATCAAAGTTCTTGTGATGATTGGGGAAAATGGTAACTCGGATGATAAGACAAAAGCTCAAGATGTCTTGTACTCATTGGAGTTATTCGATTTTATTTTCATGACACAATTAATGTCTACTATTTTGAGTACACTAATAATTTGTGTCTTTCTTTACAAAGAAAGGATCAAGATATTATTAGTGTCATGAGGCTTGTCACTTTGACCAAAGCCGTGTTACAAAAAATGCAGCAAGATGGATGGGAAACTCACTTGAATAAGGTCATCTCATTTTGCAATGATAATGATATTTATATGGAGGCTCATTATATCCCTCAAGGAAGATCAAAACGTTTTGTTCAACAAACAACATATCTTCATCATTTTTAGGTTGATGTGTTTATACAAGTACTTGATTTACTACTTCAAGAACTCGACAATCGGTTTGATGAGGTTAATATGGAGTTGCTCAAATGCATGGTTTGTTTAAATCCTAAGGATGATTTCTCTTCTTTCGATAAAGAAAAGGTCCTCAAACTTGCCACTTTTATCCTTTGGAATTTTCAAGCATTGATTTGATAGCTTTTGAATGCCAACTTGATATATTCATTGAAGATATCAAAAGAGATGATGATTTTCAGAATTTGAACGAAATTAGTTGTTTTTCCATGAAGCTTGTTGAAACTAAGAGGCATGTTAGTTATCCTCTAGTATATTTGTTGATCAAGTTGGTGTTGATTCTTCCGGTTGCTACTACAAGTGTAGAGAGGGTGTTTTCCGAAATGATTATGTTAAAAATAAATTGAGAAATAGCATGGACGATCAATTTCTAAATGATTGTTTGGTCACTTTTATTGAGAGAGATGTGTTTGTACAAGTTTCCGACAAGGATGTTGTCAAATGATTTCACCAAATGAAGACTCGTCAAATAATAAATTAGATAGTTACGTAATTTCTTTTTTGTATTCGACATTGTACTATTTTGACTTTGAAATTGAACAATATTTCACAATGTACTAATTTTAATGTTGGTCTTTTTAAAGCTTATATTTGTAATATTATTCGCACCCCCAAACGAAAAATTCCGGTTACGCCACTAGTTGATACGATGTATGATGTGGTAAATCATTGGTAAACTTTAATATGAAAAATTATCGTTACCTATGATATATCTATGTGGTGATTGTAGACACCTTATATTAATAATTATGAGTATAGAGGTTTACAACAAACTTCCCATAAATTAAGGAAAATAAATATAGAAAAATAAATCAATCAATAATTACATGCATTGATAATAATTTATTAATGAATCAACTATTTTTCTTAATTAGTAATAAATTTCTATAAACTTCAAATACAACTCAAATTATAAGAAGAGGCTTACCACCGAAATCTTCTCTTTCGAACTTGGGTGGAAGTCCATGAAATTCGGGCTCAATTCTACATACTTTGTGGAATTGATCTCTTCTACTAACAATCTTAGGAGGAACTCAATGAAAGTTAAGTGCAGTCTTGCTTCCTCATAGGAGTGAACCAACCAGTTAACAATGATTCAATCTGAGTCGTTAATTTGTTTTGAACTATAGTTACAATTTATTTGACTAATATATATATTTTATATATATATATATATATTAAATGTTATAAATGTAACTATGCTATTATGATTATAACCATAATAAATCTAATTTAGCTATTTTTACTCATTTCTTCCTACTACATAATATTTTTCCAGCGTGATTATCTACAATTTTATTATTTTTATATTTTCATATCTCAAAGAAAAATTGTATAGAAGTATTTTAATTAAACAAAAATGATGATGTGTCTACGATAAATACTGTTAATATGCTAACTAATGATATAAAATGTCATGTAGATAAATAATAACTATGTGATAATTATTTTTATTAATTCTGACTTTTGACTAGGTATTATTAATAAGAGTATAATTTAATATTTATTTACTATAAAATATTAAAATTAAAATTAATAAAATAAAATAAAATTGTAGTAACGCATATACTTATGTGTCATTATATGATATTGTCACATTATTCATTAACGTAATTTTCAGGATTTAAAAAAATATTTGAAATAATATAAATTTACTACGCTGCCCTTTATATTTTATCCAAAATGATTTACAAATAATTTAATATTAAATTCAAACAATCTATTTTATCTTATTAACGGATTATAATGGATTGTAATTAACATCCAAGGGTTGGTTTCTGGTTGATCCAACCCCTATATATGTATATATATTGAAATGTCATGAGAAAAATAGAAATTGAATATATATGAAAAAAACCAAAATTTATAATAAGGAACTTAGTTAATGCTATTAATATGTAGTATGTAGGATCACTAATTTTATTGAACAAAAAACTAAATAATCTATTATGCACTTTTTCCATCCACGAATTTTGTTACTCATTTTTTTGGTCCGTCCATGAATTTGTTATCCGATTCATTATTTTTTTTTGTATGCCTTAACTACTATATACAATTTAATTAGATACAATAAATCAAATGTGACTCAAACTCCATTCAATACACACTAGATTTTAAGTAAATTATTATCTTAAAACGCGTGCAATATTAAAGTGGGTAATGAAGTATAAGATAAGGAAATTAAGATGAGATAACTTCAATACTGGTTGGATGTAATAGAGATCACAATAATCAAATTCTATGAGCTCGAGAACACCGACACACTTTTGTTTGTCTTGAGCGAGGAACACAAGTAGTGCAAAATATCCCCCAAAGTTACAATGCAAAGCATATGTTCTAAAAATAAATATCTCCAGAAAAGATTGTATCGTCTCCTTCACCACTATGTCAGGAGCTGCAAGCAATGATTCACTATTCTTAAGTTTGCCTTCAAAAAATTCATACGAGTTCACAATCCCTGAAGGTGACTCATTTGATATCTAACTTAACCATTTTAAAGTATTGCATGAATAGTATTTCCGCGAGCACATCCTTATTTCTTATAGGATTTCATCACATTTATAATATCAAAAGACAATTCATGTTGAACAATTGCATTATAAGCTTCTTTGGAAGTTGTTGTCCACCCTCATCAAAACTTATAGTTTTAGAGTTTAGACTTCATTAGAGCATCTGCAGCGGGAGAGGGGCGCGCGCCCCGGGCAGCATGGGGAAGGGCGAGAGGCGTGCGCCCGGGCGTGATCCCCGCGCTGCGGGTGCCCCGGGCGCGCGCCGGGGCGGGCATATGTGAGACGGGCGCTGGGGTGCGCGCCCCACACGGGTTCACCGCTGCAGGTGGCCCGGGCGCGCGCCCCACCCACTTTTTTATTTTTTTTTTTCGTTTTTTTTAATTTTTTATTTTATAAATTCATCTATAAATACAACATTTAAAATTTAAATACATATTTATTAATTTAAATTTGTAATTATAAATTAACAAATTAAATTAATACAAATTCAATCATTCTATAATGATTAGTAGAGTTTTCCAAACCCCAAAGTGTGAAACCCCCACTGCTATCTACCAACAATCTCCCAAACCCCAAACTTCAAAAGTTCCATTTAATTACAGAAATGTCATCGAAACCCATTTTTGCCAACCCCAAACTGCCCGCCACTGCGGATGCTCTTATGCTTGACAAGTGCGTAGAGAAAAATCACCATATCTATCTTGTGTATAATTAGGCTAAAAAAACTCAATGACTCAAGAGTCACTTCGATCATGTACACTTTGTAAATAAATTTTGTACCAAAAAACACAACCTAGCCATGCTTGTGTAAGGTGCCAAGGGATTTTGGATATGAGAAGATCACATGATGAATCAAGGTTTGTGTCCGAGTTTTACATGGACCGTCACGATCGGGTTTTCTTATTCTGATTTCTTGATTATATTCTGATTCCAAAAATATAATTTATTGTTCCAATGGACGAATGAAAGCATATAAACGAGGTACAATGAGTTTTGGGAAGACAGTAGTACACTTTATTCCACTTATTTGTTTTCTCTCACTTTATTCGCACTCTTTCCTTTGATTTTTGTGACATATGGGGAGTCAGCCGAGAGATGGGTTAAATATTTAAGGACAATTTAGGTATTTAGGGCATATTACATACTCCTTTTGTCCCACTTTATTAGTCTCATTTTATATTCAAATGAGTGTAATATTATAATCAAATGAGACTAATGAGGCGGGACGAAGGGAATGTAATAGTTATGGTTTGGGTGTTTTTCATTTTTCACTTACAAAAGTGGGTAGTTTTCATAATTAACTATATATATATATATATATATATATATATATTCATCTATCTCTAATTTCTCTGTATCTCTCTAATTTCATCTATTCATCATGTCCAAACTCGACGAGGCTAATATGAATTCTCTATAACTTTTTAGTACGTACATAGTACTATGGTTTGATGGAATTCTCTACGACCTTCTCATTACCTAGAAGTTCTTAGAACATTATAGATATTGAATAAGAACATAAAATAGATTGGAAAGAACTATAAGTCTTCCACAACTTACAAATAGGTGTTTCGCCATTCATTTGTAGACACTCACTATATCAAGCAATACAAGTTCTATTGCATTCTCCCCAACTTTCTCTCTCTAAAAATGTTCTTGTATTCTTTATGCCAATCAACTTGGTAGATCAGTTGCATAATAATCTCGAAGCGAACTAATTTAAGAACACACGTCAAACTTTGAACGACTTAATTTCAGTCTGTGACATTACATTGATATTTTTAATAACTATTATAATTAAGATAATATAGATTTTATCGATGTTCCACTTCGACTACTGCCCATAACGAGACTATACAATATAACGGGAGGGTCTTGGAGAGGATCAACAGTTAGAGAACAACTACGATTTACAATGCAAAGCATAAATGCTAAAAATAAATTCGTTTTGTTTATTTTGTTTTTTTGTTTGATTTATATTTTTAACTAAATTTTAATTCGATTCGATTCAAATTGACAAAAGCTAAAAATTCATATTATTTTATTATAAAAATATGAATAATTTAAATTTAACCTCAAGTGCACCTCTGTATCGACTGAATCACTCGTTGGGTCTAGTCGGTGGAACCGGTGAACCACGCGGGCTGGTTAGATGCGTGGGGCAGAGGGGATCTCTTTGCTTGCTGTTTACTGATTATTATTTATAGTCCAAACGGGTTCCCCTATAACGCGTGCCGGGCGGCGGGCGCGGGAGGAATAAACCTAAGAGACTAAGAGAAGACGCTCAACTCTTAGGTCCTTTTTTTCAGTGCAACACAGGAAAGCGCCCTCTTTTTGTCATCCCTTGGCCGAACGACGTATAGGTCGGATGTTTCTGTGAGCAGTAAGCAGCAGATCTCCCCTTATTTTGGGAAAGCTGGCGGCCGCATTCTTTTTTATTTTATTCCAGTTAGTAAGAAGGGTCTTGAACTTTTTATTTAACAGAGAAATATTTATTTTCATTATCTGGTTTACTAAATGGTGGTGAAATGGAAATAGAATAAATGAAGAGGAGAAAATAGCTAAAACTCTAGAGAGATTTCCCCACACAAGTAAAAACACGCACGCACTCCACACTCCAAATTCTCTTTACCGAAACTATGTACGCTCCCTCCCTCCACACACTATCTCATTCTCTTTTTCATACACACCCTAAAAACAAACACAATAAAAACAAAGTTAAGACGCAAATATAATTACTACTTCCTCCCACGCCCTCCCCCACCCACCCCATCCCACGCTTTGCTTTGGGCACTGCAACTGCTAATGCTAATGCAAACTTGCTTTCCTCTCCTTTGCAACTCTCAAAGCTGCATTCTCAACCTGTACAAACATTATACTATTCCCTCCCTCTCTCTCTCTTTCTCTCCCTCCACACCACTAACTAGAAGTACTTCTCCTGCTACTATTATTTCCACAACGCATGCTACCTCCTCCTCTCCCTCTAATCTCTCTCCCTACCTATAGCTAAAAAGAAAATCATTAGAATAAGGAGAAAATGATCACCGGCGCCGATTTCTACCACGTTATGACGGCGGTGGTGCCGTTATACGTGGCCATGATCCTGGCCTACGGCTCGGTTAAGTGGTGGAAGATCTTCACACCGGAGCAGTGCTCCGGCATCAACAGGTTCGTGGCGCTGTTCGCGGTGCCCCTCCTGTCGTTCCACTTCATCGCCAGCAACGACCCTTACAACATGAGCTTCCGCTTCATCGCCGCCGACACATTGCAGAAGCTGGTGGTCCTCGCCGCCCTGGCCGTGTGGGCCAACGTCAGCAAGCGCGGCTGCCTCGAGTGGACCATCACCCTCTTCTCCCTCTCCACCTTACCCAACACCCTCGTCATGGGCATCCCTTTGTTAAAGGGTATGTACGGCGACTTCAGTGGGTCCCTCATGGTTCAGATCGTTGTGCTCCAGTGCATCATCTGGTACACCCTCATGCTCTTCATGTTCGAGTACCGCGGCGCCAAGATGCTCATCTCCGAGCAGTTCCCAGACACCGCCGGCTCCATCGTCTCCATCCACGTCGACTCTGACGTCATGTCTCTCGACGGCGGCCGCCACCCCCTCGAGACTGCTGCCGAGGTCAAGGAGGACGGCAAGCTCCACGTCACCGTCCGCCGCTCCAACGCCTCCAGATCCGACATCTACTCCCGCCGCTCCATGGGCTTCTCCTCCAACACCCCCCGCCCCTCCAACCTCACCAACGCCGAGATCTACTCGCTTCAATCCTCGCGCAACCCCACCCCTAGAGGCTCCAGCTTCAACCACACCGACTTCTACTCCATGATGGGCGGCGCCGCTCCACGGACCTCCAACTACGACGGCTCCCGGGGCCCCACCCCCCGCCCCTCCAACTTCGACGAGGAAGCCGCTCCCAACAAGCCCAGTAGGCTCTACAACAACAGCAACAACAACGTGTCGCATTATCCTGCTCCCAACCCCGGCATGTTCTCTCCGAAGACGAATGCAACGGCAGCGAAGAAGAAGAACGAGGAAGGAGGAGGGAAGGATCTTCACATGTTCGTCTGGAGCTCGAGTGCATCTCCAGTTTCCGATGTGTTTGGGGGTCATGAGTATGCTGGTGCTGCCGTGGAGCAGCATGGGAAAGAAGCTAGGGTTCCAGTTTCTCCAACCAAAGGTAGTATAGTATAGTAAAGTAGTACATTCTTTTATAAATTTTATTAATAAATGAAAATGCTGTATTAGTATTAATTGATTTTAATAAAACTATGTTGATGCAGTGGAGGGGGCAAGAGGGGACAATCAAGAGGATTATGTAGAGAGGGATGATTTCAGCTTTGGAAACAGAGGTGGTGATAGAGAGATGAATGGAGGAGGAGGAGGAGGTGATAAAGTGGGAGAGAACAATATGAAAGTGATGCCTCCTGCGAGTGTGATGACAAGGCTCATTTTGATCATGGTTTGGAGGAAACTCATAAGAAATCCCAACACTTACTCAAGCTTGATAGGCTTAACATGGTCTCTTGTTTCATTCAGGTAATTAATATATGTATGCTATTATTTTTCTTTGTTATAATTTTCAATCAAACTAGTCCCTTATAAGCTCGCTCTGCCTTGATATTTATTACATGTACATAGGTGGCATGTCGAAATGCCTGCCATTATAGCCAAGTCCATATCCATACTGTCAGATGCAGGGTTGGGCATGGCCATGTTCAGTCTTGGTGAGTAAATAATCATGCATACTGGGATTTGATTTATTATATGTTAGTAGAGAAGTAGTACTATTGCTTATTTGCTTTAGCCTTTAAGAATAAAAATGATTATAGTTAGTAGTAAATGTGATGTGAGTATAAAATAAGAGTGAAAATGGAAGAGAAAAGCAACAAGGCATGCTAAAAAGCGAAGAGACAAGAGTGAGGGCATGATGAGATGACATGTGTGGCCCTCCCCTCCCTTCCCTTTTCTTTTATTCTAACAAGTGATAACTGATAAGATGACGAGGCTGTGATGTATGTATGGGCAGGGCTGTTCATGGCATTGCAGCCCAGGATCATAGCATGTGGGAACTCGGTGGCGACTTTTGCTATGGCTGTGAGATTCCTTACAGGACCAGCTGTCATGGCTGCCGCTTCCATTGCTGTTGGCCTTCGCGGCGTTCTTTTGCGGGTCGCCATTGTCCAGGTCATTTTCTTTTTCGAATAACTTAATATCTTTTGTTACATTAATACCAAACTCACGTACGTCAGTCTTCGGTCATTATGCATGTATTAATTGAAATATAAAATTTTGTTTCCTTTATTATAGAGACATATAACAAGGAGACATACGACACATACCAAAATAGTATATACCTAAGCGAATTAGGATCTAGTGTTTAATTTGCTCTCAATATCTCACTCTACCATACGTTTGTTATAAATATTTCGCAGTTTTTTAATTCAAATTTAGTTTTACATGCTAGCTAGCTTTTGTTCAGTTTTATAGTACTTATTATATTCTTCAATAACTAATTAATTGGATGGTTTAAATAAACAATTTAGGATATATTTAATATTTTATAATATTAATTTTGATTTAATTCATTTTATATGAAGTAGTATTCTTAAATAAAATAACCTGTTTAAGAAGATTAATGAGAAAATTGACAATCTGGAATGATGATTATTTTCTAAACTAGTTTAGTAAGTAAGAAATATAATAAAATTATTGTATTTATTTAATTAATAGTCCATGTATAGTTAAGATTTATGGTCCCCCATAGTAGAATAAGTAAGTGAGTGAAGTGATGTCCATTACAAAGAATCTGAGTAAAATACACCAAAACCAAAACATGACAGTCAACACGTGAATCAATCTCTTTTGGGGCTTATAAAAGTGTAAAGGTAAAAATGGGATTTTATTATTTAGCTATTAATTCTGAAAAGGAGTGTGCAATAAGTTCAAGTACAACAGGGCAATGTGACAGTGGAGGAAAATATTTATTTATATGCTTATTTTTGCCAAATTAAATATTACTAATATTTAAATATATATATATATATAGGCTGCTCTACCTCAAGGAATTGTCCCCTTTGTTTTTGCCAAGGAGTATAATGTACACCCTGACATTCTCAGCACAGGGTAAGCATATCTAAATCCTCTCAATTTATTTTTTTTATTTAAATATGTATACATTATAAATTGCATGATTGTTTGAGTAATAATGACATAATGCTCATATATAGGGTGATATTTGGGATGCTAATAGCGTTGCCAATAACTCTGGTTTACTACATATTGTTGGGGCTATGAAGTGGGATGATAGAAGATAATGAAAATGCAAGTTGGAAAGAAGAATGGATTAGTGTATGTAACATCAAGTATTTGGACATGCATGGAGACATCAATTACCCCAAAACGAGCTAGCTAGAGGGAACGAAATATTAGATTGATTTGTGTGTTTTGTACTGACAAAAGAAAAGTTGTAAAATCATATCTGTAGCTGCTGATCTTTGAGGGGAAAAAAGAAAAAAAAAATTGATGATGTTTTTCATTTTTATTCTTCTTTTGTTTTCCGTTTTCAGAAGTAATGACTTGTTAAACTAAGGATTAGTTACTCCACATGGTTATAATTAAAAGATATAACTTGTAAACATGCTATGCTAATTTTAAATTACTCTAATTCATGAAAACGAAATAAAATGGATTTGAACATATTTTAAAATTAAATAATATTTGTTATTTGTTTCCGATATAAAGCTTGTTATTCATTCGGTACGAGTTTGGTAGTCAAAATAAGACATAACATGATAAGATTAAAATTGTATAGTTTATCAATATTATTTTAATTTCATAATTTTCTTATGATTAAAATGTAGAAAAAAATAGTGATTTTGACAAACTGACGTGTTAATTATATTTTATTTCTTTTAATATTATGTGATTAGTCATAACATTGGACAAATATCAATAGTTTTTAAAGCGTTTATTAAATGGAATAAGTTAGGATAAATCAGGATAGATAAAAATAATGTAAATTAATTTAATATTTATTAATTAGACTTACATTTATAAGATATTCGTTTGAGATTAATTCTCCAATAATGGGGTGTTTACTAAGTAGGATATGATTAATTAAAATTATCTTTTTATTGGAACATTAATCACGGACTTAGGATATCTTATGAGTTTAATCCTAATTAGTATGCACTATATTAACTTATATTATTTTTATCTATTTAGACTTATCCAAACTTATCTCGCTTAGTAAACGACATCTAGAAGGGTATGATTAAAGTAATCAAAGGGAATAGTTCTAATCAATCTTATTTTGGTAGGCAAGATATGATATGATAAGATTAAATTATCTTATCAAATCATGTGTTTGATAGTAAATGTGATTAACACGTCGGCCCGCTATTAAATACTATGCTCGTATCAAAATCATTATTTTGCCCTATATTTTAATCATAAGAAAATGGTGAGATTAAAAGAATCTTTATACACTATACAAATTTAACCTTATCATATTATATACTATCTTAGCAACCAAACATATCCTTAGTAAATACCCCTTATAATTATTTCATTTTTGTATTGTGCATATGATTTGTTATATTTATTGGATACTCTTTATCAGAAAAATTATGTACAAAAACATACCAGCAATAACAAAAACGATCATCTGCCCATGACGGGCGGGGTTAATACGTCCACAAACAGTGTGACATGCTCCTTAGATATAATTAATTTTTTTTAATAAAAGATTTATTAATTCTCACTTTTCGATTATGATTAATTGATTATGATATAGTTTAATATTATTCAATACAAATTAATAAAAATATAAAAATAAAGAATGAAAATTACAATAATTCATGTATTGATATGACATTAATCGACATTACCACATCAAGTGCGAGGACGTTAAATTGTGTTCATGTATCCAACGACGGTGGCATTTATTCAACTAGAAAAGACAAAGTTAATTTAGACATGTCGGTCAAACCTTATGATGCAACGTGACATGCTCCTTAGATATTATTAATTTTTATGCTTGTAATGATATAAACAATCAAAAAGTCGTTCAAATTATGTGGCACCATATATTTTTGCTTATTCTGCGGAAACCCCCCAATATGAATTTATAGGAAACATTGGATGACATTTGTGCATGCTTCTTTAATTTTCGAATCATAGCTTTATTCTGAATTTTCATTCAATTTCTGCTTGAATTTGTTGGCTTATTTTATCATCTCGTAAGATTTTGTTATAAGTAGATGGGAATAAAGTTAGTCTCCTCTCTAACCTGATTAATAATAGTATAAAATATAAACTTTACCATCATTTGGTATATAGTAATAATAATCATGCATTACGATGGAATCCAAAGTTTTTTCATCTTAAATTTGATTTATTAAGCATTGATATATAATTATATATATATGGAGAGTAAGAGTATAAGAAATAATTATTTCAGTTTATTAAATTATACGTTTATAAAATTATATACCCTTTAAAAATTTATATGCTCGGTTTAAAGTGTAAAGAATCATAGCTAATTAAGGTGATTTAGTATTATTGAATTTAGTTTTAGAAATATTGGATGATCTTGGTCGAAGATTCAATTTCGCAATCTCAAGAGTGTAATATATAATTAATTAAATAAATTATAACTTTTAACTTATAGATCCATCTTACGGAAAAAAAAATTAACTTATAGATATTGGGTAGTAAGCAAAGGAGGGGCTGTGAGGGGTTGAGCGACTTTAGGCTGCGGAGGTTGTTGAGGTGAATAAGAGTAGTCGGGGTATGGTGGGGAGAGGTCCAAAAATACTTGATTGACATTAGAGGGGATGGTTCGAAGGCGCCATTGAGAGGAAATTGGGAGTTGGGGTGGAGATGTCTTTTTGAAAAGATAAATGGGCTAGGAATTGAATGAGCCCCTCAGTCGTGTCTTTCAACGACTGTATGATATTTGCTTAGATAAAAATGTCTCGATGGCGAATGGAGGACTTTGGATCGATAATAGGTGGAAGTGATAACTGCGGTGGAGGAGAGAGCTAGGAGAGTGAGAAAATGACGATCTTAACTGATTTTATGATTTGATTTCTTGCAGGTTTCCATGGCCTCTAACGAATGATAGGTGGATTTGGATATTCGAACCGGGCGGTGAATATACAGTACGCAGTGATAATAAACAACTTCTAGAACGAAAGGAACATGTGGAGCCAAGTTTCTAAGTATGTTGCAAACCAATTTGGAATAAAGTTGCAGTCTTGAAAGCTCAAGCTATGGCGTGGTGAGTCGTGTTTAACAGAATTGCTACTAAGATGGAATTGAAGAAGAGATGGGTGTTGACTCCTAATATGTAGACCTTTTGTCCTATCTGTGATAATGCTGACAAGACGAGCAATCATATGTTTGTCGAGTATAGGATGATGTGGTTATTGTGGAGTCGTTGCTTGGAGCAGATCGGCATTCAAGCTATTCTTCCAAGCGCAGTCATGGATAACTTCATCCAATTTTACTTCTTGGCTAAAGGTACTAAGTTAAAACACCTTATGACTTCTATTTGGGAATGTGTGGTGTGTGTGATTTGAAAGAGTAGGAATGAGATTGTGTTTAATAATGGAGATTGGAATGTTGATAAAATGATGGGGATACTAAATCAATTGTATGGTGTTGGCTTAATAATTTGATTTCATGCAGGGTCCCCTGACCAAATTCGACAGACGGATGGATTTGGAAGAATGAGCTGAGTGGTGAGTACTCGATTCGGAGTGGATACAAAAGCCTTATGGATAGGAAGGAGAAAGTGAATAGAAGCAAATAAGCTTGTCACAAGCTGATTTTGAACTCGGTAGCTGTCTCAAAAGTTCAAGCAACAACATGGCTAGTGGTGTTTAATAGAATTGCTACAAAGGCTGAATTGAAGAGAAGGAGTCTCTACCGCCTAACACGTTAATTTATTGTCCACTATGCGATAGTGTCGAGGAGACCACTAACCATCTGTTTGTTGAGTGCCGAAGTGCGTGGATGATGTGGAGCTGTTGTTTGGAGTGGATTGGAGTACAAGCCTCACTACCTAATGTTGCCTTGGCAAACTTCATCCAATTCTGCTCCTTGGTGAAAGGTAAGAAGTTCAAACAGATGATGGCTACAATTTGGGAATGTATTGTGGGGGTCATCTATAAATAGAGAAATGAGATTGTTTTCAATAATGGGGTGTGGAATGTTGATAGATTGATAGGCGAGGTTAAATCTGTGGTGTGGAGCTGGATTATTAGTAAGAAGGTCAGTCACTGCTTTGTTGGGCAATGTTTTAGGTCGTGGTGTGTTAATCCCTTATTTGTTGTTTAGTTTGCTTTATTTTGTGTGGTTGACTGATTTTGTCGAATGTATGTGTTGGACATTCGTTGATGACATTTCTTATGCCTGTTTCTATACTATTATCTTCTTTTAAAAAAAAGAAGGTCAAGACATGTATTGTTAGGAAAAACTTTAGATCTTGGTGCTTAAATTCTCTTCTCGATACATAGTTTATATGCTTGGTTGTTTGATGAGTTTATGTTTGTATATGGATGGTTGTACTTGTAGGCATCTTTTAGTGGTTGAATCTCTCTTTGATTGATCAATGTACGATATTCTGAATCCTCATTACTAAAGGAATCCAAATGATCTCTGGATTGATTAGAAGATTCTTTCAGTTGGCTAGAATCCGCTACTTGGACGAAATTGGATCTTGTGAAATCATATTTAATATTTGACGATATATCTTGTACCTTTCTAAAAAACCGATCTTTGTTTACCAACCACATACTATCTAACCAAATCAAATTCTCTCATTCCTCAATTTATAAAATTTTCCTCATCTCTGAAAAAATAAGAATAATCTCGACCCAATTAAATTTTGAATTTTTGAAACCAACACCGTCCATAAATATTATATATAGTACCAGTATGAAAAAGTTATGTTGAAAATATAAAGAAAATTTATTCAACACATTATGATGTAAAATAGACTATTTATTTTCTACTATTGATGGATATAATGAATAAGACCATTAAATAATTCGAAAAGACACTTCTGTTACCCACAAGAATGCTGACGCTGACAGTAACCAAAAATTATATTATAACTTCAAGAAAATAATTCAGTTTATGTACTATTTTAATTTGTAAATACTCCTACCATTCATGATAAGTGTATTATGGAGGTTATTTTTTCATTTCTGATAAGTGTATTATGGAAGATTATTTTTTTTATAGTAACATTAAAAAAAATTGTTTTTAAAATTTATATGTGCCTATGTTAATTTAGAGGTTGTAGATTAAATTTGAAGGTTAAAAATTTGGAGTTTGAATTTTTTTTTTTTTTTATGATTACATAATTTAAATTTATTGTGATTACAGATTATTTTTAAAAAAAATTATGGGTTATTTGTATTTCAGTTGTGTTCACCATATAAGAAAATGTGCGTGTTATTATAACTACAAAATAAAATTTTAAGGTATTATTTAATAGATTTATAATTTGTGTTTTGGTTTACAATTTGTGAAACTCGTGAGCTCTTTTATTAATTAACATATATGTTGATATTGTGGTGCAATTTGTCCTTTTTTCTTTTGAAAACAAATTTATCAAATTCGTCCACAATTTAGTTATTTAATGAGTCCCCAGTCATCATTTATTTAGGTAAAAACTGCACATGAGATTTGAATAAATGGAAATTTGATACATAACCCACAATAAATGACCTAATAAAAAAAGTTGTTACTTAGACAAAAACAAACGAAAAATGAAAAGAAAAGTACAACATCCTGGAGATATGTTAGTCCTTGTTTTTATTACAAAGGTGATGGGTCTGTAATATCAAGAGTACTGTGTTAACATTACAACTGTCAAAATTGGGCTGAAAAAGTCCGGCCGGCTCGATGGGCTTACCCGACTCACTCGTAAATAGGACTGGGTTGGATTTAAAATATGGAAGTCAAAAATTTTCAGACCGAACTAGCCCAGCTCATTAGCCCAGTGGGTATATAGGCTTTGGGCCAAAAAAAGCCCAGTATGCTTCGGGCCAATTTGGCTGCTATACTTTTATTATTATTTTGATTTTTTTACAATATTTAGTATACATCTCTCATAATAATTATATTTTTAATATTTTATAATTTAATTAGTATTTATTTATGATAATATTTTTATACCATTTAAAAATACTACATTTTATTTGATTTTATTACAAAATTATTTCCGTGCTCTAATTACTACTAAAATAAAATAACAAACCTACATTAAATATAATAATATATTAGATTTATCACTTGATGTCATCTTTTTTATATTTTATAATTTTAAAAAATATAATTGATTCACATTATATTATAAATTTATAAAAATAAAATTTTAATTTATGGGCCGATTTGGTTCGTTAGCCCGATGAGTATGGGCTTGGATTTCAGCAGCTCGCACTAATTTCGGGTTAGTCCAATCCGGTCCGTAATATGACACTAGCCTGGTGGACTGGGTGGTCGGACTGGCCGACCAGGACACTTTAACAGCTCTAGTCAAAATGGATCGATGTTGGGTTAGGTCACTCCACTATATAATATTGTCTACGTCTCATTAATAATGATTCATTTTAACCAAAATTGATAACTTTTTTATCAAAGTGAGTAATTATTAATGGAATAAAAAGAGTATATATTGGAAGGATTTAATTTTCCCCAAATACCATACAATCTTTTATATATATATATATATATATATATATATATATATATATATATATACCAACTGAGCCTTCAACTGCAGATTCTAAAAGTATGAAACCTAGCTAGCTAGTTATTCATAATTCCTTAAGTTACATGACATGATGATATACAATGAGTAAATTAAATACAATGTTGGATAATAATTTAAACTAGGAAGGCAACAGATATGGCTTTGCTAGTCCGAGTCCCACCAAATTGTATATTCGACCAAATTTAGATCTAGTCAGTGGGGACACTACTCCGAGAAGGAGGGATCGAGAGTGAGAACTAAGGGCATCCCCACTGGGGTTGTTCAAATAGTGGTTGTGGTGACATTTTCGTAAATAAATGGAATTTTTTTGTATGGGGTTTGGGATAATGTATTGGTAGGTAGCAGTAGGAGTTTCTCGCTTTGGGTTTCCGAA
Organism: Leonotis leonurus; assembly: GCA_026898415.1. NCBI lineage: Eukaryota > Viridiplantae > Streptophyta > Magnoliopsida > Lamiales > Lamiaceae > Leonotis > Leonotis leonurus. Next base: position 832,335 of record JAPKLX010000082.1, on the reverse strand, counting down.
GTCTCTACTTTAATAATTATATAATGATTGAATTTGAGAAAAATGATATTAATTTAATTTGTTAATTTAAATTTGTAATATAAAATAAATAAATAAATAAATAAAAACGAAAAAATTTAAATATTTAATTTTTTATTAATATTTTAATTTATTTAATTAAATAACATTAAAATTAAAATAGCAATTTTAGAAATTAAAATTTCATTAATTTTAATTTCAAATACAACATACAAGAAATTGAAATACAAGAATTGAAAATGTAGGATTGAATATGGTATTTATAGATGAATTAAAGAATAAAAAAAAGGAAAATGAAAAAAAACTCGGGATGCGGGAAACCGGGTGCCGCAGCGGTGAAACCCGGGTGGGTTTCCCGCGCCCGTCTCACGGGACACAACCTGTCGCTCAAACCCCCTCTCCCGCAGCGGGGGTTTCTCCCCCACAGGCGCCCGCACCCCTGCCCCAGCCCCTGCCCGAGTCTCCCGCTACCATACTTCTGCGGATGCTCTAACTTACCAAAAACATATACTATAAACTATCACTCTTGTCCACATCAAAATGTAGGAAAATATTTGGGAAAATAATAAAGAAATACAGAATCAAGAACAAAGGAAGATTACAGGGGTGCAATTTTCTGTCTATTCTATTACAAAGGAATAAAATATAATAAAATTGGAATAAAAAAAAGAAGCCGAGTCGAGCAAAGGTCCCTCTTTCCGTAGGACAAATTACGCCCCGATAGACTTTACGTCTCGGGGTGGCAGGCTAGGCCAGGCCACCTGCAAAAAATAGCCTCAAACAGCGAGTTGTCGCACGTGAGGTTGGTCTTCTGCCCTACTAGTCAAACCATAAGATTTCTTAACCTCCTTATATACATGATGAATGTTGGTTTTATAACCAATGTGGGACAAGAGTTTCTTTTCATACTTAGCCTCAAACACATAACTCCATACTTTAAACTTATATTTCTCACTCACTCGGAATCGGCTTGGAGAGAATAAATATACCACGATCATCTACTCGAAACGTAGATCGACCCTATGTCATTTAATTTTCTTAAAATTAAATATCACGTCACTTACAATTTGATCAAACTTCATATATATATATATATATATTTATTTAAAAGCGCCTCCTACAAAATCAAACAATAGCTTCAAATGTAATGGAATCATCTATCTAATAGTTCTAATTTTGAAAGTAAATATTAGTAGCTAATTTTAAATTTTGAATTCGGATAACAATCCTTTACTTCCCACGTACGTGTCTACATTTTGTATATTTATCCTTTTTCATATTGTTGTTTAAACACTTCAAACATTTAACTAATTTTTAATTAATTTAAATGCGAAATTAATCAGATCATTAGATCAACAAAAATAAACTATTCAAATTATTTGATTTATTTCTCATTTCTGAGACTAGATGTGTTCTTTTACCGGAACTCAACATATATATATATATATATACATGAAAGTATGTAATTGTGTCGCCCACTAAAGTTTGTAGAGTGGAGCAATAGGCAGACAATTGTTAGTGGAATTTCATGGGTTGGCTGCTCCTATATTATCTTTTTGCCTCCTGTCCTGTCCTGTCCTGCCCTGCCTTACACCCACCCACACATTCCACATCACAATTTCTTCTTATTCCTTTTCCAATTCCAACTGGATTATTACAGGGGTTAAATATTTGGGAGGAAATTAATAGTACCCATTTTCAAAAAACACATGAAGAAAATACCCAAACTCTTTGCCTTGATGTAGAAAATATCCATTTTATATATAAAATCGTGTACAACCTGAAAAAGTAACTTAGGGAATAATTTGGGAATTGTGAAAGTTGGTAAAAAATAATTAATTGGGTAAAAAAAAGTGGGAGGGTCAACAATTTTGTGGGAAAAATAGTGTGGACCGCCCCCTCCTTCCTTCTTTCCTCTTTCTCCTTTGGACCGCCCACTCCCTCCATTTTCTAATTTTTGAACACAGCCCCCTACCTTCTCCATCTCCATTCTCTATTTGTCCAATTTTACACCACCATTGTAGAGTGAAAGGTTGGAACGCCGGAAGAGTGCTCGGAGAGACTGCTTGGAGGCTCGTTGGACCGCTGGTGGACCTTCAAATTCCTTCGGACTGCGTCAGAGCTCGGTGGAAGCCATGAGAGACACGGATGAAGACATTCCTCGTCATATACAGGTATATAATCATCCTCTCAACCAAATAATACACGAACCGCTAGATGATTCCCTATGGACCGCTCGACACTTCTCCGACACTGTCGGGCGGTCCATATAGGTTCATCTAGCGGTTCATATACGCGAATGATCTATGCAATTTTGTGACCTCGTTTTTATTATTTATGATATGATTAAGTACCTCTATACCTCTAAATGATTATTCGTATTTAATTTGAATTGCATTTCATAGATAATTTCTGGGATTGATTTATACGTGTTTTAGAATATCGTGTATTATAATTGAATTGTACGTAATATTTGGTGAAATTTGATACCTGAACCGCTAGAATAGGTATGTTGAACCGCCCGGAGCTCTCGGCACCTAGCCAGGCGGTCCACGATGTATCATCTAGCGGTTCAGCATTGCGAGAGGTCTATGTATTTTTGTGACATGATTTTGATTATTGATCTTGACATAATGTTGATTATAGATCATAACTCTAATTAACAATGAATTATAATTGTTAAGTAAGTAGATGTGATTAACAATTAACAAACAATTAAAATGGTTAACAATTATCAATTAACAACTAATTATTAATAATATCAATTAATTAATATAAATAATTAACCGTTAATTAATATCAACAATTAATAATCAATTCATTCCTACGATTAATTATTAAGAATCAATAAGTAAAAAATCTAATTAAAAATTAGAATTGTTAAGTAATTAAATTAAGCATGAGCAATTAATTAATATAAACAATTAACCATTAATTAATATCAACAATTAATTATTAATTCATTCGTACGATTAACTAATAAGAATCAATAATTAAAAAATCTAATTAAAAATTAGAATTGTTAAGTAATTAAATTAAGCATTAACAATTACTTAATATTAACAATTAACCATTAATTAATATCAATAATTAACAATCAATTAACAATAAATTAACAATTATCAAATCTAATTAAAAAAAATAGAATTGTTAACTGATTACAATTTAATATTAACAATTAACAAATCTAATTTTAATTGAAAGTCTACCTAAGTAACGAATAAAGTAAGTTTGAATTATAATATTTCATTGTTATTCAATTTATTAATTGTTAATGAATTGTTAAGTGATAATTGTTAATTATTGATTGAATGTTGTAGGAATCACCCCGTCCTTGGTACTGTAGACCGAACTACATCAACCGAAAATCCAAACCAAATACGTATTATAAAGTAGGGATTGTAGAAGAAATAAGGGGTAGATTGTTAGCTGTTGGTGGGATGCCTTTGCTATCCCGATTTCAGCAAGGGCCATTTGGATATTTCATTGAGTGGGGTCCGGGATTCCTTGTCAGTTAGGCCCTCCACAGTATCATCTGTAGGTCTATCCACACGCAGCGTGGGATATGGTTTCACATCTGCGGGGGGATGTTGAGTATAGCATTGAGGATCATGCATTGATCACGGGGTTACGTTTTGGTTATTCTGACTTCGACATTATTGCCCCATTAGATCCCAGTAGGTTGTCTGTATTTAGGTCTGCGTGCAACGGAGTTCATATGACTGGTGCTGATTTGTTGGCACGCTTTAGCAATCCCCGAAATAATATAGACGATCCTGAGGGAGAGATTCACTTTCGTGTTGCCCACGTTCTCATGGCATACGTATTTGTATTTGGGCATGATTCACAAAAGACTGTATTTCCATGGCTGTGGGATTTGGTAGAGGACCTAGACTCTTTCTATAGTTTTCCTTGGGGTGCGTACTCCTATAAAATTCTTAGAAACTATATTAGGAAAATTTCAGATACTGTGAAATACCACTTCTATGGTCCGGCTTGGGCATTGATGATGTGGGGACTTGAGGTCATTTCCGGATTTGAGGCGATAGCCGGTAGGCAGATGGAGATGGACTTAGCATATCCTCGATGTGTGAGATGGAACTTCCGGAAGACTCTCGATATCACATCAGTGCAGGATCTATACGAGTGTTTTGACACCGATGTAAGTTTTATGATATTTCATTAATTCTTATTAAATTAAATTATATG
>JAPKLX010000082.1:680969-810689 GCA_026898415.1 Leonotis leonurus | reverse complement strand
ATATCAATTTAAGAAATTTTAAATAAGTAATTGGATTTGGGTTGTGACAAAATCGGAGGCAGAAAATCAACTTGATCGTAAGATTATGGTTATGAGAAGTGATAGAGGAGGAGAGTATGTTGCTCCGTTTGAGGATTTATGCAATGCATCAAACTACAGCCCCATATTCACCTCAGTCTAACGGGGTTGCTGAACGCAAAAATCGTACTCTTAAGAAGATGATGAATGCCCTATTGAGAAGTTCGGGATTACCCCAGAACATGTGGGGGGAAGCTGTCTTAACATCGAATTATATCCTGAATAAAATTTCACTTAAAGGTAATGACATAACTCCCTACGAGTTGTGGAAAGGACGCAAGCCGTTGTACAAATACCTCAAAGTGTGGGGGTGTTTGGCTAAAGTTCAAGTGCCTTTACCGAAATAAGTTACAATTGGCCCTAAAACAGTTGATTGTATCTTTATCGGTTATGCACTTAACAGTAGCGCGTACCGTTTTCTTGTTCACCGCTCGGAGGTTTTTGACGAGAAAGAAGGTACAACGATTGAGTCAAAAAATGTTACATTCTTTGAGAATATATATCCTTGCAAGAATAAGGAAAGTGAAACAGTTGTCAATAGCTCTGTTAAAAGAACTGTTGAAGAGGCTACGAGTTCTCATCCTGTTGATGATGAACCAAGACGTAGCAAAAGAGACAGAGTTGCTAAAGATTTTGGTCCTGACTACATCACATTTATGTTGGATGAAGAACCAAAGGCAATTAGTGAAGCTCTCTCAAGCACAGATGCTGCATTCTGGCAAGAGGCTGTCAATAGTAAAATTGAATCTATAATGGAAAACCACACGTGGGTGTTAACCGATCTCCCGCAAGGTCATAAACCGTTAAGTTGTAAATGGATCCTTAAAAGGAAATTTAAACCTGACGGCACTATTGACAAGTTTAAGGCTAGACTTGTAGTCAAGGCTTTAAACAAAAGGAAGCGTATGATTTCTTTGATACCTATTCACCTGTGACAAGGATTACATTTATTCGGGTGCTTCTCGCAATTGCTGCTTTGCATAATCTTGAGATTCACCAAATGGATGTTAAGACTGCCTTTTTGAATGGTGAATTGAATGATGAGATATACATGGAACAACCCGAGGGGTTTGTTGCACCAGGTCAAGAGAAGAAGGTGTACAAATTGGTTCGTTCCTTGTATGGTTTGAAACAAGCACCTTTGCAGTGGCACTTGAGATTTGACGAAGTTATGTTATCAAATGGTTTCAAAATCAACGAGTGTGATAAATGTGTTTACATTAAAGGCACACCTAACGTCTTTGTTATTGTGTGTCTTTATGTAGACGGCATGTTGATTATGGGTATTAATAATCAAATTATTGTTGATACGAAACGAATGTTAAAAAGAAATTTCAAAATGGTTGATTTGGGGTTGGCGAATGTGATTCTTGGTATAAGAATTTTAAGAACATCCGATGGAATTGCTTTAACACAATCTCACTATGTTGAGAAAGTGCTAAAGAAATTTAATGCATTTGATAGTCTGCCGGCTAAGACTCCTTTAGAGCTCAACGTACACTTGAGTAAGAATAAGGGTGATCCTGTTTCTCAAGAAGAATATGCTAGAGTTATATGTAGTTTGATGTATATCACAAACTGCACTAGATCGGATCTAACTTGTTCTGTGAATAAGTTGAGCAGGTTCACGAGTAATCCAAACAAGGAATATTGGAAAGCTCTGACGAGAGTTTTGAGATACTTAAAGTATACTCTTAACTTTGGTTTGCATTACACGAGATATCCCCCTGTCCTTGAAGGATATTGTGATGCAAATTGGATATCTGACTCGAGAGATTCATTCTCAACGAGTGGATATGTTTTTGTTGTGGGGGGTGGTGTTGTTTCTTGGAATTCAACGAAACAGACGGGTATAGCTCGATCCACCATGAAATCTGAATTTATAGCTTTGGATAAAGCGGGAGAAGAAGCAGAGTGGCTTCGTAATTTCCTAGAGGATATTCCATGTTGGAAGAAACCTGTGCCGTCAGTGGTGATACACTGTGATAGCCAAGCTGCTATCGGACAAGCACATAACAGGCTATATAATGGTAAATCTCGACACATTCGACGTCGTCACAATACCGTTAGAGAGTTGATCACGAGTGGTGTTATCTCAGTTGATTATGTAAGATCAATAGATAACATAGTGGATCCGTTAACTAAAAGCTTGAATCGTGATCAAATGGTGAAATTGCTAGAGGGAATGAGATTAAAATCCACATCTCAGGGATGAGTATAATGGTAACCCACCCATGATGACTGAAGATCTCAAGAACTTGGTTCAATGGGAAAACTAAGTTATATGAATCCGTGTTGTAACACTCGGCCCTTCCTTAGAAAGCAAATGTTGAATACTTGCAATGCGGTGAGGATAAGTCATTTGACTTTTAATGATTCTTGGTAAAGGAGTATGGCAAGATACTCGATAAGAGTCACCTATATAAGTGAGAAGTGGGGCCGCTTCGTGTGAATAGTCACTTATGAATCCAAAGAGGGTGTCCATGGCCAAAACGGACCCAAACGTGAGAACTGACGAGGTCGAGGTGGTATTGTGTTAATACTATTGACTCGGATACACTAAGGAGGAATAGTTCAACGCGTCGCGTCCACTAGTCCGCCGGTATGCCCGATGGTGTTAATTATGGAAGGTTCAAAACCACAAGTTACCTTTCCAAATGCGGTATTGCCTCACGAGAATTGAGCTTGTGTCTGCATTCATGCATATGCATTTTCACTCATGTGGGGGATTGTTGGAAAATTGATTTTGAACTTGTAGGGTTCTCAATTAATTTGGTGGTCATATATTTAATTCTTTGAGAATTAAATGGATAAGAATTAATTACTTTCAAGTAGATAACTGTAGCATATTTCTCAAAATTGATTTTTCGGTGAGTGAGAAATCATATGCTAAAGGTGGTTTGGGCTTTTTATATGGCAATGTGGTTTAGTCCAATTATTGATTGTTATTTGGGCTTTAATTGGATAATGTAAATTAAATTATTCATTAGCCCACTATAGAAGCCCATAAGTGAAACCATGCAAACCCATGCAAAAACCTTTGATATGACCATTATTATGGCTTGATGTTTTGTGGCTTTTGAAGTTGTCGATTTGTTGCTTGATGTTTTGTGGCTCTTGGTGGGTCTAAGTTTATGAAAATTTATATTGCTTATTTATGGAGTGACCTAGACTTTCCCCCATAGTGCTATATAAAGGGGCTTAAGAGCTCATTTTTATACACACTAAAAAACATTAGCTCTCTCCTCTCCTTTAAATCTTCTTCTCATTCTAATCTTCATACAGGAGTTGCATAGTTAGTTCGGTTCTCTCCCTCATCAAGTTCGTCGGGACCTTTAGAGTTTTTGGTGCTACTACTCTAAAGGACGAAGTCGTTTTATCTTTGGGGACGATACGCCGAACCGTGAGCACTAGCCGGGGCGTATCTCGTCTTGCCGAAAGTGGGTTTCCTCGACTCGACTTTTTTGTTCCTTTGTAATCTCAAAGTATTATAATCTCCGGATCTCGATTTATTAATAAAATTATTATTTTATTATTACACATGTCAACCACCGTTCCATTGACGGACTCCCTCCATGGTGCATCAAGCATGCCTTTGAATGCTTCAGCCCCTTCGTTCCACCTGACGTCGTTCCCACTGTTCATGCCTCCAATCATGACGGTGACTCCGCCCTTGACTTCATCGAGTGCGCTGCCTTTCAAGGCTTCCCAACAATCAACGATGTCAAAAGCAAATCCTCCTCCCTTGTTCTCAGGGAAGGATTTCAAAAGGTGGCAACAAAAGATGGAGTTCTACATCACCATGTTGGAGCTTGCGAGTTGGTTAACCAAGGATGGTCCTCCGCTTCCAAGGGAGGACGTGGTCGATTTTGGGGCCCGTGTGATATATGATCAACGTAAAGCTATGATTATATATGTAAAAACTCAATCTTGAGTGGTTTAGAGGATACTTTGTATTATGTCTATTCAAGTGTCCTTACCTCTAAAGAATTGTGGGGGGCACTTGAGAAAAAGTATATGGCGGATAATGCCGAGACGAAGAAATTCGTGGTAGCCAAAATCTTGGACTACAAAATGGTTGATCACCGACCTGTGATTGAACATGTGGAGGAGTTTCAACTCATCATCCACCAAGTTCTAGCCGAGGGCATGAAAATGTGCGATACCTTTATAACGGCGGTTTTGATCGAGAAACTTCCTCCAAATTGGAAGGAGTTCAAGAAAGGTATCAAACACAAGATAAAAGATATCACACTTGAGCAATTAATTGTGAGACTTCGCATTAAGGCCGACAATATTGTGCTTGAAAGGGGCAAGGCCCCAATGGATGCAAAAGCCAACTTGTTGAAGAGAGTTGGTTCGTCCAACAAGCGTACTCGCCCAAGTGCTAAAGACAAGGGTAAGACTAAAGTGGTGGTGCGCAAGTTCGAAGGAAATTGCTATAATTGTGATAAATCCGACCACATGGCTAAGGATTGCAATGCACCAAAGAAAAAGAAGTTCAAGAAAACGGCGCATGTTGTTGAGAGGGACTTCAATGATAATGACTTATGTGCCATGATCGACCAAACAAACCACGTGGAAAATCCGAAGTCATTGTGCCTCTTGTCATGTGTGCTTTGACAAGAGTAGTTTTTCAATCTACAAGGAGGTTGAAGGAAGAAAACTCCACATGGGCAACCAAGCTTCATCCGATGTGGTTGGAATTGGGAACGTGGTGTTAAAGTTAACCTCCGGGAAAGAGCTAACTTTGAAGGATGTGTTGCATGTTCCCGACATCCGTAAAAATTTAGTCTCGGGATCACTACTAGTGTCGAATGGTTTCAAACTAGTTTTTTGTTTCCGATAAATTTATTTTGTGTAAGTTTGGAACTCCTATAGGTAAGGGATTCATTTGTGGTGGCTTATTCAAAATGAATGTAATGGCCAAGGGCTGTGTAACCAAGAATGATTATAATAAGAATGCTTCTACTTCTTCTTACTTGGTTGAGTGTTCTAATTTATAGCATTATAGATTATGACATATTAATCTTAATGCTATAAAAAGATTAGTAAATTTAGATTTACTAAAGGTGAATGTGTCACGCCCCAATTCCCGAGGGAAGGCCCGTAAGCCGGGGTGCGACTAGGGGTGGGATTTAAGAAGCGGGGAAGAAGGGGGGCATGCTTGACTTGGAAAGAAACCCGAATAATACATCAAACATAACCATTAATTGATAAGCGAGAAGACTCGCAATTCAAATCGATGCAACAAGCTATTCGATGACAAAATTTAAGGTTCACAATCCTAATTATATCGAATAGAATAACATAACCAGAGTCATTAGAAAGTTATAGATCAACAGACGAACTATACTTAACAAAAGGAATATCATAGTGGAAGCAATTCATAAAAGAAATCTGACGAGAACAACAACCACTCCTCAGCTCAGCTCGTCACAACCGGCACTTAACCTGAAAACATTTGGAAACAATTTGTGGGCTGAGTACTAGTGTACTCAGTGGGCTATGCATTTTATAAAAAGTTTTATAAAATATAAACATTTTTATCCATTCATGAACAACATACCTTAGAAGGTTTCAAAACGAAAAGTACTTCTAAGCATGTCAAAGCATTTATCATTTTCATTCATTGGCGCATTTATGTACGTTCTAAAGTTACTCTTACTTTGGCCCCGGACCTCTTGCCACTGTCGAGCCCATTTACATTCAGACATCGGGTTGAAACCCAGAGAGTCAATTGAGCATTTAGATTTCGGGTTGAAACCCAGAGAATCCCTTTCTGCTTTTGGATTTCGGGTCGAAACCCAGAGAATCCCATTAACATTACAGCAGCACACAATGGAGATCAACCCATTGCACTACTACCCATTCGTGTACACAGTTTTCGACTAACGTGTTAGGTCAAGCCGAAAACCTCGATCGATTAACTTCAGAGCATTAAACTTAATTGAACGTACATTAAAACATGACATGGATAACATTTCATTTTGCAATATCAGAGCTTATATAACTCAAACATAATTTTGAGAAAAATAAACCCACCTCTTGGAATAAATCCGTAGCTTTAAATCACCCTTGAGTTTAGAAAAGCCGAGCTAATCCTCACGTTCAACTTGATTTACACATGGTACTTGACCTTCAGATAACAAGCTAACTTATAAAAAGATTCGAGTCTTAAAGGAAATAACTTCTATTCTACTCCTAACTCGAATTCATTAACTTTTCAACTCTTAGGCTTTTAGGATTTTCAACACTGTTCCTCGACTCTTAAGTCTCGGCTTAAATGATTTTGGGAAAACCCTAATTCATTTACTTATAACGTACGTCTTATAAAGAGTACTAACAAGGAGGGAATTATGAGGTTTGAAACATAATGCGGTCGAAAAAAATCGACATGACCTCTACGTTCATTTAAGCTTAACCCTCGTTTACCCAAAACGAGTAAACCAACTAACACACATTAACATTTCCCCATTCAACTCTCTCTCGAGTGAGGACTCCGTTCCTCCACTCGAACTTATCTCAACTCAATCTCAAATCGTAACAACAACAACAAATCAACATTTCAAACATTTTGAATTCATTTCGTTTTTCACTGCACAGTCCGAGTTAAACTCGATTTTGAGCGTTCAAAAGTACTTCAAAAATTCTAAATTTCGAGATATAAGTTCAAGACATTTAAAGGAACAACTTTCATTTAGGAAATATTTTAAAAATCATTGCAGAAAAATTTATAAAAATTCGGGAATCAATCCCCTGTTTCACGTTTGAAATACAACGTCGAAAACTGCGCAGTCTAGGTTCGTTCCACTTTTGGACACTCAAACCTACTCCGAAAATTCTGAAATTTCACAGGAACGTTATAGACACGTAAAGGAACAACTTTCATGAAGAAACCATCTTCAAAATCGCAACCAAAAAATACGAAATAATTGGAGCAAAACAGTCACGTTTTTGCCAAATTTTCCTCGATTATTAAATTTTCTTTCGTTTCTATGTTCTCTAACGTCATACGAACAATAATAATGCTACACAACATAAAATCGAGCCTTCCTACCCTTCCAACTAGACAAAAATCTCGAAAATTGGCTAGGGAAAAAGAATAAGGAATTCTAAATTTTAAACCGTAGAATCGAAGCTTAAGGTGTTACCTATTCGTATCCGAAGTCGGTTCGTAAATTGGAGCTCGTTTGCACCTTGAATCGACCAGCTTTTGCTCTCCAAAAATGGGGGCTTCTCTCTCTGTTTCTCACGTGAAGAATGAAGAAGGAGAAGAAGAAGAAGGAAAGAAGAAAGAAGGAAGAAGGTGATGTGGTGAATTGTGGACCATAGAAATAATAGGTTAAGATTAAAAGTTGGTTAAACCCGATATAATAACGTACTAATAGTCCGGGTTCTCGACTTCTCGATAAAATAATGTTCTCGGAAACATTCCAGAAAATCACGGCTCTCTTAGAAAAATATTCCGGACTTAACTTTAAAAGATAATAAAATTATCTCGTCTCATTCAAAAACGATGAATATTGATTTCTCTATAAATACATCATTCTTCCGAAAGTCGGAATTATCAACTTTTCACCTTATATCCGTATCGTAAAATAAGTGAATGGAAAAGCAGACGCTGCTTCGATACGAGTTCTCGAACTTAAATTATGACGATAACGTCAAACCGAATTTTCTCGGTTTCTTTCTCGATTTCAGAAATTTCTGAAATGATTTTTAACTCACATTAGGAGTTCTATTCTTTAATACGAGTCTTTAAACTTTCAACAGATCTTGAATCCCTCGTTTATTCATAAATTTTTCTTTTATTCGGGTTTTTAATTACCGGGGTATTACAGAATGAGTTTAAAACTCAAGACATATGTCAAATTTGTGTAGAGGCTAAAATGGCTATGTTACATTTACATTCAATAGGAACACCATGCCTTTAGAATTAATTCATACCGATATGTGTGATTTAAAGCTTGTGCAAACAAGGGGTGGTAAAAAGTATTTTATTACTTTCATTGATGATTGCACAATGTATTGTTATATATATCTCTTAAGAGGTAAAGATAAGTCTATTGAAGCTTTTAAGAACTTCAAAAATGAAGTCGAAAACCAACTTAATTGTAGAATTAAGATGGTTCGAAGTGATAGAGGTGGATAATATGTAGCACCGTTTGAAGAGTTATGCAACGAAAGTGGTATAATTCATCAAACAACGACTCCATACTCACCTCAATCAAATGGCACTACGGAACGAAAGAATCAAACTCTAAAGGAGATGATGAATGCTCTTTTGATTAGTTCAAGATTACCCCAAAACATGTGGGGGAAGCCGTTTTAACTGCTAATTATATCTTGAACAAAATTCCACTTAAGGGTAAGGATGTGACTCCTTATGAATTGTGGAAATGAAGAAAACCTTCTTATAAAATACTTTAAAGTGTGGGGGTGTTTAGCAAAGGTAGACGTGTCATTTCCTGAACAAGTTACAATTGGCCCTAAAACGGTTGATTGTATCTTTATAGGATATGCACTAAATAGTAGTGCTTATCGATTCTTAGTTCATAAGTAAGAGATTCCCAATATGAACGAAGGAACCACGATAGAATCAAGGAATGCTATATTCTTTGAAAATATTTATCCATGTAAGGATAAAGGAAACAATTTTGGAGATAGATTTGTAGTTGAGGCCGAGAGCTCAAATCCAACAGGATCGAGTCATGGCATGAGAAAAAGAACCACAAGTTTTGACCTAGAGGATATTGAACCTAGACGTGGTAATAGAGTGAGAAAACCTAAGACTTATAGACCTGAGTTCATCACATTCATGTTGAATGAGGATCCTAAGTCAGTGAAGGAAGCTCTTGCTAGTACAGATGCACCATTCTGGAAAAAAGCTATTAATAGCGAGATTGATTCCATCATGCAGACTCACACTTGGGTATTGACTGATCTTCTGGAAGGTTTTAAGCCTTTAGGATGCAAGTGGATTCTTAAGAGGAAGTACAAAGCTGATGGTTCAATTGATAAGTTTAAAGCTCGACTTGTTGTCAAGGGTTTTAAACAAAAAGAAGGTTTTGACTTCTTTGACACCTACTCACTAGTTACAAAGATTACTTCCATTAGGATGCTCATCGCAATTGTTGATTTTCACAATCTCGAGATTTATCAAATGGATGTAAAAACTATGTTTCTTAATGGGGAGTTACGTGATGAAATTTACATGGAACAACCTGAAGGGTATGCTGTATCCGGTCAGGAAAAGAAAGTTTGTAAATTACAACTTTCGTTGTATGGTTTAAAACAAGCGCCTTTACAATGGCACATGAAATTTGATAGTGTAATGTTGTCAAAATGGATTTAAGATCAACGAGTGTGACAAGTGTGTATACGTAAAGAGAAATTCTAACGAGTATGTTATTATTTGTCTTTATGTAGACGACGTGTTGATTATGGGAAATAGTCAACGCGTGATCACTGATACTAAAAATATGTTGAAAAGAAATTTTCAAATGCAAGATTTGGGTGTGGCGGACGTTATTCTTGGGATAAGAATTAAAAGAATATTCGAAGGACTTGTATTGACACAATCTCATTATATTGAGAACGTGCTCAAGAAGTTCAATTCTTATGACAGTCCACCAGCTAAGACTCCATTGGAGCTTAATGTGCACTTGAGCAAGAACAGAGGTGAACCTGTAGCTCAAGAGGAATATGCCAAAATCATTAGGAGTTTGATGTATATTACTAATTGTACACGTCCTGATTTAGCGTGTCAGGTCAACAAGTTGAGCCGGTATATGAGCAATCAAAATGAAGAACATTGGAAAGCTCTAGTAAGAGTATTGAGATACTTGAAGTATACTATTAACTTCGGGTTGCATTACTCAAGAGACCCCCCAGTATTTGAAGGGTACTGTGATGCTAATTGGATATCCGACACTAAGGACTCATTTTCAACTAGTGGATATATGTTTACTATAGGGGGTGGAGCTATTTCGTGGAGGTCCACGAAGCAAACTTGTATAGCCCGATCTGCTATGGAATTTGAATTTATAGCTTTAGATAAAGCTGGAGAAGAAGCCAAATGACTTAGAAATTTTCTTAAAGATATTCCTTGTTGGAATAAACCTGTGCCGTCAGTGATGATTCACTATGATAGCCAAGCAGTTATTGATAGAGCACAAAATGAGATGTATAATGGTAAGTCTCGACATATTCGTCGACGACATAATACCGTGAGGCAATTGATCTCAAGTGGTGTTATAACTATTGATTATGTGAAATCAATAGATAACCTTGCGGATCTTCTAACCAAAGGGTTAAATCGAGATCAAATGTATAAGTTGCTAAAGGGAATGAGATTGAAATCCACATCTTAAAGATGATTATAGTGGTAACCCAACCATGATGATTGGAGATCCCAAGAACTTGGTTCAATGAGAAAACTAAGCTATAAGAATCTAGTATTAAAACACTCTTGAAGATTAAATCTTCATCAATTTCCTAGAGAGCAAGAAAGTGTTGTTACCTGCACATGGTGAGGTTAAGTCTTTAGACTTTTAATGACTTTTAGAGATAATTGCATGATACTTGATAAGAGAGTCACCTATATAAGTGACAAGTGTTGGCCTCTTCAAAAGAACACTTATGAATCCAAAGTGGTGTCCAAGGCCTGAAACAGACACAAAACGTGAGAACTGATGAGATCAATATGATATTGCGTTAATGTTATTGACTCGGTATACACCAAGGAGGAATAATTTAAGGCATCACGTCCACTAGTCCGCCGGTATGCCCGATGGTATTAACTAAGGAAAGTTCAAAACCACAAGTTACTTTTCCTAATGCAATTTTTCCTCGTGAGAACTGAGTTGTGTCTGAATACATGCATATAATTTTCACTCATGTGGGGGCTTGTTGGATAAATTTATTTTGAGTTTGTAGGACTTAATTAATTTAGATTAATTTTGAACTCGTAGGGTTCTTAATTAATATTGACGGTTTGTTATAAAATTATTCTACTATTTGAGTAGATAATTGTAGCATTGTACATTTCAAATCAATTTTATTGTGACTGAGAAATAATATGTTAGATTGTGTAAAGAAAAATTGGACTTGATTATTTGGACCAAATATATAGTTTATATAATATTTGGGCTAAAATTATAAGATCATTATTGGACCACAAGTTCAAGGCCCAACAACCAATGGCATAAGAAATTAAATCAATTTCTTCTCCATATTTCTTTAAATAATGACGTTAGAGCAAGTGTAACATATGACATTGGAATTAATGGTTTTAATACCATTTGACCATGTTATGAATGCAAATCTTCAATTGGCCAATTTGAATGGTATGAAACCGTCGGCCATGATGATTGTCATCATGTGCATATTTATTTTGTCCCCTCACGAACTACTATAAAAGGAGAGGTGTAGGATTGTTTCATACACAGCAACAAGAAGTTCATCTTCTTCTCCTCTTCTCTACATACATTTTAATTTGCATTTTAGGAGCATTTTTTTGCTCGGTTGTCTAGTCTCGTCAAGTTCGTCGAAGCCTTGAGAGTTTGTGGTGTTACTACTTTAAAGGACGAAGCCGTTTCATCCTTGAGGGGGATACGTCAATCCGTGAACACTACCGGGACGTATTTCGTCTTGCGAAGAGAGGACTCCTTGACTCAGCTATATATATGAAAGTGTATCAACTACTCTAAATCAAAATATGCGGAAGCTAAAATGAAAGACACAGGATAATTTTTGCGTAGGTTGTGTTAATGAACAACCTACACGGCAGCCTTACGGCCAAAAAGAATAATCAAAAATAAGTGTTATGTTGTTATAATGTTTAGTACCACAACAACACCAACACTCTTACTAAAATAATAAACGTATGATCTTAACGACTAAGAATCATACACACTAAACTACGAACTTAATCTGCAAAAACTCTCTATCTAATTAAAAGTTGAAACTAGTATTTATAGATAGAGTTCATGGGCTTGGTTTCTAGAAACTTGTAACTGTCGGCCCATGCGTTCCCCAATTCTCGCTCGTTTGTTATACTCCGCAACCGTGCCTGGAATAGTGGAACTAACCAATGGTCAGTTGTTGACTCCTCGAATTGTGGAACCGAAAGTCTCCACTCGGCACGCAAGATTTTCAACTGCCAAGACTTGGTCTTCCACCAGTCTTCATGGATCTACTCAGCACGCCAAGTCGTTAAGCCACCAGGATCCTACGTGGCAGTCGTGTTGGACATCATTGTTGTGTTGCGCCAGATGCTTAAGTCAACACATCTGTGAAGAACACAAACACACAACTGTTAGGTCACTTTCCTAAACAACATCAAAACAGAAATACCTAACAAACACCCCCTGTGTTTGTGCCTTCTTCACAACACCCTTGATTTCAACCAGAGCTCCCACTGAATGTTGCATTCCTGAAAAACAGTTTTCAACACAAGACAGAAGCATTGACAATAAAGCAGCATTATAAAATACCACAGGCACAACATCGCAGCAAACAACATTCATTCATTTAGAAAGTAAGCATCAAAGCATCAAAAAAGTACAGGAGCAAAAGTATCATCCACCACATATACAGAAAAAATAAAAAGTTATTTTTGTTGCCCTCATCCTCATCACCACATCACCAAAAAAATAATTATTTTTGATCACATACGGTCTCCTCACAGTCTCTCGTTGGCATCATCAGCTGCTTCTTCTTCCTCACCTCCATCCTCCTCCTCATCCTCTGCACCTTCTGCTGCTGGGGTGTCAGCATTGTCTCCCCCTTGTTGTGCAAGAAGGCACGCCTGAAGGGACGGCACGAGCCCAGCTAGGGTGTTCAGAGCACCAATTAACTGTAAGACAGTCTGTGGTGGCAGCTGAATCCCGGAGGAGGTAGGAGCATCATGATTGCGCCATGGAAGGTCTGCGACCTTGCTCTTGCTGAAAAGAGAAGGGTGAATTGTATACACTGGAACAGGGTCTGCACCATGACTCCGGGTAACGGATGTGAAGCCTTGATGTGTCAGTACCCTGTATATAAGAGAAGGAAACGGCAGAGAAGAGATTTGAGCTTTAGTGGAGAGAGCAGCAAGCTGGTCAAATATGATACGTCCCATGTTGTAGGGTTTGTTAAGCCCCACAAGATAGAGTAGGACGCCATGTTGTTGAGTGACGACAGTGGAATTTGAGGAAGCGATCCAATTGTAGGTTAAGAGTCGGTGAAGGACCGAGTAAAGGTGGGACAACTACGAAGTCCTCATGGGCTGGACCCACTTGGACCTTTTTCCGCCTGTAATCACCTTGGCAACAGCATCAAGGTCAGGAGCAGCTTCACTCTCAACACTGGGCAATCCGAGGGCGGCATTGATGGAATCCGCCGAGAAATCAAAGATGGAGTTGTACAGATAAACTTTCCCAAAACGTTCAGACGAACGATCGCCAAAAGATCCATGGAGATTGCATTAGAAATGACGGACAACAGACTTAACAAAAGGAGGAAGGTTGAAAACTGTACCCAACAACCCTCGTGACCGGAAGAAGGAGAGGAGATTGTTGTCATCAAAGCTGGATTCTTCGGCAGTACGCTCACACACACACGGTAGGTTCCAGATACGCTTCCACTTAACAGCGGCTGCTTCATTGTAAAACTGAAGGCTGAGGGCTTTCTCAGCATCCAATGGGAGGTCGGTGTCATCAGAAGCTGCAGGGACCTTCGGATTTCCCTTGGCCGTGTTTCCCGCAGAAAAAGTTGGTTCAATCTTGACAGTGGGAGTACTGAGACGAGGACGCTTAGGGGCCGATGAGACCTCATCCTCACTGTCGTCAGGAACAACGACAGTGGGGGCTGGATTCTTGGATTTTCTTGAGATGGTGGTGTGAGTGGACCCCGAGTAGCAGGTTTTCGTACTAGAGGAACAGGCGGAGGAGATGGAGAGTCAGTCGGAGGACAAACAGGGACAGCCTCTACTAGGGCAACAGTGGTAACTGGAGGAGGTTCAGTCGCTGGTGAAGGTGGCCCAGTGATAGGTTCTTCGACCGGCGGTGGTGGAGGAGCGACAGGAGCAGCCGGAGTCTCCACCTCCAGAACGGGTGAAGGCACCACTGGAATGGGGGTTGTCTCGCCCGCAGTTAGAGCAGGAACTGGCAGTTGAAGGGCTTGAAGTATATTAGGGTTTGCGGCAAGAAGAGCCTGAAGTAAAGCAGCGACGTCCGGAGTTGGAGGGGTAGCCATGGTAGCGAGAAGAGTGAGAAAATGGAAGAAACAAGGTCGAAGGGTTTTTCGGATGGGGAAAGGTGAAGACGGTTGATTTGTTTTATCTAAACTTCAAGAAACCGTATCGCCCTAGGAAGATGTGCGGATTTGAAGAGAGAGAGAAAGTAGGTGGGTCTAGGGTTTTGTGTGACAGCTGACAGCTAGACAGTGAAAATAATGAAGAGATAGGCTTGGTGACGATTCAATTTTCAACACATGCCGTTTTATCTGTACCTGACAACCCTAAGAACACGCCACCCAATAGTTATAACCCACTACCAAGAGAGAGAAGAGATGGACACAAGGAATTCGCACATAGAGTACGTGTTGGAGAAGACTCATGTTGCTGAAAACATCTTGAAAAACAATTTTGAAAGACAGCAGTCTAACTTGCTCTGATGTGTCAACGTTTGTTGCAACATCCACCTGGTGGCTTAAATAGAGAAAATATGTGCAGAACTACAAGAATTCAAGGGTTAGTGAGTGTAGAGTGCATCGTCGCAACGAACGCCGTGCCCCTAGCCTTTCACCCTCGAAAGCAGTCGCAGTTGCAATCCTTTTGTAAGGTAGCATCGTCGTAGCGAACGTCGTGCCCCCCAAACTACTTGGATTTTTTACCACACAGTTACATACAAAACATATAGATAAATACCAGGTTTCAGAATATAGAATATGTTGACTAAAATATACCAGCAAGTTAGACACAACAAGCTACACCCTTGATATATAAGGCAGTGTTATAGGTATGGGTGTAGCACAACAACCGATTTTAGTGGTGAAAACATAGACCAAAAGATTTTCGTAAGTATACGAATCTCTCATGATCCAAGGGTTTTGTAAAAATGTCAGCAACTTGGTTCTCCGTTTTCACATACTCAAGCTTGATTACCTCCTGTTCCACTAACTCTCTAATGAAATGGTGTCTTATGTCAATGTGCTTTGTTCTTGAGTGCTGAACAAGATTTTTAAAAATATTTATAGCACTCATGTTGTCACAGTACACAACCAGGTCATTGTTGTCTAGGCCATAGTCACTCAGCATTTGTTTAAGCCACAGCACTTGTGTGCAATAGTTGCCTGCGGCAACATACTCAAACTCAGCAGTGGATAAAGAAACACAATTTTGCTTGCGGCTGTGCCATGACACAATGTTGTTTCCTAGATAAAAACATCCTCCATTTGTACTTTTTCGATCATCAACATCTCCAGCCCAGTCCGAATCACTAAACCCTATCAAGCTCATATTCATATGTTTAGAAAAAAATATTCCAAGGTCAATAGTTCCAGCAACATACCTGATGATTCGTTTAACAGCTTTGAGATGAGAGGCTTTAGGTTTAGCTTGGTATCTGGCACACACACATACGCTAAACATTAAATCTGGACGAGTGGCTGTTAGGTACAACAGGCTCCCTATCATTGATCTGTAGAGTGTTGGGTCAACATCTTCTCCAGCATCATCTTTAGTTAGCTTTTCTGTAGAGCCCATAGGAGTCTTCATGTGCTTCGTACCTTCAAGGTTAAATCTCTTTATCATCTCCTTGGCATACTTGCTTTGAGATATAAAGATGCCACATTGTCCTTGTTTAACCTGTAGTCCAAGAAAGTATGTGAGCTCGCCCACCATGCTCATCTCAAACTTAGTAGACATTGCACCTAAAAAATCGGTTAACATGTTACGTGATGTAGAACCAACAATCATATCATCAACATAAATTTGAGTAATAAGGATGTGATGATCTTCCCTTTTTATAAATAATGTCCGGTCAGCAGCACCTCTTACGAACCCATATGTGAGGAGGAAATGCGTGAGATGCTCATACCAAACTCGTGGTGCTTGTTTGAGCCCATATAGTGCTTTCTTCAATCGGAAAACATGGTCCGGTTTGTGAGGATCTTCAAAATCTTTTGGTTGTTCCATGTATACCTCTTCCTTTAACTCACCATTAAGAAATGCTGCCTTCACATCCATCTGGTACAGATTGATGTTGAGGTAACATGCGACTGCAAGCAACAACCGAATGGATTCGAGTCGTGCTACTGGTGCAAATGTGTCATCAAAGTCGACTCCTTCGACTTGAGTGTACCCTTGAGGTACTAATCGTGCTTTGTTACACACAATTGTTCCCTTCTCATCAGATTTGTTCTTGAAAATCCACTTCGTGCCAATAACATTTTTGTTGACTGGCCTGAGAACAAGGTACCAAACATCACTACGCACAAACTGATTTAGTTCTTCATGCAAAGCATTTATCCAGAACTCATCAGTTAGTGCTTCCTTGACATTTTTTGGTTCAAACTTGGAGATGAAACATGTTACGCCTTCAAGTGTGGAGCATATGGAATACAAACACGCCATTTCTCTATAGTGGATTGGTTGTTTTCGTCGGGTCTGAACACCATCCTCAATGTTTCCAATGACTTGAGTTAGTGGATGATTCGTTCTCACTCGTCCTGAAGGTTCTCTGCGAGGAGTGATCTCTTGAGGCTCATCTAGTTCTTCTTCTGGTTCTTGTTGTGTGGTGTTGACCTCCACAGTATTGCCAGTTTTTGTGTTAGGTGTAACAGTTTGCGTCTCAACAGGAGGTGTGACAACTCCCCCTTGATATATGTCGTCTTCTACTTCCACTTCTTTGTTCCCATCACCTGCATCATCGAAGACAACATTAACAGATTCTTGTATTGTCTTAATGGGTAGATTAAAAACCCTATAAGCTACACCATTTGTTGAGTATCCAACAAATACACCTTTGTCGCTTTTATCATCAAACTTTGTTAGATACTCTCGATCATTTAAGATAAAACAAACACACCCAAAAACACGAAGATGTTTTAGGTTAGGTTTTCTCCCTTTAAGTAGCTCATATGGAGTTTTGAATGACCCTGGTCGAATGTTGACTCGATTCTTGATGTAACATGCGGTATTTACTGCCTCAGCCCAAAAACGTTTCGCCATTTGGCTTGAGCTCAGCATCACCCTAGCCATTTCAATCAAGGTTCTATTCTTGCGTTCGACCACACCATTTTGTTGTGGTGTCTTTGGTGCTGCAAACTCTTGGTACACTCCTTTTTCATCACAAAAAGTTATAAATTTTGAGTTCACAAACTCACGACCATGATCGGATCTTATGCGAGATATTCTAGCATCAAACATTTTAGTAACACGAGAAAACATATTTTTAAATACTTCAAATGTTTCAGATTTTTCACGTAAAAAATAGGTCCATGTAAACCTAGAAAAATCGTCTACCACAACAAGCACATACCTTTTACCACCAATGCTTTCAACTTTCATGGATCCTACAAGATCCATATGTAGAAGTTCAAAACAACGGTTGGTCCCAAAATGTTGTTCATTGTGTTGTAAGGCAGGATGTGAGGCATGTAACTGTTTTCCTCGTTGACAGTCACCACAAACGATCTGGTCTGCATTCCCAAGTTTGGGTAAATCTCGCACAGCGTCCATCTTGATTAGCCTGCCAAGATTTTGAAAGTTAGTATGACCTAATATTTTATGCCAGAGTATGACATCATCAACTTGAGCCTTGTTGCATTTCACATGATCAGTCATGTAACAATTGTCTGATGACCTTTGGCCTGTCATGATACACAAGTTCTTGTTGTTGTAAACTTCACATGCATCTTTAGTGAATTTTACAAGCATATTACCATCACATAATTGACTTATACTAATCAAGTTTGCCATAAGTCCTTGCACATGATAGACATTTGTTAAAGCAGGCAAACCAGGAACATTAAGTGTACCTCTCCCTATGATTTTACCTTTTGAATCTCCACCGAAGGAAATATTTCCTCCGTCGTAGGTCTCATAGTTGGAAAGAAATATTTTGTTACCTGTCATGTGACGTGAACATTCGCTGTCAAAGTACCAAAAACCTGAAATGTTAGTCTTTAATGCTGTGTAGACAACATTGCATGTAAGATCAGTTTTCTTTACCCACATCATTTTGGGTTGCTGAGACAACACAGAATATGATGACTTTTCATCCCTTTGTTTTTGATAACAAAAAGGTTTTATGTGTCCTGGTTTGAGACAGTAATGACATATATATTTCCTTCTATATTTTTTACCCTTTTTCTTACTTTTCTTACCTTTTCCTGCTCGAGAGATGCTTTGTTTTGTCTGTGTTGATGTGTCTGTGAGCACAACATCTGCTTCGCCATTGGATGTTTGTCCTTCCGATGTGGACCCTTTACACAACACAGTTGGTGCAGCATACCCGAGGCCTCTCTTGCTTGGGTTTGCGCTGTCCATGATCTCTTAAAGCGTGTAAGTACTCGTGTTCCACTTGCGGATGGTTAGTTCTGCCTCTTCAAGTTTGGTTTTCTTTGGTGAGCTCTATGTCACGCTGTGTGATCAATGCCTCCTGTTTTGCTTGCACTTCCTTGAGTCGTGTTACCTCAGCTGTTGCGGTCAGCAGATCTTTTGCTTGATGTTTTCATTTTCCCAACAGCTCATCGTACAACCTTTTCAACCCTTGAATTATTGAGAGGGCATTGCTATCACACTCTTCAGCACAGGCGGAATCTATGTCGTCCTCAACACTTCATGTACCATCAACAGAGGCATTTAAACAAAACAATGTAGAATAATAGTTAGAGTCATACCGTTCAGAGAAAATGTCGACATCTGTGTTTTGGCCTGTTTTGTCCTGAGAGGGCATTGTTACATGCAGTGCTACGCTTTCAAATAATTTCTCATCTACGTCTTCAAAGAACTCATACTCATCTTCATTCCAGGATACCCAGTAAGACTTTCCCCTCTTACGAAGTGTGTTGGCACACTGATTCGCAAAGTGTCCAAATCCTTTACACTCATGGCATTGTATACTGTCGAGTTTAGAGGAGCTGTATTTGAACACTTCGTTTTGAATGTTGTTCCTAACAGGGGGTCTTCTCTGATTGTTGTCGTTCTTTGGGGGATCATAGTACTCCAGACGTGGTACATCTCTCCCTTTGGACTTTTCTTTGGTCTTGTCATGATTGAATCCTCTCACCATACGATTGAACTTCCTGGTGATCATGGCAACATCATCTCCATCACGGATTTCTTCCACTTCTTCAGATTCACTAGAGTCCATTTGTTCCAATAGCTTACTGCATGACGGTGATGAACTTGACCCTGCAGTGAGAGCCATTATTTTCTTCTTGGGGAAGGTCCCTCTTGCCTCGTGATTCATCTCATAGGTTTTGAAGGAATTCATGAGGTCTGTGAATTCCAGGGCGTTCACACCTTGTACAGTTTCAATGGTTGTTACCTTCATGTCAAATTTAGGTGGCAACGTTCGAAGTGCTTTGGATACAAGAATCTTGTTGCTCAGTGGGTCTCCTAGATCTTGACACTCGTTAGCGATGTCGAGAATCCTTTTCATGTAGCTAGAGATATATTCATCTTCCTCCATCTTCATATCCTCGAATTGAGAGGCAAGGATACGTAGACGAGATTGTTTGATGCTCTTGTCACCCTCACAGTGCCTTTGGAGAATATCCCAAGCATCTTTCGCACACACACAGTTCTTGATTAATTTGAACATGTTTGTGTCGACAGCTGAGATTATAGCATTTAGCGCTCGATCATCAAGAGTGGCAGCTTCAATTTGATCACGTGACCAGTCAGTTTGTGGTATTGGTACACAATCACCGCCTGCATCAGTTTGCTTTGGTGGTGACCACCCATTTTCCACAGATATCCATGCTCTTCTGTCTAGAGACTTGATGTATGAGCGGGTACGTGACTTCTAGTAAGAATAATTCGAGCCATCCAAGATTGGAGGTCGAAATGCTCCAGTGCTGTTTGGATCCATCGTTGTTTTAGAGTTGTGATACAATCAGGACCACACTCAGTGTGTCGAGTGATGGCTCTGATACCACTTGAAAGTGTATCAACTACTCTAAATCAAAATATGCGGAAGCTAAAATGAAAGACACAGGATAATTTTTGCGTAGGTTGTGTTAATGAACAACCTACACGGCAGCCTTACGGCCAAAAAGAATAATCAAAAATAAGTGTTATGTTGTTATAATGTTTAGTACCACAACAACACCAACACTCTTACTAAAATAATAAACGTATGATCTTAACGACTAAGAATCATACACACTAAACTACGAACTTAATCTACAAAAACTCTCTATCTAATTAAAAGTTGAAACTAGTATTTATAGATAGAGTTCATGGGCTTGGTTTCTAGAAACTTGTAACTGTCGGCCCATGCGTTCCCCAATTCTCGCTCGTTTGTTATACTCCGCAACCGTGCCTGGAATAGTGGAACTAACCAATGGTCAGTTGTTGACTCCTCGAATTGTGGAACCGAAAGTCTCCACTCGGCACGCAAGATTTTCAACTGCCAAGACTTGGTCTTCCACCAGTCTTCATGGATCTACTCAGCACGCCAAGTCGTTAAGCCACCAGGATCCTACGTGGCAGTCGTGTTGGACATCATTGTTGTGTTGCGCCAGATGCTTAAGTCAACACATCTGTGAAGAACACAAACACACAACTGTTAGGTCACTTTCCTAAACAACATCAAAACAGAAATACCTAACAAACACCCCCTGTGTTTGTGCCTTCTTCACAACACCCTTGATTTCAACCAGAGCTCCCACTGAATGTTGCATTCCTGAAAAACAGTTTTCAACACAAGACAGAAGCATTGACAATAAAGCAGCATTATAAAATACCACAGGCACAACATCGCAGCAAACAACATTCATTCATTTAGAAAGTAAGCATCAAAGCATCAAAAAAGTACAGGAGCAAAAGTATCATCCACCACATATACAGAAAAAATAAAAAGTTATTTTTGTTGCCCTCATCCTCATCACCACATCACCAAAAAAATAATTATTTTTGATCACATACGGTCTCCTCACAGTCTCTCGTTGGCATCATCAGCTGCTTCTTCTTCCTCACCTCCATCCTCCTCCTCATCCTCTGCACCTTCTGCTGCTGGGGTGTCAGCATTGTCTCCCCCTTGTTGTGCAAGAAGGCACGCCTGAAGGGACGGCACGAGCCCAGCTAGGGTGTTCAGAGCACCAATTAACTGTAAGACAGTCTGTGGTGGCAGCTGAATCCCGGAGGAGGTAGGAGCATCATGATTGCGCCATGGAAGGTCTGCGACCTTGCTCTTGCTGAAAAGAGAAGGGTGAATTGTATACACTGGAACAGGGTCTGCACCATGACTCCGGGTAACGGATGTGAAGCCTTGATGTGTCAGTACCCTGTATATAAGAGAAGGAAACGGCAGAGAAGAGATTTGAGCTTTAGTGGAGAGAGCAGCAAGCTGGTCAAATATGATACGTCCCATGTTGTAGGGTTTGTTAAGCCCCACAAGATAGAGTAGGACGCCATGTTGTTGAGTGACGACAGTGGAATTTGAGGAAGCGATCCAATTGTAGGTTAAGAGTCGGTGAAGGACCGAGTAAAGGTGGGACAACTACGAAGTCCTCATGGGCTGGACCCACTTGGACCTTTTTCCGCCTGTAATCACCTTGGCAACAGCATCAAGGTCAGGAGCAGCTTCACTCTCAACACTGGGCAATCCGAGGGCGGCATTGATGGAATCCGCCGAGAAATCAAAGATGGAGTTGTACAGATAAACTTTCCCAAAACGTTCAGACGAACGATCGCCAAAAGATCCATGGAGATTGCATTAGAAATGACGGACAACAGACTTAACAAAAGGAGGAAGGTTGAAAACTGTACCCAACAACCCTCGTGACCGGAAGAAGGAGAGGAGATTGTTGTCATCAAAGCTGGATTCTTCGGCAGTACGCTCACACACACACGGTAGGTTCCAGATACGCTTCCACTTAACAGCGGCTGCTTCATTGTAAAACTGAAGGCTGAGGGCTTTCTCAGCATCCAATGGGAGGTCGGTGTCATCAGAAGCTGCAGGGACCTTCGGATTTCCCTTGGCCGTGTTTCCCGCAGAAAAAGTTGGTTCAATCTTGACAGTGGGAGTACTGAGACGAGGACGCTTAGGGGCCGATGAGACCTCATCCTCACTGTCGTCAGGAACAACGACAGTGGGGGCTGGATTCTTGGATTTTCTTGAGATGGTGGTGTGAGTGGACCCCGAGTAGCAGGTTTTCGTACTAGAGGAACAGGCGGAGGAGATGGAGAGTCAGTCGGAGGACAAACAGGGACAGCCTCTACTAGGGCAACAGTGGTAACTGGAGGAGGTTCAGTCGCTGGTGAAGGTGGCCCAGTGATAGGTTCTTCGACCGGCGGTGGTGGAGGAGCGACAGGAGCAGCCGGAGTCTCCACCTCCAGAACGGGTGAAGGCACCACTGGAATGGGGGTTGTCTCGCCCGCAGTTAGAGCAGGAACTGGCAGTTGAAGGGCTTGAAGTATATTAGGGTTTGCGGCAAGAAGAGCCTGAAGTAAAGCAGCGACGTCCGGAGTTGGAGGGGTAGCCATGGTAGCGAGAAGAGTGAGAAAATGGAAGAAACAAGGTCGAAGGGTTTTTCGGATGGGGAAAGGTGAAGACGGTTGATTTGTTTTATCTAAACTTCAAGAAACCGTATCGCCCTAGGAAGATGTGCGGATTTGAAGAGAGAGAGAAAGTAGGTGGGTCTAGGGTTTTGTGTGACAGCTGACAGCTAGACAGTGAAAATAATGAAGAGATAGGCTTGGTGACGATTCAATTTTCAACACATGCCGTTTTATCTGTACCTGACAACCCTAAGAACACGCCACCCAATAGTTATAACCCACTACCAAGAGAGAGAAGAGATGGACACAAGGAATTCGCACATAGAGTACGTGTTGGAGAAGACTCATGTTGCTGAAAACATCTTGAAAAACAATTTTGAAAGACAGCAGTCTAACTTGCTCTGATGTGTCAACGTTTGTTGCAACATCCACCTGGTGGCTTAAATAGAGAAAATATGTGCAGAACTACAAGAATTCAAGGGTTAGTGAGTGTAGAGTGCATCGTCGCAACGAACGCCGTGCCCCTAGCCTTTCACCCTCGAAAGCAGTCGCAGTTGCAATCCTTTTGTAAGGTAGCATCGTCGTAGCGAACGTCGTGCCCCCCAAACTACTTGGATTTTTTACCACACAGTTACATACAAAACATATAGATAAATACCAGGTTTCAGAATATAGAATATGTTGACTAAAATATACCAGCAAGTTAGACACAACAAGCTACACCCTTGATATATAAGGCAGTGTTATAGGTATGGGTGTAGCACAACAACCGATTTTAGTGGTGAAAACATAGACCAAAAGATTTTCGTAAGTATACGAATCTCTCATGATCCAAGGGTTTTGTAAAAATGTCAGCAACTTGGTTCTCCGTTTTCACATACTCAAGCTTGATTACCTCCTGTTCCACTAACTCTCTAATGAAATGGTGTCTTATGTCAATGTGCTTTGTTCTTGAGTGCTGAACAAGATTTTTAAAAATATTTATAGCACTCATGTTGTCACAGTACACAACCAGGTCATTGTTGTCTAGGCCATAGTCACTCAGCATTTGTTTAAGCCACAGCACTTGTGTGCAATAGTTGCCTGCGGCAACATACTCAAACTCAGCAGTGGATAAAGAAACACAATTTTGCTTGCGGCTGTGCCATGACACAATGTTGTTTCCTAGATAAAAACATCCTCCATTTGTACTTTTTCGATCATCAACATCTCCAGCCCAGTCCGAATCACTAAACCCTATCAAGCTCATATTCAT
This sequence comes from Leonotis leonurus, assembly GCA_026898415.1. Classification (NCBI taxonomy): domain Eukaryota; kingdom Viridiplantae; phylum Streptophyta; class Magnoliopsida; order Lamiales; family Lamiaceae; genus Leonotis; species Leonotis leonurus. Next base: position 786,636 of record JAPKLX010000082.1, on the reverse strand, counting down.
ATGTTTAGAAAAAAATATTCCAAGGTCAATAGTTCCAGCAACATACCTGATGATTCGTTTAACAGCTTTGAGATGAGAGGCTTTAGGTTTAGCTTGGTATCTGGCACACACACATACGCTAAACATTAAATCTGGACGAGTGGCTGTTAGGTACAACAGGCTCCCTATCATTGATCTGTAGAGTGTTGGGTCAACATCTTCTCCAGCATCATCTTTAGTTAGCTTTTCTGTAGAGCCCATAGGAGTCTTCATGTGCTTCGTACCTTCAAGGTTAAATCTCTTTATCATCTCCTTGGCATACTTGCTTTGAGATATAAAGATGCCACATTGTCCTTGTTTAACCTGTAGTCCAAGAAAGTATGTGAGCTCGCCCACCATGCTCATCTCAAACTTAGTAGACATTGCACCTAAAAAATCGGTTAACATGTTACGTGATGTAGAACCAACAATCATATCATCAACATAAATTTGAGTAATAAGGATGTGATGATCTTCCCTTTTTATAAATAATGTCCGGTCAGCAGCACCTCTTACGAACCCATATGTGAGGAGGAAATGCGTGAGATGCTCATACCAAACTCGTGGTGCTTGTTTGAGCCCATATAGTGCTTTCTTCAATCGGAAAACATGGTCCGGTTTGTGAGGATCTTCAAAATCTTTTGGTTGTTCCATGTATACCTCTTCCTTTAACTCACCATTAAGAAATGCTGCCTTCACATCCATCTGGTACAGATTGATGTTGAGGTAACATGCGACTGCAAGCAACAACCGAATGGATTCGAGTCGTGCTACTGGTGCAAATGTGTCATCAAAGTCGACTCCTTCGACTTGAGTGTACCCTTGAGGTACTAATCGTGCTTTGTTACACACAATTGTTCCCTTCTCATCAGATTTGTTCTTGAAAATCCACTTCGTGCCAATAACATTTTTGTTGACTGGCCTGAGAACAAGGTACCAAACATCACTACGCACAAACTGATTTAGTTCTTCATGCAAAGCATTTATCCAGAACTCATCAGTTAGTGCTTCCTTGACATTTTTTGGTTCAAACTTGGAGATGAAACATGTTACGCCTTCAAGTGTGGAGCATATGGAATACAAACACGCCATTTCTCTATAGTGGATTGGTTGTTTTCGTCGGGTCTGAACACCATCCTCAATGTTTCCAATGACTTGAGTTAGTGGATGATTCGTTCTCACTCGTCCTGAAGGTTCTCTGCGAGGAGTGATCTCTTGAGGCTCATCTAGTTCTTCTTCTGGTTCTTGTTGTGTGGTGTTGACCTCCACAGTATTGCCAGTTTTTGTGTTAGGTGTAACAGTTTGCGTCTCAACAGGAGGTGTGACAACTCCCCCTTGATATATGTCGTCTTCTACTTCCACTTCTTTGTTCCCATCACCTGCATCATCGAAGACAACATTAACAGATTCTTGTATTGTCTTAATGGGTAGATTAAAAACCCTATAAGCTACACCATTTGTTGAGTATCCAACAAATACACCTTTGTCGCTTTTATCATCAAACTTTGTTAGATACTCTCGATCATTTAAGATAAAACAAACACACCCAAAAACACGAAGATGTTTTAGGTTAGGTTTTCTCCCTTTAAGTAGCTCATATGGAGTTTTGAATGACCCTGGTCGAATGTTGACTCGATTCTTGATGTAACATGCGGTATTTACTGCCTCAGCCCAAAAACGTTTCGCCATTTGGCTTGAGCTCAGCATCACCCTAGCCATTTCAATCAAGGTTCTATTCTTGCGTTCGACCACACCATTTTGTTGTGGTGTCTTTGGTGCTGCAAACTCTTGGTACACTCCTTTTTCATCACAAAAAGTTATAAATTTTGAGTTCACAAACTCACGACCATGATCGGATCTTATGCGAGATATTCTAGCATCAAACATTTTAGTAACACGAGAAAACATATTTTTAAATACTTCAAATGTTTCAGATTTTTCACGTAAAAAATAGGTCCATGTAAACCTAGAAAAATCGTCTACCACAACAAGCACATACCTTTTACCACCAATGCTTTCAACTTTCATGGATCCTACAAGATCCATATGTAGAAGTTCAAAACAACGGTTGGTCCCAAAATGTTGTTCATTGTGTTGTAAGGCAGGATGTGAGGCATGTAACTGTTTTCCTCGTTGACAGTCACCACAAACGATCTGGTCTGCATTCCCAAGTTTGGGTAAATCTCGCACAGCGTCCATCTTGATTAGCCTGCCAAGATTTTGAAAGTTAGTATGACCTAATATTTTATGCCAGAGTATGACATCATCAACTTGAGCCTTGTTGCATTTCACATGATCAGTCATGTAACAATTGTCTGATGACCTTTGGCCTGTCATGATACACAAGTTCTTGTTGTTGTAAACTTCACATGCATCTTTAGTGAATTTTACAAGCATATTACCATCACATAATTGACTTATACTAATCAAGTTTGCCATAAGTCCTTGCACATGATAGACATTTGTTAAAGCAGGCAAACCAGGAACATTAAGTGTACCTCTCCCTATGATTTTACCTTTTGAATCTCCACCGAAGGAAATATTTCCTCCGTCGTAGGTCTCATAGTTGGAAAGAAATATTTTGTTACCTGTCATGTGACGTGAACATTCGCTGTCAAAGTACCAAAAACCTGAAATGTTAGTCTTTAATGCTGTGTAGACAACATTGCATGTAAGATCAGTTTTCTTTACCCACATCATTTTGGGTTGCTGAGACAACACAGAATATGATGACTTTTCATCCCTTTGTTTTTGATAACAAAAAGGTTTTATGTGTCCTGGTTTGAGACAGTAATGACATATATATTTCCTTCTATATTTTTTACCCTTTTTCTTACTTTTCTTACCTTTTCCTGCTCGAGAGATGCTTTGTTTTGTCTGTGTTGATGTGTCTGTGAGCACAACATCTGCTTCGCCATTGGATGTTTGTCCTTCCGATGTGGACCCTTTACACAACACAGTTGGTGCAGCATACCCGAGGCCTCTCTTGCTTGGGTTTGCGCTGTCCATGATCTCTTAAAGCGTGTAAGTACTCGTGTTCCACTTGCGGATGGTTAGTTCTGCCTCTTCAAGTTTGGTTTTCTTTGGTGAGCTCTATGTCACGCTGTGTGATCAATGCCTCCTGTTTTGCTTGCACTTCCTTGAGTCGTGTTACCTCAGCTGTTGCGGTCAGCAGATCTTTTGCTTGATGTTTTCATTTTCCCAACAGCTCATCGTACAACCTTTTCAACCCTTGAATTATTGAGAGGGCATTGCTATCACACTCTTCAGCACAGGCGGAATCTATGTCGTCCTCAACACTTCATGTACCATCAACAGAGGCATTTAAACAAAACAATGTAGAATAATAGTTAGAGTCATACCGTTCAGAGAAAATGTCGACATCTGTGTTTTGGCCTGTTTTGTCCTGAGAGGGCATTGTTACATGCAGTGCTACGCTTTCAAATAATTTCTCATCTACGTCTTCAAAGAACTCATACTCATCTTCATTCCAGGATACCCAGTAAGACTTTCCCCTCTTACGAAGTGTGTTGGCACACTGATTCGCAAAGTGTCCAAATCCTTTACACTCATGGCATTGTATACTGTCGAGTTTAGAGGAGCTGTATTTGAACACTTCGTTTTGAATGTTGTTCCTAACAGGGGGTCTTCTCTGATTGTTGTCGTTCTTTGGGGGATCATAGTACTCCAGACGTGGTACATCTCTCCCTTTGGACTTTTCTTTGGTCTTGTCATGATTGAATCCTCTCACCATACGATTGAACTTCCTGGTGATCATGGCAACATCATCTCCATCACGGATTTCTTCCACTTCTTCAGATTCACTAGAGTCCATTTGTTCCAATAGCTTACTGCATGACGGTGATGAACTTGACCCTGCAGTGAGAGCCATTATTTTCTTCTTGGGGAAGGTCCCTCTTGCCTCGTGATTCATCTCATAGGTTTTGAAGGAATTCATGAGGTCTGTGAATTCCAGGGCGTTCACACCTTGTACAGTTTCAATGGTTGTTACCTTCATGTCAAATTTAGGTGGCAACGTTCGAAGTGCTTTGGATACAAGAATCTTGTTGCTCAGTGGGTCTCCTAGATCTTGACACTCGTTAGCGATGTCGAGAATCCTTTTCATGTAGCTAGAGATATATTCATCTTCCTCCATCTTCATATCCTCGAATTGAGAGGCAAGGATACGTAGACGAGATTGTTTGATGCTCTTGTCACCCTCACAGTGCCTTTGGAGAATATCCCAAGCATCTTTCGCACACACACAGTTCTTGATTAATTTGAACATGTTTGTGTCGACAGCTGAGATTATAGCATTTAGCGCTCGATCATCAAGAGTGGCAGCTTCAATTTGATCACGTGACCAGTCAGTTTGTGGTATTGGTACACAATCACCGCCTGCATCAGTTTGCTTTGGTGGTGACCACCCATTTTCCACAGATATCCATGCTCTTCTGTCTAGAGACTTGATGTATGAGCGGGTACGTGACTTCTAGTAAGAATAATTCGAGCCATCCAAGATTGGAGGTCGAAATGCTCCAGTGCTGTTTGGATCCATCGTTGTTTTAGAGTTGTGATACAATCAGGACCACACTCAGTGTGTCGAGTGATGGCTCTGATACCACTTGAAAGTGTATCAACTACTCTAAATCAAAATATGCGGAAGCTAAAATGAAAGACACAGGATAATTTTTGCGTAGGTTGTGTTAATGAACAACCTACACGGCAGCCTTACGGCCAAAAAGAATAATCAAAAATAAGTGTTATGTTGTTATAATGTTTAGTACCACAACAACACCAACACTCTTACTAAAATAATAAACGTATGATCTTAACGACTAAGAATCATACACACTAAACTACGAACTTAATCTACAAAAACTCTCTATCTAATTAAAAGTTGAAACTAGTATTTATAGATAGAGTTCATGGGCTTGGTTTCTAGAAACTTGTAACTGTCGGCTCATGCGTTCCCCAATTCTCGCTCGTTTGTTATACTCCGCAACCGTGCCTGGAATAGTGGAACTAACCAATGGTCAGTTGTTGACTCATCGAATTGTGGAACCGAAAGTCTCCACTCGGCACGCAAGATTTTCAACTGCCAAGACTTGGTCTTCCACCAGTCTTCATGGATCTACTCAGCACGCCAAGTCGTTAAGCCGCCAGGATCCTACGTGGCAGTCATGTTGGACATCATTGTTGTGTTGCGTCAGATGCTTAAGTCAACACATCTGTGAAGAACACAAACACACAACTGTTAAGTCACTTTCCTAAACAACATCAAAACTGAAATACCTAACAATATATTTTGTATTTATTTTAATTGTCAGTATAATTCTATTTCACGATCTATTTTTCCTAAAATCAAATCAAATAAAATTAAAATTTTGGATTGAAATTTTTTTATCAAACCAAATTAATCAAATCAAAATAATCAAATATATTTCGATTTGATTCAATTTTCCAAATATTTTATTTAATAATAAATCATTAAAATCTACTCATTTATATATACATATATATATATATATATATAAATATTTTTATGTTCAAAAAAATAAAAATCAACATGAACTTTAAAAAATTAAAATTATAATAAAAAATAGTTGACATATCTTTAATAAATTTCAAAGGATAACAAATGTTAATACATAAAATTTCAAATCAACTTTAGCAATCTATTATTTTTATCATTTCTTGACAATGGAGTGCAAACTGAATATAAAATACTCATATCAAAACACATACTCATATAATTTTTACACTAAATATAATTATTTTGTATGAAAACTGGGCCTAAAAAGAATTTCTATTACAATTATTTGATCATAAGTATTGGGCCAAAATCTCAAAATTAGTTAGCTAAAAAATGGCCCAGAAAGTGTATTATTGTCGTTATTTTTAGTTAGAAATGACTCATTTCGTCACTTTCTCTTTAACATATCGAGCCCATAAGTTTAAAAACAATAAGATATTCTATGTTAATTCATTAGAATGATCTCACGGAAAACTTTCAAACTTTCAATTTCTTTTGTAAGTTTTTTTCTTCATCCAAGTTTTTGTATTAAATTTTGGTGTAATTTAGTGTTATTCATCTTAAATTCTCAGTATAGCACTATATTTAAAATGGATTAATGATTAATTATCAGTTATATGAATTTGAGCTTGTTCATAGAGTTGGTTTCATATTTAAGACGTTCGGGATTTTGATTTAGCATATGATTTGACATCAAAAACAAATATAATTGTATAAGCACCAAATTAAATCAAATCAAGTTTTATTAATATGATTTGATGAGTTCGATTTACTAATCATAAGTTATTATATACATGTGGGATGTGATGTCATTTTGCACAATAGAAATAAATTATAAACCTATTGACCATTATTTAGCCCGTTTTCAGTCTCATTTCTCTTGCATTTTGGATCGTTAATGTTTTACTTTTAGTTACTTTTCCTATTGGTTGTTCCATTTTATCCTCTCTTTGCCATATTTCATATTACAGGTCAAGAGGCGAGACAAAACGGGAGTTATCACACATCGAGAAGAGAAATGAGGGCCGAAATGCACGAAAGAGGAGAGTTTGGCAGCGCGCCAGGGTAGCGGTCGCTAGCCTCTAGCGGCCGCTAGCCCACCCTTCCTGAACTCCTCCAGAACACTGGGTTAACGCTCACTGACCCCTAGTGACCGCTAGCTCTAGTCATTCCAACCTCAGACAGAGCGTGGAGTTAACGAGCGCTACCCTTTAGTGAGCGCTAGCCAGGCGGGCGGATTGTTGCTATTTAAGAAGCCCTCGCGTGATTTCAAACATACAATTCAATTTTAGGGTTTTGAAGCAAGAGAGAAAACACTGTTTAGATAGTTTTATTTAATTCGTATTTCTACTTTAGTATTTTCGTTGTGGATTCGATATTGATTCAACCCAAAGACTATTTCCATTTATTGTATCGCTCGTCGTTTAAATCGTGAGTTCTTATTGCTTTTCAATTTCTTTATTACTTTTTCTTTCTTGTGGTTTCTTGATCGATCATGCTTGAACTATTAATCTAAATATTATTTATTTATGTTAATCAAACAATAGAAACATGTCAAGTTTAATTTGCATTCAATTCGCATTTTTAGACCTAGGGTTTAATTATTTTCTTAATTCTTGTCTAGTTAAACTGTCTTTTGATTCCTCTAAATTATCACGCCTGAGTAATTAATAGATTTAGAATTCCAACAAATCACATTACAATTAGAGTATTTAGGATTTTATTTGTTTTTTTGTGAGAAACGTAGATTAAGTCATGTTTGACCTTACTTGAGAATACGACTTGGATTAACTTATCAATCTAGGATTACCTCGTTCTATTGCGAGCAACTTAGTTAAAATAAGTTGGAACAATCAGTAGACGTAGTTAGTGGGTCTGGTTAATCTCGCATAGATTTAGTTTGGTTTTTTGGGTGATAGTGGAGAAGTTGACAGATAAATCATTCTTATTGTCACTCTACAGAACCGTATATGAGATTTTCACTTCATATGACTCTTTGTTCAATTTTTTCAAATTCATTGGATCATTTTCTGTGCTCGAGGATCTCCTCCCTTCTTTCACTTTGTCCCAAAGAGTAACTAAGGTCAATTTAGTCACGGGTTCATGTTCCAATTAAACACTTTCAATTTTTGATTATTCTCAAAGGAGAAGATTATTCTCTTACCCAACATATGCAGATCCAATAATGATTTTATAATAAGAACAAGAGATATTTCTCGATCAATCCCCTTGCTCCTCGTTCTTCGAAAATTAGAAATTTTCAAATTTAAATTTGTTATCTCTTGATCATAATATCTCGATTGATTATCACGATCAATTTGTACATCTAAACTATAATTGATACTAACATAAAGGCAAAAAATAATAAAAAACAACAATATAAATCAGACATAGAATTAATAAACATGTACTTAGTTGGATCGTTTGGGGATAAGCGTGTAAGTGGATAAAGGAATTAAATGACTACCCCAATCACAATCTTAAGGGGTGTTTACTCGGTCCGTCATGTTTCTCCAAGTTCATATTAAATAATGATGAGTGACTAGATTAAATTATACTCATTTTGGTTTTTGTTTGTTTGTTTGCATTATTTAAAATCCATGATAACATTATATCTTTGTTGGATAAAAAAATTGTTTATATAGAATAGGAAATTATTTTTTCAAATCAAATTCTTCACCAAATATCTACAATTATAATTTCTCAATACAAGATTGCATCAAATTACGCAAATCAAATGAATTTCTTCTGCTAATCAAATTCTTTTGCAAAGGAAATTTCTTCTGCTAATCAAATAATTCATTATTCTACAGATTAGACAATTTCACCAGGGTTTTATCCATGGTGACGACGCATATGAGGGATTTTCAGAAATTTCGATATAAAAAGTGGGGGATTTCGCTCTAAATCAAATCCTTGTCTAATTGGATATGAGTGGAATCGATTTTAGGGAGATTCTGACTAGAAGCAAAGAGCTTTGTTTGAAAATCAAATGAAGGAGGTCCTACCGGAAATCAAGAGGCGAGAGAAGAACATTGGCATGATAAGAAAAAGGGAAGTCGAGGAAGCCATGGTTGCTCCATTGTCAAAAAAGAAGGAAATATAGAAGGTGGTTGTACTTTGGGCTAATGAGAAAAACCATAGTTGTGACCCTGGACAAGAATGAAAAAGAAAAAGAAAAAGAAAAAGAAAAAAAAAAGAAAATGGGGTCATTTGGGAATTATTGCCCTTAGGACGGGCCGTACAATGTTATTATACCGGGTCAGCCCACTTCTATGACTAGGATACCAAACAACAAAATAAACCTACATATCTTTGCTATCTAGATAAAATATGCATACCAAACACTCCCTAAATTTTGATAGATTTGATGAAATGAACAACATTTTGTCCCGAAAGAACATAATGAACAAAGAAAAGATAAAAGAAATAGATTAATAAGTTGATCCTAGTCGTAATCTCAAGGAATGCTAAAAGGGCTTTATCTATGTTGCAAAACACAAAGCAATTAAAAGAAGGAGTTTTGATATTTTAACTAATCTAATTAATCTACCTAAACGAATGAATTTAAAGAATTTAAAATACGAATTACCTAGGCGAAAATTAATAAAGCGATTAAATCCTAAATCTAAGAACGAAAAATTAAACGAACTGAATTTAAACATGCCTTGAATTGATTAATTAACATGATTGAGAAGTTTATATTAATGAACTGTGAATTAATCAAGAAAAGAGTATGAAGAAAAGATATCATAAAGCAATAAAGAAAGCAGTAAAAGAACTCACAAATTGAAAGGAAAAATAATGCATTAAGAACTCCGAGTTTGAATCACGAACGAATCCACAACGAAATTGAAAAACGAACAACGAAATAGAAATCTAGACTAATAGTGTTTTCTCTCGTGGTCTAAACCCTAGATTTAAAAGTAAAAACGTGCCCCCTAAGAAGATGACGTCGCTGGTTTAAATATGGGCGAGAATTTCCGCCAGGATAGCGCTCGCTAGGGGCTAGCGGTCGCTACCCTGGCCCTCTGTTTTGTCTTCCAGCGCCAAGGGGTAGCGCTCGCTAGGGGGTAGCGGTCGCTACCCCAATGTTTTCGTCTCGTTTCTCTTGTCAAGCCTCGTTAACCATTTTTGTCGATTTTCACCTACAATGTAGCATATAGAAAATCAAAACATCAACTTGAACAACAAAAATAAGCATTTTAAGACCAAAAACACAATGGAAACAAGACCAAAAACGTAGAAAACAGCATAAATACAAAATTGAAAAGAGTAAATGAAATGATTTATGCGGGAGTACTAAATAATCAAAATTGGTCAAATGGTACTCTTAGCATGTCGTTGGACACCTTTTTTTATACTTGCAGTGACATGTCCATATTGAGTTGGACCTCTAGGGTTTTGGGTACAAATGTTTGACAAATTGTCTCCTTGCTAGAATCCTCCTCAGACAACACTTTTCTCCATTGATTTTCAGTCTCTAGCTAAAGCTTCAAGATATGTGCTATCCTCATCTGTAAATAATATGTGCTCCATTAGAGTATTGAACATTGCGACCTCATATGTTGTCATGCCTTGCCATCTCCTTCTCCTTTATGTCACTTAACTGCTAAATCATGTCATGATGTCATTGAATTGGTCAAATCGACATTGTACATGCTTTGCCTTAACTTCGAGTTTTGCTCACTTAACCTTCACTCATATTTCTCACTTAACCTTCACTCATATTTCTCACTTAACCTCAAGTACTGTTCTAAGGGAAGAAATTAATCCACCTATCCCGATCGGGGAGAACAAGTCATTCACCAGGACGATTCTGAAATTGCGGAGGTTTGGAGTATCGTTAAAGTCAAAACGAGGAGAGCAGGGTTTCACTGTTTTTCCTTAATAATCCTTCAGATAAACCAATCATTAGAGAAAGACCAATGTCAAAGGCCGATCGTAGGATTGTTAAGTCGCTTGCACTAGCAGGATTATAGTTGAGTTGGGCTTAGAGGTGGAATTAAAATTCATCTTGCCCTAATATAGTCTCCTTATACCCTTTTGCTTAAAGCCCTAAAGTGTCCTCACAGAAACAAAATAAATGAACAAACAATAAAATAAAATTAACCTAAATATAAAAACATACAAAAAATGAGCACAAAATTTGGACTCATCAACGTGTTATTCTCTAACATCACAAAAAATGTCTTTACGATTACACTTATGATAGACAAAACATCTAAAATACAAAATTTTCATACTAAATGATATTTTGAGAAAGATACTTAAGAAATCCCCAATGGTCGATTATGAGTCGAGGCTCGCTACCCGGAAGCCCGAGCTCAGTCGAGAGCCTTGCTCTGGGGAGGTTCCAAGCTCGGGAACCAGGCTCTCTAACACCAACCTAGGCTCACAGCCCCGCCCACATGGGAGCTTGACATCGGGGCAGTGCGAGTTTCTAGCTATCCGAGCTCTCAAATCCTATTTTCTTTTTTCTTTTTTAATTCGTATATTTTTTATTTATCATGTTTTTATCTATAAATACCATATTTTACTTCCAACACATTTTTTATATTTATCTATCTCTTCTTCCACATTTATCATCTAATATTTTTTTTAAAATGTCTTCATCATTTTCATTTGGTGTAATTTTTTTCTTATTAAATTTATTAATTTCTCATAATTTTATTTTAACTTTAAATCAATATACTTTTAATTTCCTAAAGCTAAAGTATTTTTTAATTGATGATAGTTTATTCATTTTGATATTTATTTATGTTATATTAAATAAGTACTAATTTACATTATAAAGTATCCCGTAAGAATGCTCTAACTAGAATAAATAAAGAAGAAGAAACGAAAAATAAAAAGATAAAATCCGTTGGTTAGGACTTAAATGTAGCGGCTTTTTTTCTTATCAATTTCTAGAATTTCATAATTTTATTAAGGTTTTGCGGTGTACAATTTACCGTTTTTGATTGTATATTTTGAAAAATCAAACCAAAATTGTGAACATTAATCATTTATCATTTATTTATTAATAAAAAGAAATCAAATCATATATTTAAATCGTAAACCATTCAAAAGGCACAAATATAATTGGATCCAATTTTATTTACAAATTTAACGACCGTACTACAAACCCCTCTAATAATTGATATTTTTGTCCTTATGATGAATACTAACTTATAAAGAATATTATAAGAATATAAATAATACTACTTGGGAAAGCAAAAGTAAAATCATTTTCAATATATGCAATAACTTGAAAAGAAATAATAGTGGATGAAAATTAAGCTAGTATGATGTCTCTATCAATGCGTTCTACCTTTCAAAAATAATTTGCAATAATGTAATGATAACGTTGTAAACAAATATGGCCTTGGATCCATCAATTCTTCTTTTGCTCACCCTTTCCCCTCATCGAAAAGACCAAATCTTTTTTTCCCAAAAGCCTTTGATTACACTAACCTTTTATCATGATTTCTTTTTATTATATTATTTTATTTAGAGGAATAGGAGTCTTCAAAACAATCATAACTGAATCTAAATATTAATTGTGTACAGGATGATTCCATTTTAGTTCTAAAATACTCATAGGGATGAAATCTGGGCGAATATTATCTGCTCGATCTAATGCCGTATACGAACGGGATCTAATTTGGGATGAAAAATCAATATCTGGTCGAATTCGTATTCGTATCCGAAAATTTAAATTCGGATCCAGAATCCGATTCGGATTACATAATATTTGCTCGTATCCGAAATTTCTCATAGTTTATCGGATATTATCCGCACAACAAATTCGGATATCCGAATTTTTAAAATATATTTTATTTATATATTATATATAAGTAACAATCTGATTTTAATTTACTTGTTAAATGTTATTTTAAAAATTATTTTATTAAATTATGAGTGTGTAGAAAGTTTAATTTCTCGAGTTTTAATATAGTGTAAGTCGCACTCTTAGATATATTATTAATTTATTATATCAATAATTTGATAATTAAATCGTAACTCACATATTTAAATTGTAATTTACATATAGTCTAAAGATATATTAATTTATCTATTTTCAAAAGAGGTAGCTACACTAATGGGTGTATTTTTTTTTAATAAATAGAATTCTTATAATTTGTATTAGTTCTTCTATAAAATATTGTGTCAACAATTTTTGTATGAAGTATATTATCCGATTATATTTATTCGAATCCAACCCGAATCCGTACCATATCCATCTCGTATCCGTATCCCGAATATTACGAATTCGTATCCGAATCCGGCTTTCCCGTATCCGATTCCGAATTCAAAAAAAAATGAGTTAGGATATGGGATAAGCACTATCCGCCCGAATCCGATCAATTTTCACCCCTAAACAATCGGAACTATGAATCAGTGGTTTTGAATTGTTGGCTTCTCAATAATTTTTTAATCGATTCTTTCTATCTCAATTCAATTGTATCTATTATATTATATTGAATTATAATTGTTTATAACTTATAAAAACACTTTTTAGTGTGTAAGTTCAGGTAAAAGTTCATATTTTTAAGGCGGTTCTAGAAAAAACAACAATTCAGAATTGGAATTGATGCTTCGTAATCAGGTTCGGAATCGGAACCGTCTTGGACGGTTTCAGTTTCAAACTGTGAACCATAATAATCACAATTCGATTATAATTTTAAAATAATAAAACAGTAACTGACGGTTCAATTACCATTCCAACATAATCGTGAATTAGAGAGAGATATCAAATACAAACAATACTATAAGGTGACGTTTACTTTGCATTATAAGAATGATTGATAAAATTAATTCAAACTAATCTAATATTTATTTTGATGGATAAATAATGGATTACTTGATTTTAAACTAATTTAATAATCTTATCATTCAATAATCACTCAAATTAAACGGAGACTAAGAATTGTTGATTATTTGAATATTTAATATTATCATAAACTGGTGCACTATATGTTAATATTTCTCATTTATTTAGCCATGCTACTATGCAAGTTAGTAGGTTTCATTTAATTTCTTGATTAATTGACATGACCATTAGGAATGACGAGGGACTATTGACATTTTAAGACTAGCTACGAGTACTACTATTATTAACTATATAGAGATAGAAATGAGCACAAATAAATTGGAATTAGATATTAAAGAATCTAGAGATTTGTGGTATGTGAAAGTTCATAAATAAAAAATAGAGTAGTTAATAGATATTATGTCGATTTAAGATTAAAAATGGAGTATAATAAAAAAATCTTGTACTAACATTTATATATACAATTTGCATCCCTGAATCTCCGGCTGTAGACATAAGAATTATTTTAACTTTTATTGATGATTAATTTGAGAAGTGAGACCCACTCAAGATTCCTTACACCCCACCGCTTATTTATCAAACAAAATATCCTACAGAATACAATCAATCTCTGACGCCTCTGCAAACAAACAAATCATTATTACAAAATAATACTCTTAAATACTCCTGTGTGTGACACTTATTGGGCCTGTTTCATTATTATAATAGATATATTTTAATAAAAAATAAATGAAGTACTATTTTTACTCTATTCGTTTAATTTCATCAACTCTAAATGGTGTTTTGGACCACGCTTTTTCTGGTTCCATACATCTTGGTTTTTTGCAACGTCTATCCATTATGCTATATAATTGATGAAAATATCATCCGTTGGCAGTAGGTAAAATTAATATGTCCGCAAATGATATTATAAATATTAGTTCTTTCATAAAAAGTTTATTTATTTTTATTTTTTAATTATAATTTATTATTTATGGTATAATTTAATATTATTTAATATAAAATAATTAAAAATAAAAATTAATAATCGCTAGTCATTTCGTCTCATAAATTTAATCTAGTTCTAACACGTGTACTGTGAAACCGAGTAATTTGATAATCAAATTTAGAAGATAAAGTGTAGTGGACTTTTCAACTTAGAATTTAACAGAACAAGATTAAATATTTGAGGCAATCCACAAATAAATACTTCCTTCTATCCGTCCATTAAAATTGACCTTTTTTAATCAACAATATCTATATATTTAGTTCAAACGAATTAATTTTTCAACAATATTTATATATTTAGTTCAAAGGAATCAATTTTAGTAAGACGAAATAAATATACAAAACAATTTATGAGAAAAATAGACAAGTATGAAATTATAAACTAAAGCTAACTATCAACTTTCTCACGATTACAGTATAGGACTCTAGTTTTGGGAGCTGAAAGCATGTCGATGTTGGCCTCCAATTTTACAAAAAAAGAAATAAAAGTAAATAAAAATTATATAACATCATATTGCATAAAATAAAATAATACTTATGCATAACTACAAATAGTTAAACATGTCATGTGTGATGTAAAGAGCATCTTTAATGGACTCTCATAATAGAAACTTTCATTGGTATTTTATTTTTATTTTTAGAATTTTGGAGTTTATACTAATTTTATAGCCCCGTAAATTTTTTTATAATGGCTTCTTAATTTAATTTTTATATTTTTATTTAAATAAAAATAAATAAAATGTAAATGAATATTTAATTAAAATAAATAACTATCATAAATAAAATATATTGCATTAGCTAAAGGAAATTAAAATTATATTAATTAAAAATTAAAATAAACTTACGAGAAATTAATAAAACTAATAAGAAAAATACACTAAATAATCGAACCAGGCGTAAATTTTCTCAATTAAATCGTGTTCAAGTAAATCATGAGCGCGTCTATTACGAAGAGACGCGGAACGTTTCATATAATCTTTAAATTTATTGTTAATGTTGCGATTTAGTTCTTCGGTTGAAGCTGACACGGGTCTAGATTTTGTCAATTAAATCGTGCTCAAACAAATTTATAATTGACTTCGGTAAAATTAGTCGCTTGTGGACCTTCGTCTTCAATAATCATGTTTGTGCATAAAAATTCAAGCATACATGATGTCATTTAAATTACCGTGAAACAAAAGGGTTCCGAACCATTGATAATTGTCCAAGGAGATTGGAATACCTTGAATGCTCGTTCGACGTCCATGCGTGCCGCTTCTTGCATAACTTTGAAATTAACACATTTCTCATTGGTGGGCGTTTGCATTAATTTTCCAAATCTCAGTCAAGAGGGGTATGCGTTGTCGTGTCGACTAGATAATACCCCATATTGTATTGTGTGTCATTTGCCATAAAGGGAACATGAGAAGCTTTCTCATTGAAAATGTCGTTGAATACGAGAGACTGATTGATCACACATATGTCGTCCGTTGATCTAGCGATGCCAAAGAAAGCATGCAATACGCGGGCCTAAATTTCCCAAAAACTGCGGGTTGGTTTGAACACCTACCCGTAACCAAAGAAAGTTATGATCAAAATTTTATAACACGAAATACTTTTTATTCCAAATGGTTTGGACCTAAAATAATCCGGACCCGATAGGGCTAGCCCGAAAATCAAGTGGGTTGGCAAACTGAATGAGAAATAAAATATAATTTTTTTATAGAATATATGTAATTTTATATGCAAAAGTTGTATTTATCATACCAACCTCACTTAATAAAAATAATTATGATATATTTTTGTTACGATATTATTACCTTGTTTTATTTGAATATATTTTTATAGATATAGAAACATTATATATATATATATATATATATATTAAATATTTTCGTAAACATTCTAGTCGAATTGTGTTGATGAACTATCCCGAAATCGAAGACTTAAAGTTAGTCCTGTAAATTTTCAAACCCTAATGAATTCAACTCCTATTTAGTCCGAACCAAATAAATCGATAACTCGAAAGGGTTGGTCCGAAACCGAGCGGGTTAGCTCGGTTGAAATCCCTAGATACAACGACTTTAAACATGATACTTGGGTGAATTTCATCGATATGAGTGCAAGCATCAACACCATGCCATTACATAATTTTTCCACACTCTATACGGTCGATGTTATCAAACATGTCAGGGAAATTGCTGTTCTGTTCTGTTCGTGAAGCTACAACATACACCATTTTTTAATTTACATATAGGAGCATGAATAAATAAATCAATCGATTTTATTCCGCTAATACACGATTCATTTAATTTTTTGGATGAGTTCGACATAAATGTTCCACATCATCATTATATAATAATCCTAATCATAATTTCAACTCACGAACTTAATACGGACAGGCCATAAATTGAAAAAAGTTTAAAGTTTTGTTCATACAAAAATATACTATATGGTTGGGTCAAAAATAGAAAGTCAAACTAAGGTTAGGTCATAAATTATCAATAACCTTTATATCAAATACATGTCGAATTATCAAATTAAATCACTAAATATTACTCCATTCCTCCCATGAAAGTGATCCTCATTTTTTCATAAAGCACACCTATTGAAAAACGAAACATGACTATTTTCATAGGACAGAGAGAGTAATAAATATATCCAATATGTCTTATACATGAATGATCGAGCTTAATTTTTGAAGTGAGAGTGTACGAGGTGTAAAAAGTAATAAGACGGGATTTACGTGGTTCGACTTTTAACGAAGTCTATGTCCACGGAGAGGAGAGCTGATGTATTTAGATTTGAGAGTGAAAATTACAGATTGTGTGTCCTTTAATCTAGCTTTGAGGGACTATTTATAGATAATTTAGAGGCGGTTTATAACAGGTGGGCCGAGGTGCTGGGCTTATGGGCCGAGCTATTGGGCCGAACTGCTCTTGGGCCGAGGTGCTATTGGGCCGAGCTGCTCTTGGGCTGGGCCGCCAAAGTTGTTGGGCCTTATCAACGGGCTATATCCTATCACATCCCCCCCCTTAAAAGAAGATCGGCATCGAGGTGGAGATCTTGACGAGGTTGGTGTGTTGGACGAAGTGAAGATCTGGACGAGGTGAAGATCTTGCAGTTGTCGAAGTCGAGGTGAAGATTTTGCAGTTGCCGAAGTCGAGGTGAAGATTTTGCAGTAGCCGAAGTCGAGGTGAAGGTGAAGTTGTTGACGAGGCTGAGGTAGTAATCGAGGTGGTGAAAGACCTATGGAAAGTGGCGTGTGACACGCGTCACTTGTCGATTGGGGGAGGCGAAGAGGCGGGATTTTGAAAAAGGGGGGGTTGGGAAAAGGTGATTTGATATTTATAAAAGCTTCTTTCGGAAGCTAGAAAACACTCTTCACCTTTTGCAATCCCTATTCGCTTTCCCGACTTGGAAAAAGATTTCTACCTTTCTGCCATTGTCGATTTAGAGCTCGAGAAATATTCTTCGACTCCTTTGAATCTTCCCTGTCAAGTAAGTGTTTTGCAATCATGTCTTCTTCGCTTTCTGCTTCCTCTTCGTCTTCTCGTACCCCAGTGAATCTGGAGGTAGTAGAGTCGCCCTCGCCGAATAGAAATTTTCCGGCGAGGGTTGCTGTTAGGGTTTTTACCCGTGCTTTTTCTCCCCCCGTATTCCGGGAAGTAGAGTTTTTGCCTTTGGTTGGGTCGGGTGCGGTGCTGGAATTTTCTTCCACCATGAGCGAATCGCACATGGTGAATCTGGCCCGAAATTTTGTATTCCCGGAAACCATGGAGTTAGTTTGTCCTCGGGCGGAGGATAGGACTAGCTCTCCGCCAGTAGGTTTTTTTACCGTTTATGAAGACTATTTGCATTTTGGTCTTCGTTTTCCTTTGAGTCCCATTTTTGTTGATTTTTTGGAGAGGTGGAGGCTGCCTTTGGGGCAGTTGGCACCGCCGTCGATCAAGCAGATCGTCGGTTTTTGTATAGAGGTCGGTAGCCGCGGCGGCTCGGCCTCGTTAGATTCTTTGCTTCGCTTCTTTAGGGTGAAGCGTGCGCCGACGGGGTGGGTGTACCTTTCCCCTATCAATAAATTTAAGCTAGCCACCCCGTCGAAGGTGGCGAACTGGCAGAAGAAATTTTTCTTCTGCCGAGCAGCGGGAGTGCCTCGGTACGACTGGTCCTCGGCCAAGTTCGAGCCGCAGTTGAGGGTGGATCCCGTCGGCGAAGTCGAGGCGAGCCTGGCGGACCTCGGCACAATTAAGAGGAAATATGCCGAGGCTGAGCTGCCGAGGCACGGGCTGAGCCTATGTGACGCCGTCGCCGACGTGGATCCGGGTGAGGTTTTGTGGTGTTGTCTTACCTCGTTTCCCCGAACTAGATTTTAATGTTTTTGCTTTACTTCTGCAGTGGATCCCGAAGTTTTGCAAACGGCGCTGAGGAGGAGGAAGAAGAGGTCGAGGACTGAGGAGACGCCGCGCCGAGAGAGGGAGCAGAGGGTGGAGACCGAGGTGACTCCACCCGTGATTGACCTGGCGTCACCTCGGAGGGAGGTGGTAAGAGGCCCGGAAGCTCGGGCATCCGGGTCGGGGTCGGCTCAAAGGGTCCCATTTCCCGAGGTGAGTGTAAACAGTCCAGCTCTATTTTTATCTTTAATTCTTTCTTGTACTGATATATTTTATGCAGGAGGCGGATATGGTTCTGGACGGGCTGAGCGCCCTCTCGCACTTCGTCATCGGCGGAGTCGAGCAGTTCAGGGCCCTAAATGCCGAGCTCGAGAAGGCGAGGGCCGAGGCGACGAGGGCGGAGGAGCAGGAGGCGAGGACCCTGACAGAGTTGCTGGCGGCGGAGAGGAGGGTGGCCGAGCTGGAGGCCGAGGCGGTGAGGCTGAGGGGCGAGCTGGCCGAGGAGAGGGAGAGGATGGCGGGGGCGGCGGCCGAGCAGGGCGGCGTGCTGCGAGCGCTTGCGGAGCGGATCTTCCGCTCCAAGCACTTCGGCATCGTGGCAGCGCAGCTGGTGAGCACTATGAGCCCGCCGATTACTTCGGCAGCGCTTGACCTGGTTGCCAAGGATTACCCCGAGCTTGACAAAGTCAAGTACGGGTATGAAGAGGTGACTAAGAAAGAGATGCTGCGGGAGTACGCGGAGGTGCTCGTAGAGTGCACTGCGGCCGTCCCGGTGGTGGAGAGGCTTGCGCAGCAGAAGACCCTGCTGTCCGAGCAGGTAGTTCGGGGCTGCCCTGTGGATCGGGATGACAATCTTGAAGCAGTCATCGCCGATCTGACCAGGAGGTCGGCTGCCGACGCCGCGGAGGGTGGGCCCGAGGGAGGAGCTGAGGGCGGCGATGCAGGGCCCGAGGTCGGTGGGGGCGAGGCGCAGTAGTTTATATATATTTTTTTATTTCTGTTTAGCTTGTATCACGTCTCCGTTAGGGAGGCGCTTTTTACACAAGTATATAAAATACTTTTGTCTGAACTGTGCCTCTTGCTGAACTGTCTACTTTTTGCTTTTGTAGTCTGCTTTTGACTTCTCCAGTACTTCGCTATCTGAACAAAAACAAGAAATAGATGAGCTTCGTCGGGCTGCCGAAGCTGCCGAAGTCGAGGCCGCGTGTTGGAAAAGCCGAGCTACCAACATCGAGACCGAGCTGGAGGCGAAGCTTCGGTTGGCTCAGGAGAAGCTCGACGAGGAGCATGCGAGGTTTTTGGAACTGGAGGATAAGTTTAAGCAGGTTAAGGACGACCTCCAAACTTTTAAGGCTGTAGCCGAGGAGCATGAGGAGTATGAAGACCGCATTCATAAGAGCGGTGGCTTGACCATATACGAGGTCCATACGCAAATAAAAGAGGTCCGAGGTCATACGAAGAAGTACATAGAGAAGTACGGCAATGATTCCTGGCAAGTTCGTGAACAGGAAGAGGCGTTTCTCAAGCTCGGATCCATGTATAAGGTCATTTTGAAGAGGAACCCAAGGCTGAAGAGGTGGATCGAGTCTAAGAAGGCTTCACTCGAGGCTTCTACTTCGGGTCGGATGGAAGGGAGTTCGGCTGGTGCTCCTCCCCTCGCTTTGGGTCGAACTCGGGAAGAGACTCTTGCCATCATGTCCCGAGGTGGAGGGCGACGCACTTCAGGCGGCCGAGGTCGATCTGCGACTTCAGGCCGAGGTCGATCTGCGACTCCAGGCCGAGGTCGATCTGCGACTCCAGGTCGGAGCCGAGGAGGTTTCGGCCGTGGTGAGGGGATGGCCTTTTTGGATTCGGTGCTCGGTCATGGCGCCAGCTCGAGCTCGGGGCTGGGCTTCGTGGAGAAGTACCTCAATTTTAGTAGTAGGTCTCCGGGCTCGGACCCTCCATCCTGATTGTAATACGTATTCTTATGAAATAAAATACAACTTTTTATCATCATTTCTTCTCTAAAGCTTTACTTAATTTGTGCAATCAAGTTTTGCTTCGATTAGTGTGCACTTCGAAGTAACTTCGTCTTATGCCGAACTTCTCTCTGTAGACGAGGTCGAAGTTTGGAGCCACTTCGTCTAAGGACGAAGTTTATGCTTTGGATCTGCCACTTCGTCTAAGGACGAAGTTTAGGCTTTCTAGTTCCTTGTTTGTCGAATTTATCGATAGGAGTGGTCTCCCTAGAGGCTACTCCAGAATTGGAGTTTTAGCTTAAGTTGGACATGTACACAAAATAAATACTTTAAAAAATAGAATAAAATCCGAACTGTTTAAATTACAAGTAGTATTTTTTTAAGTGAGAAACATGCCAAGTTCGGGGTACTGGTTCGCCAGAGACGTGGACGAGCTTGTACGACCCTTTACCGAGGACATCCTGGACTTGATAGGGGTCTTCCCAGGTTGCTTCTAGTTTCCCGAGCTTCTCTGCCTTACTAACTTCATTATTTCTGAGGACGAGGTCGCCTATTTGAAACTGTCGATGCTTCACTCGGTTGTTATAATACCGAGCTACTTGCTGTTTGTATCGAGCTTCTTGTACATAGGCTCGTTCTCGGTTTTCTTCCAACAGGTCCAAGTTAGTTCGGAGACCTTCTTCGTTGGCCTTGGTCGTGAAGTTTATAGTTCGGGGGCTCGACAAACCAATCTCCACTGGAATCACTACCTCGGTTCCGTAGACGAGGCTGTATGGTGTTTCTCCATTGGATGTCCGGGGAGTAGTTCGGTAGGACCAGAGGACTTGGGGTAAATTTTCTGCCCAATCTCCTTTGGCCTTGTCAAGGCAAGTTTTCAAACCCTTGACTATTGTCCGGTTCGTGACTTCGGTTTGGCCATTCGCTTGAGGGTGTGCTACCGAGGTGAATTTCTGTTGAATGTTAAGTTCGGAGCACCATTCTCTAAATGCCTTGTCCGTGAACTGAGTTCCATTATCCGAGATGAGGACGTGAGGTATACCGAAGCGGCAGACTACGTTTTTCCAGACGAAGTTAAGGGCTCTTTTGCTCGTAATTTTTGCAAGAGGCTCGGCCTCTACCCACTTCGTAAAGTAGTCGATGGCTACTATTAGGAATCGCAGCTGGCCAGGGGCTTGCTCAAACGGACCAACGATGTCTATCCCCCATTGCATGAAGGGCCAGGGGCTTTGCATGCTGGTTAGCTCGGTTTGAGGTAACCTCGTCACAGTTGCATGGAGCTGGCACTTCGGACACTTTTTAACGAGGTCGACTGCGTCTTGAAACATGGTCGGCCAGTAGTATCCCCATCTCATAATCTCTGTTTAAAGCCCGAGCTCCGATGTGACTGCCATAGGATCCTTCGTGCACTTCGCGTAATATGTAGTTCGCTTGGTTGGGTCCCGCGCACCTTAGAAGAGGTTGAAGATATGATTTTCTGTATAACACCCCCTGATCTAGAACATACTTGACTGATTTGCTCTGAAGCTTCCGAGCTTCAATTTTATCAGTAGGGAGTTCACCTCTTTCTAAATAATCCCGAAGTGGTGTTATCCAGTTCGGCTCGGCATCAGTCACAATATTCACTTCGGCTTCATCTATACTTCGAGTTGTGACTTCTTCTACAGGAGAGGCTGTAGATGACGACGCGAGTTTACTTAATGCATCAGCTCGGCCGTTATCGCCTCTCGGGATTCGTATCAACTCAAAGTATGAGAAGCTTTCTTGTAAAGTTTTGACCTTGTGGAGGTATTTTTTCATCCTTTCATCTCGCGCTTCGTATTTGCCTAGGACGTGACTCACTATGATCTGGGAGTCACTGTAGACTTGTATAGCTCGTAGTCGAAGAGTTTTTGCGAGGCGAAGTCCGGCTATTAGAGCTTCGTATTCCACTTCGTTGTTTGTGGTCGGGAAGTTTAACCGCAGAGCATAAGGGATTTCTTTCCTTTCAGGACCGACGAACAGAATTCCGGCTCCACTTCCTTTTTTGCCCGACGCCCCATCCACATAAACTTTCCAACAATCTACTGGAGATGTCTTCGGCATTTCCTCTTTGGTATTCTCCTCGGAAGGTTCGGTGGGCTTCGGAGGCTCGGTGAATACTGCCTCTACTAGGAAATCTGCCAGTGCTTGTCCCTTGATAGCTTGTCGAGGTGCAAAGGAGATGGTATGCTCGCCAAGTTCGACTGCCCATTTGGCGATTCGCCCCGAAGCTTCTAGCTTCGTAAGTACTTGCCGAAGTGGGAGGTCGGTCAATACTTGTATAGGATGGGCGTGAAAGTATGGTCGAAGTCGTCTTGCCGCATTTATCAAGGCGAGTGCGACCTTCTCCACGGGTTGGTACCTCGTCTCTGGTTCTTTTAGAGCTCGGCTTATGAAGTATATGGGCAATTGCCGAGGTCCTTCTCGTACCAGGACTGCGCTTATCGACTCGTCCGAGGCGGCGAGATACAAAGAAAGAATTTCACCTTCCTCAGGGGCAGACAATGTGGGTAAGTTGCCGAGGTACTTCTTTAGATTTTCGAAGGCTGACTTGTGCTCTTCGTTCCATTTGAAGTTCGGCGCCTTCTTTAAGATTTTGAAGAATGGGAGTTGCTTCTCGGCTGCTTTAGAGAGGAATCGGCTGAGCGCGGCCAGGCAGCCCGTTAACCTGTGCACGTCGTGGACTGACTTCGGCACTTGCATCTCTTGGACGACCTTAACCTTTGCTGGATTGGCTTTTAATCCTTCGCGAGAGACCCAGCATCCTAGGAATTTTCCGGACTGGACCATGAAAGTACACTTTCCTGGGTTTAACTTCAGGTTCACCTCGCGGAGCAGTTTGAAGACGACCTGAAGGTCGTTTAAGCTAGTATTGACTTCTTTGCTTTTGACGACGATGTCGTCAACATATACTTCAACGATCTGGCCGATGTGAAGCTCGAATATCTTGTCAACCATCCTTTGATATGTGGCTCCAGCATTTTTGAGTCCGAAGGGCATTTTCTTATAAGCGAAGATGCCGAAGTCTGTAACGAAGGCTGTCTTTGGAGCGTCCTCTGTACTCATAAGGACTTGATGATAGCCTTTGTACAAATCAAGGAAACTGAACGCCTTGTGACCGATGAGGGCTTCCACTTTCTTATCGATGTTGGGGAGGGGGTAACAATCCTTAGGGCAGTGTTTATTGAGATCGGTATAATCAATACACATGCGCCATCCCCCTCCTTGCTTCTTTACCATCACGGGGTTGGCTAACCACGTCGGATATTTGACCTCGAACAAAATATCGGCTTGCTGTAGTTGGCGTACCTCGTCGCGTATTACCTGATTTCTCTCGGCAGCGAAGGTTCGCTGCTTTTGCCGAACTGGTTTCACCTCGGGGTCGATGTTGAGGTGGTGGGTGATGACATTTGGTGATACCCCGATCATATCTAGAGGTGACCAGGCGAAGATGTCTCTGAACTCCCGAAGTAGTTGGATAACTTGACTTCGGAGTTCGGTGTCCCCGACGAAACCGACCTTGACGACCTTAGACACGTCGTTTTCGTATAGTACGACGTCTTCAAGAGGTTCTTCAGCGGGCGAGGTCGACTTCGTCGCTTCGGGATTCTGTAATTGCTAAGCTTGGGGATGTTGCACACCAGAACCTCGGAGTGCGACCTGCATGCACTCCTTGGCCTGTGTTTGATTTCCCCGAAGCGTGATAACTCCGTTCCTTGAAGGGATTTTAACCATTAAGTGGTAGGCCGAGCAGACTGCCTTCGTCGCTATTAGCCAATCTCTTCCTAAGATAATGTTGTAGGGAGAGTTGGCTTTGACGACGAAGAAGTGGATTATCTTCGTAGTAGATAATGGACTTCGTCCTACCGTTACGGGGAGTGAGATCGTACCATCCGTCGAGGTCTCCCCTTGTGTGAAATTCTTCAACGGGACGGGTGCTGGTTTTAAGCGTGCTTCTCCAATGTCGAGTTTGTCGAAGCAGCTTTTGAAGAGCACGCTTACCGAGGCTCCACTATCGATGAATATTCGGTGCACCAATTTGTTGGCCACCACGGCTTCGATAATGGTGGCATCTTGATGAGGCGAGGCGTGAGGGACGGGGTCGTCATTAGAGAAGGTAATGACTTCATCCTTTTTGAGCCTCTGATGAGAGGGCTCTTTCGATGGTTGGTTCCGAGCCTCGGCTTTCAGCGAGGACCTCGTCGAACCTTGGGGTAGCCCAATGATGGCGGCGACGATTCCATCGTACTGAGGCTGATCTTCATCCTCGTCTTCGTCATCATGCCTCGGTTTCTTATCTTGGTGGGGTTTGCAATTTTCCCCCCTATTTTTGCTTCGCTTGCCTCTGCTCCGAGGTCGGGTATCCTGTTGATTTCGACCTCGGTATTTTCCGAGAGTGCCATCTTGCACTAGGTGGTCGATTTCCGAGGCGAGATTTCGGCATTCCTCGGTGTCATGGCCGTGGTCCCCATGGAACTCGCAGTACTTGTCCTTTGGTCGTCTCTTTGATCCAGTTCGGGATAATGGTGGAGGCCTCTGGAACAAGTTCGTGTGGAGCTCGTAAATTTCTGCTCGAGGTTTGCTCAGCGGAGCGAACCGATCTTGTTCTTGACTAGACCGAGGTCCAAGACGAGATGCTAGCGGACCTCGTTGGATTCTCTCAAGGGCACCTCGTCGGGTTTGCCCGTGGTCAACTCGTTCGTCCCTTCTTTTCTTATCTTGACCTTCAGATCAGTCAATAGCTCGCTTCTTCCTATCGGCCTCATCCGCTTCGGCGAATGTATCAACAATCCTCCACAATTGTTTGGAGGTTTGAGGGCGCTCTTTTACGAGCTCCCGGAAGAGAGTGCCGGAGTGAATGGCATTTTGGAATGCCGAGATGAGGACGTCGTCGGATAGATGGTCGACCTTGAGGCTTTCATCATAAAACCTAGCCAAAAAGTCGCTGATTGATTCTCCTCGTCCTTGTCTCAAGGTAAGGAGTTGAGCCGAACTGATTTTTGCTTCGGCTTTCTGGAAGAAACGCCGTTCGAAGGCATCCAGTAGGTCGGCATACGATCCGATGCTGCAGCGCGGGAGGTTATCAAACCATTTACGTGCATTGTCCACCAGCAGTTTGGGGAATACCTTGCACATGTAAACGTCCTCGGCCAATCCCTGGTTCAACATATTATACTGATACTGTGACAGAAAGTTGCTCGGGTCACAGGTACCATTATAGGGTTTGATAGGTGGGACCCTATATGTTGATGGGAGCGGAGTGTAGAGGATTTTGTTGGTAAAGGGGGTAGCGATTCTACTGTAAACGGTGAATCTTCCTTCTCTGTGGTCGTCCTCGTCACGTCGGTAAGGATCGACGTTTTGACGAGGTGACATCCTCTCTCTTCGGTATTCCTCGTCACGTCGGGAAGGGCCGACGTTTTGATGAGGTGAAGTTGAACCTCGCCGAGGTGAGGCAATATTTCCTCGGCGATCATGCTGTCTTCGGGGGACCTCGTCATTTCTTCTTTCAACAATCTGGTTCGAGGGACGAGGTGGTTGTCGGGACGGTCCTGCTCTATCCTCCTCGCTCTGATCCCGTTGCTGATGTCGTTCGGCAAATTTGAGGAAATCTTGTTCGTGAAGGTCTAGGTACGCTTTGAGCGCATCTCCGAGCAGAGGTTGGAGTTCGGTGTTGCCTTGTTGACGACCTTGATTTAGCCCCCCACTGCTAATGGAGTCGCTAGCTCGGTGGGAAAGGACGTCTTCCACATGACCCTTGGGGGTTCGGCGGTTCGTGGGTTGCCTGCCAGATCGGGCATGTTGTTCATTCTCCTCGTTAATAGATGTACGAGGTGGATTACTAGGTAGCTCGGTCTGGTTGTGCTTTCCCTTAGCTGCAGCGGCAATAGCAGTAGAGCGGGTAGATCTAACCATCTTGCTTTTACTTCGGAAATCTGGATCGAACTCACAAAAATTTATTTCGTTTCCCACAGACGGCGCCAGTGATCGAGCTTAATTTTCGAAGTGAGAGTGTACGAGGTGTAAAAAGTAATAAGACGGGATTTACGTGGTTCGACTTTTAACGAAGTCTACGTCCACGGAGAGGAGAGCTGATGTATTTAGATTTGAGAGTGAAAATTACAGATTGTGTGTCCTTTAATCTAACTTTGAGGGACTATTTATAGATAATTTAGAGGCGGTTTATAACAGGTGGGCCGAGGTGCTGGGCTTATGGGCCGAGCTATTGGGCCGAACTGCTCTTGGGCCGAGGTGCTATTGAGCCGAGCTGCTCTTGGGCTGGGCCGCCAAAGTTGTTGGGCCTTATCAACGGGCTATATCCTATCAATGAATATTATCACTAACCTCTTGATTTGCAAGATGATCTCAACTATATCGAGATCTTTCAAATTTTAAATCAATTAATATTTTTATGTATTAGGAAAACAGTGTTTTTTTTCTATAATTCGAATTTATAAAGAGAAATATCTCGTTAAACTCTATTTATATAGTAACTGATTATAGTAAAAATGAAGTAAAAAATGTATAATAGGAAAAAAGAAGATATAAACGAAAAATTTCGAATAAGAATATGATAGGTATTATAATATATATATATATATATATATATATATACCAATTTGAATTTTTTATTATATAATCACATCAGTTTACAAAGTGGCCTTCGGTGTGCCAACGTTTAGGGGTGTGCAAAAACCGGACCGCTCGACCAAACCGACCAAACCGGCCGAAAATCGGTCGGGTAGCGGTCGGGTGGCGGCCGAAAATCGGCCGGTTCGGTTTGGATTTTATTGAAAATTCGGGTATTCGGTCGGACGGCGGTTTGAATATTTTTCGGCCGACCCGGCCGACCCGACCGAACTATACTATGCAAATTTTAAATTATTATCCCTAAACCCTACCTTTCTAATTATATTTTCTAATTTCAGAAAACAAAT
Source organism: Leonotis leonurus (assembly GCA_026898415.1). Classification (NCBI taxonomy): domain Eukaryota; kingdom Viridiplantae; phylum Streptophyta; class Magnoliopsida; order Lamiales; family Lamiaceae; genus Leonotis; species Leonotis leonurus. The sequence goes on along the minus strand of JAPKLX010000082.1, from coordinate 758,992 downwards.
CAGCCGCTACTTCATTCTTCCTCGGTTCCTCCTCAGTCCTCACCTCACGTAGTTCACATTTTCCAGCACTAATTGGAGATTTTGAGAAAAATGCTCATCGCTCTTTGATGTTCCCCTCGATCTCTCCGGTACCCATTTTTCACTTCCTCTATCTCTTCAAGCCCTAATCGCCTTTTCTATCGACACGCATTTTTTTTGGGACTAAATTTCGAAGAACCCACCAAATAGGTATAATTGATTGACTGTGAAATCTGATATGCTAATTAATGGCTTAATCGACGAGGCGCATGTGCTTCCGTTCTTTTACTGTATATGTATTTTTTAGTGAGCGTAAGTTCTATTGAACAAATATTCAGACTTTTCCGCTAATTTCTGGTTCAAGTTGAGGATTGTGTTGGTGAATTCTGTTGAACAAATATTGGGCTCTAATGTTTTAGTTGTTGGAAAGTTTTATGATTTGTTTAGTTTTAGCTCATGTTTGATAAAGATAACAGCAAAGTATTGTGCTATTTATTGTTTTAGGCTTTTAGCTTATATTTGATAGAGATAACAGCAGTGGCTGATGATATATTGCGAATCATTGTCACTTTATAGTAGATTAAGATGGATGGTTTTAATTGGTTTTTTCGGTCGGATCGGTTTTCGGCCGAAAACCGACCAAAGATAGTCGGATCGGTTTTCGGTCGGTTGAGGCATTATTTTCGGCCGGTTCGGCCACTTTTTAACCGGTTGGTCGGTTAGTCGGGTCGTTCGGATTTGGTCGGGTCGGTCAGTCGGTTGACCCGTGCACACCCCTACCAACGTTCACAAATTGTTCATATTTTTTTGGTGTAATGTATACTCAATATATTTATTAACAGTTTATAGTTTAATTTAATATTTCTAATAATTTAAAATATATTTAATATAATGTGAATAATGTAATTTTTAAACATCACCAATATTCAATTTTAATAAATTCAATTTTCTATTCAAAATGCATCAAGCAAATTATTTTTAAAACTCATTGCCCTCCTCCACACCTCACTTCGACAGAGGGAGTGATAATCTATTAATATATGAAAACAAGGTTTATAACTAATAGTGTTTAGCGCCAATTTTTTTTCCTAATTTTTTGGGTTAGTTATTTTCAAATGAACGTGGGAATCAAAATTTCTCTCCATAATGTTTATTATTTTTCAAAACACGTTAGCATTTAATTTTTCCAAATTTTTTAATTTAAATAATTATTTATTTTATCTCCCCTATAACCTTTCTTTCTCTAAAACTATATTATTTCGTTCATCAAAATATTTACAATATGTATCTTAAATTAAAGCTATCGATAAGAGCTTTAATTTGATATATAATATAAAAATAATATATTTAATATTTAAAAGTTATGATATAATTAATGAATTGGAGAGAATTTTATATATATATGAAAAGATCTAAATATATATCACGTATTTTCTATCTTTTTTTTCACTTTTTTCCTATTTAATATATATATATATAGATATATTTAAATAGTTACATAATTTTATTTTTGTATGGTATTATTTGTATGATTATAATTGAAATGTCTACATATTTATATATATATAAGATTAATTATATGTAGACCATTAATTAATTAACAGTAGACCAAATAAATGTATGTATCTTTTTTTATTTATATGATTATACTTTGCATAATAGATTCTTTATATTTAATTTTAACAATCGTGTTCCATTAAAATTGTGAAAAATATTACTCCCTTCCTCCCAATATTTTTGGTTTCTTTTTTCTAATTGTGAAACAAAGTAACCAACAATATTGAGACAGAGTAAGTACTCTTTAGCTTGGATTTTTACGAAGCCTATATGGAAGATGATTTTATTAATTTAACAATTCAATTGTAATTTATTTGCGAATACTATTTTATGATTATACATTATTTAAATTAAATTTATTTTGAATATTTTTAACTCTCACCGTGCATGGCACGGGTGCATAAACTAGTTTATAAGAGAAAATGAGAGATTCTTTTTATATGAATGTCAGTAATATTATCAAAACATTATCTTGATTTTAATGAATATGTTATGTGTTTTATTTTTCAAAAGATTGATTAAATATGAGCTCTATCCGTTCCATATTTTTACAGTTAAAAAAAAGAGAAATTAATAAGATTTATTTTTTTTATTAATATTCCATTGTTCTATTAAAAGTGATTATTCCATTCATTCCACTCACTACAAAAAAAAGTTTATTTAACAACGTAATTTTTCCGTCACTAAAATAAGAAATTCCGTTACTAAAGATGTTAGTAACGGAATTGTAACGGATTTATCCGTAGTAATATTGATGGTTGCTAAAAAAATTTAATAACGGAATATATTCCGTTACTATATAACAATGGAATTGTAACGGAATTTCTGTATCTAAAATGAATTTTTCAATTTTAGTAACGGAATTGTAACAAAAAATTTCGTTACCAAATTTTAATAATGGATAATTCCGTCACTAATTCTGTTACTAAAATTGAACAACAAATTCCGTAACAATTCCGTTGTTAATCCGTTAAAATTTAGAAACAGGAAAATTTTCCGTCACTATTCCGTTGCTAGAAAATGTGATTTTTGTAGTGACTAATGTAGTCCATCTTTTTTCCGATTGAGTCGTCCCATGAAAGTAGTCTCATTTTTTTTGGCAAATTTTATAAGTAAAAAGCAAAATGTATTAAAGTAAATATAATAATGTAAAGAGAATAAGATATTGATTTGCGTGTAAAAAAAGAATATTACTTTTATGAAAAAGAGGGATTACATATTTAAGATATATTCATATCTCCCACTCAGAATGATAATTCGTTAAAAATAACACCTTTGTGGGTCCCAATTTCACTACCATTCAAAATAACTAACTTTGTCCCACTGAAAATGACTGATTTGATCAAAAAGCTCTAAGAGATTTAGTCAAAACAACACACTTTTAATAGGACGAATTGAGTATATTTTAACACTTAATAATATTTTTTTGTAGTTTTAATGTCCACTGCCATTCAAATAAATATATTTTAAATTTAAATTTTGTGCTCAATCACCACTATACTAAAGTTAATTATTCCATCCGTCCTACTAAATGTGACCACGTTTTATTGTTGGACCGTCCATTAAAAGTAGTCACTTTCCCAAAAAGTAAATAATTTTACCTTTACAATACCTCACTTCTACTATTTTTAAAACACAACACTTTACTTTCTTAAACTTCGTGCCGGATCCCTTGTGACCGCATTTAGCAGGACAAAGGGACTACATTTTATTAATTCTGCGTCTGATCAAATGATACTCCCTCCGTCCACGAAACTTCTTTCTATTTTATCATTTTCGTTCGTCCACAAAATTTCTTCCTACTTTAAACTTTCCATTTATAGTAAGTGGACCCACCACACTATCTACGTACAACTCAATTTAATATAATAGATTAAGTGAGACCCAAAATCCACTACCTAAATACAATACAATTTAAAATAATATATCAAGTGAGACCCTAATTCACTTATTACATATTATAAAATCCGCGCGCCGCGTCAAAGTGGGAAGATGTTTCGTGGTATATTTTTATAAAAGAGTGCGAGTATTATTTAGTAGTGATTTATTTGTGGAGGGCAGAGAATCTTTGGTAGGGTCACGTGGAAATGGCCCATTTGGCTGTGCAATCATGCATCATCCACCAACCCACTCCCTCCACCTACTCTCACTCTCACTATCCGCCTCTCCTCCGCCGCATCCCCTTCCCCAGTCTCACCACTCTATTTATTACCACTGCCTTCTTCTACTTCATTCATCAATGGCAATTCCCATTTCACCTTTTCATCCATTTTTGTGATCATTCCCCATTTTCCGCTATAAATACCCCCTCTCCTCCTCACTTCATAGCACACACCTAATGCATCAAAAGGGCCAATTCTGCAACCGAAGATCCAGGACCTTTTCAAGATCCCGCATTGCCATTGAGGGTTGTTAAATCTCCACTCTCACTAATACCCTTTTCTCTCTTGCCACCCCTCACATCAAAAACCAGCTTATCACTCCCCATTTTTCACCTCTCACCATGGCTGACATTCAAGGTCTAAGTCAAATTCAAGATCCTCGTGTTTTAATGATCCCTTTTGTGAATAAAATTGATCTGGGTAATTTTAATCATGAGAAAGACTAAAATAATGGCGTTCCTTATTTTGTGTGTTGTGTGCAATTCGAATGTGCAGAGCAAGAGCGTGAGATTCAGAAGAGTTATTGGATGGAGCACTCCGCAAACCTCACTTTGGAAGCCATGATGCTTGATTCCAAGGCTGCTGATCTTGACAAAGAAGAGAGGCCTGAGGTATATTCTTTATGTGCGTGTGTTTTAATAAGCATGGCATGTATGTTGTCAATTCTTAAAACTATTTTCTCTCTTCAACAAGTGAAAATCTGTGGTTTGATTTCTGATTTATTTTTCTTTCTTCGCTTTTTTTAATAAAGTTATTGATGTTTGTTTTTTCACTGTTGTATTACTAAAGATGGGATCTTTAGTGAATCTGACTCTTTCTTTAATCAAAAGTTGATTTAAACTAATGGCTATGTAAGTCTGCATCAGACACGATTGGTTGGGGTTATGCTTTGCATCTTTGGGAATCTCAGTCATTTTCTTTGAATCTTGTGTTCAAGTTGAAATTTTGGGATTAGTTGACCCAATAATTGATGAATATCCTCTCTCAAAAATATAATAAAATAATAATTGATGAATATCCAGATCTTTAATCATCTCAATACTTTGTGACGAAACTTGTTAAGTATGATTGTTGAGTGAACAGAAGATCTGAAAAACATTCAGTTTCATAAGATGTGAGTGAACAAATAGTCCGAGATAACATGAATCTGAGCTTTTCTTTCCACTGTATTTACAACACTAAAATAATATCTTATACCACTACCAGTCTACTTTTTGGACCTAAAACTAAATATACCTTGCAACTTTAATCTGGAAGTTGGAGATATACAGGGTTTACCAATGACTGATAACTGGTTAAAAACTGGCCTTCAATAATCATCACCTTGAGGCCATTTTTGTGACTGTATCTCATTATGGCTAACTATCTTATATATTACTCTGCAATCCCCTTCAACTGTTCAGTTGAGGAAACATCAAATTTTGCTTCATGTCGTCATTTTGCAGTTATTATTGATTGAATCCTTGCACATGCCAGTTTCCTTTCCATGCTTTTTCTCAAGCAAACTATTAGGAAATATTTTTTACTCAGTCAACTGCTGGTTTTGATTTTTATCTTTTAAGCTCTGTTTTCATTTTTATATGAATGTGTTTTTGCATTGTCCTCTCATGTGCCTCATTGCCTTTTTATTTGCCTTCAATATTTAATTTTATCCTTGCTCTTACTAAATCTCAATAGGTGATGTCCGTGCTCCCACCCTTTGATGGGAAATCTGTTCTGGAGCTTGGAGCTGGCATTGGCCGCTTCACTGGTGAATTGGCTAAAAAGGCTGGTCAAGTCATAGCTCTGGACTTTATCGAAAGTGTGATAAAGAAGGTTGGTCATAATCTATTGTATGGGTAAATATTTTGCCTGGAACTTTTGAATTAAACCTTACTATTGATATCTTTCAGAATGAGGCTCTCAACGGGCATCATAAAAATGTCAAATTTGTTTGCGCTGATGTGACATCCCCAGACTTGAACTTTCCTGAAGGGTCTCTTGATGTGATATTTTCAAACTGGTTATTGATGTATCTCTCCGACAAAGAGGTAAAGTTTCTAACCTCCCGTTTTGGTTGCCGAACTACATTTTCTATTTGCAATGAACAAATTTTATTATGGCCGAGTATTTTAATTTTCTTTCAGAGCTACTTGTTACTATATGATGACCACTTGGTTGATTTTGTTGCAGGTTCAGGAGCTCGTGGCGAGGATGGTGAAATGGTTGAAGGTTGGTGGCTACATCTTCTTCAGAGAATCATGTTTCCACCAGTCAGGGGACCACAAGAGAAAGTGCAATCCTACTCATTACCGTGAACCAAGTTTTTATACCAAGGTTAGGTTTTTATTATACATTCTTCTTGTCATTTCATAATTCAGTTTGTCTCTAGATAAAAACCAAATAAAAGAGTTGCGGAATGGGAGTATTATCTGCTGAATTCTGATGATTATTGTTGTGGACTTTGACTCATGTACTTTGGCTTCCTCTGTTGCAGATATTTAAAGAATGCCACTTGTCTGATTATTCTGGAAATTCATTTGAACTTGCTCTTATTGGTTGCAAGTGCATCGGAGCTTATGTGAAAAACAAGAAGAATCAGAATCAGGTAATTTCTATGACTTTCAGTCAGTTTTTATCTGTCGCATTTGTTGTTTAGATTACTACCTGAAAAGAATTATGAACCTTAAGAGGATTATTGGAGTGCATATTACCATTAATTAATTTCTTTATAAGTATGATCGAATGTTTGGTTTTTATTCTTTCAAAAGTAAGGACCAAAGTTTGTAGTTTCGTTGAATTTAGACTTGAAGTTTCTTTGGGCTTCTCCTTCGGCCAGTGTATCTCCTTTTCTTTTATTCCTTGCGGTTCCACCCTCCTCAAAGCCCGAAATAATGGCCTAAACCGGCATTTATAGGATGGTCTATCAAACCCCACATCGCTCGGTCCAAGGAGACTTGTTTTCTATTGTATTCTTATTAAGCCATATACATAATGGAGAGGGTGTCTTTTTTATGTCTCAATTATCTTTATCCTCCTTAAGTTGGAGAATAATGAGTAGAACTGTTGAAGTATACTATAATATACAACTCAATATGATTTATATTGGTGCAGATTTGCTGGCTTTGGCAAAAAGCTACTTCAGATGATGACAGGAAATTCCAGAAGTTTCTGGACACAGTCCAATATAAATGTAGTGGAATATTGCGCTACGAGCGTGTCTTTGGACAGGGATATGTGAGCACTGGAGGAGTAGGTATGTCTAAAACCGTGAAATTGTTTTGGATATACTTCTCTTAAAATTTCATAGAGATTTAATTGAATAATGAATTGGAGAATGGAAAGTTATTGCTAAACTCGTATCATCTGTGTTACTCTACACTTTGGGGTGATGCTTTTTTTTTTCCCCCATGATTTAGGAGTTCTATAGATAGAGCACATTGTGGATCTTTGATAATATATTATAGTAAACTTTCTCTTGAGTTATGGACCTTTTTCCTTTGTTAATGTGAATGTCTCTTATGCACTCGTTATGATTATGAGCAGATACCACTCAAGAATTTGTCTCCAGACTCGACCTGAAACCTCGTCAGAAGGTCCTAGATGTGGGGTGCGGCATTGGTGGAGGCGATTTCTACATGGCTGAGAAGTACGATGTTCATGTTGTTGGCATAGATCTCTCTGTCAACATGATCTCTTTCGCCCTTGAGCGTGCAATTGGCCTCAACTGTGCTGTTGAATTTGAAGTTGCTGACTGTACGAAGAAAGAGTATCCTGACGAATCATTTGATGTTATCTACAGCCGCGACACAATCCTCCACATCCAAGTAATGATGAGCTAATCTCAACCTTTATGCTTGAAATTTTGCTGCTTCTATTACATTAGATAATTAATTAATTATAGTTATAAATGCATCACAAGGACTATTAGTTTTACTTAGTTATTCAACATCATCAAGTTTGTATACTATGTTATTATTTTCAGGACAAGCCTGCATTGTTCAGATCATTCTACAAGTGGCTGAAACCGGGAGGCAAGGTCCTCATTAGCGATTACTGCAGAAACTCCGGAACCCCGTCTGCTGAATTTTCAGAGTACATTAAGCAAAGGGGGTACGACCTACACGACGTTAAAGCTTATGGCCAGGTATATCTGCATTCACATTCGGCATTACATGAGCGTTACAGCTTAGTAGCTTTCCTTCCTGAACCTTTTTCCTTTGTCACGTATTTGTGCTTACAGATGCTTTCCGATGCTGGCTTCGTAGATGTCGCTGCTGAGGATCGAACTGATCAGGTACTTGTGGACCCTACCAAATTTACACACACTTAAACTTAGGGAGGTGTCTCTTTTTGATGATCCACCCTTGTTTGATCATGTAGTCATTGAAATACTAATCTAAGCAAATTTGGTTTGTTGCTGTGCAGTTCATGAAAGTTCTGAAGAAGGAATTGGATGAAGTGGAGAAGGATAAGGAAAAGTTTATCAGTGACTTCTCTGAGGTACGGTTCCATTTGTTTATACTCTAAATTTCGCGTTCGGTCATGACCTAATGCTACAAACTCCACGATACACGTAACGTTAACGACATTCTTGGTATAAAATATGTATAGGAGGACTACAACGATATAGTTGGAGGTTGGAAGGCTAAGCTGGTGCGGAGCTCATCGGGTGAGCAGAGGTGGGGTCTCTTCATTGGCCACAAAAAGTGAACCCTACCTGCATAAGCAAGCTTTTACCGTGCCTCGCCTCGCCTCGCCTTGTGTTAGTACTAGACTACTAGTACCATCTTTTTGTGTTGTTTTAGTTTAATAATAGGCATGGTGTTTTAATAAATTCTTGCATTCAAACGTTTGTAGCAGGAGATGATGATTCATGGTTTTAGGTATTTTTGTGTGAGTTATGTGTTGTATTTGATGTGAACGAACACATACCTATTTTAATCACTCCATTTTCGTTTATCTTGTTTTGTGGTGGAATACGTAGATCACGCTTTATAGTTTATAATCCTTAAATGGTTTTTTGCTATTAAAAATAATTATTTTAAGGCCATTAAAATGCAGAAAAAAGGAGCCAATTTATACCCGAAGAAAGGTTTAATTTTAATGGCAAAAAAGAATTGTAGTAGTAATTAAAATAATTCAATTGATATATCATATATATGCCAAGCGTCAATGACTACATTTATTATATTTCAGCATCAATATTGTCGAATATAATTTCACCTGTGAATGTGAATGAACATTTTGTTTGCTATGTTTAATATAAAATTACTTAGAAACATATATGTATACGTACATATACCTTACTAAAATTGTCATACCTTATACATTATATTTACTTTCGGTATGAAAAATTTCATACTATTATCTTACCATACTTTTTGTTATACCTTAGTTCGGTATGACATTTTTACATACCTATACTTTACCTTATTTTCGGTATATCTTACCTTACTTCGGTATACCTTTCTTACACGGTATACCAAAACTTATTTACTTTCGGTATACCTTACCTTACTTCGATATATCTTTTTTTGCGATATACCAAAATTTATTTATAATGAAAATCACCTTAAACAAAGTCTAACATATAAAAAACATAAAGTATTATTTTTTAATAACATAATTTATGAGATAAACCACTAATATCATATAATTAATTACAAAATATCAACTAACTATATTATTGTATTTTCATATAACTAATTAATTAGATTTAGACATATAATTATATTTAATTTGATCATTTATGTATGATATATTACAAAAATAATAATATATTTTCATTAATTATAGATTACAACTTATATTATATTTAGTAACTAATAGATCGTGTAATTATATCATAATTATTTAGTTATGTAACAATATATATATATATATTAGTTTATCGTTATTATTTAAGATAATAAGTATATAAGTTATTGTTCAATCTTTTTAATTATCAATAAACTCACATGTTTTTGTAGTTTGTCATTCATATTTATTAATTATAATTCATAATTTATGAATAAACAATTTACTTATAATTCAAATCGAATATATATGTACATATAATATTATAAATATGTGCATATATATATATATATCGATATATACCAAAATAACGGTATATATCAATTTTTTTTAGTACAGTATATCATTTTTTCGGTAAATTTTGACAGCCCTATTCACGACATAATTTTCCGTCACCGGTGATTGTATTATGTCTTTAATGAATTATAAATTTTGATATGATTAGAGCATCGCAAAGTAAGAGTCCCAATAATGTATTTGGGTGTGGGGCTCCCTCTATTTTTTACTCAAATTATCAACAAAGAAATTGTGTTCATATTTTTTTATTTTGAATCAACAGCAAATTCGCTATTTTAACGCCAATATTCTCTATCCAAATATTGTTCCATAATATAACAATATAGGGTGAAGGGTGAGGCTATATTTATAATTTAAATGAAGACTTAGATAGCAAATGAATCAATATTGCCTTTTGTCCTTATAGCAACACTCATTTGCAGGCCTAATTAATATTTTAAATGATTGAATTAATCTAAATAATTCAGTTGCATAGTTGGCATATAAGTATATGATAGCTACGGGAATCATGCATGGTCAAAAGTTACTTAATTACTACCATCATTAGTGATTTTAACTGTCCATTAATTAAATCTTACGTACATTTATCCTAACATATTGTGCTAAATATTTCTTTTATTATTTATAATAAAACCAACCAAGTTGTCTTGAGTTAAATATTTCTGGTATTTATTGATCATCATCGGTTGTAATGTCATAATTCATTTTTTTAAGACAAAATTAAGTTTCCAGTTCCACAAGCACCCACACGTTATGTATCATTTCCTTGAGTCGATTGAATCACAAAAACTAGTACAGTTGTCACTATATACACTGCAAAGGAAATCAAGTAGTTTTAGCAAAAAAAGGTCAATACAAAACGCACAATAAAAAAAAAGAAAAAAAAGAAAAAGAGTTTGAACATAATGCACGAATGAGTTTAGTGCATAGGTAGAGATGGAAATCGGATGGGGCGTCCGATAGTAACTATCTATGTTTATGCTCGGGAACTAAATAAATACTAAATCGAGTAAATTCTACACATGAAACTATCTGTGGATATTAAAATCAATCAAAGCCGTCACCTGATTGGTACCCACAAACCCGCCGATATATTTCAGGGTATCCAAAACCCACCATCCATTGGGTACCCATAAAGTCACCACTCATGGATATTATGATATCTATCGCCCATAAAATATATAAGTTTAATTTTTAAGATAAATTAGATATAATTTTAGGTAAAAATAATATATTATTATATATAAAAATAGAAAAATATAGTTAATATGGGGTGAGTAGTAGTGTTTTTAACGGATATTTCACGGGCGTTTCATGAGTATTTTGCACGTAAATTTTATGGGTATATGTGTTTTGCGCATATAGATAGTTATTATTCATACTCGTACCTACGAAATAAATTAATATTCCCTCTGTCTCACTATTTCTTGTTTGTTTCTTTTTAATGCGTAGATTAAGGAGTAGTGTTAAAAGATAAAAGAAGCCAATTATATTGGGACAACCTAAAAAGAAAAATAAGTAGCTTTTAGCGGAAATGAATGAATATTAAATTCTAATCACCAAGATATTAAAATATCTCTCAAACTACACTTATTAGAGTCAGTTACCCATAAATATCGAAACTACACTTATTAGGGTCAGATAGCCATGAATATGGAGATATCGGATATGATAAATTGCAATCCCTAGCAATATAGCATTATGCAACTAAAGAAAGGCCTTGGGTTACATATATAGGATTTGGGCTTAAGAGTGACGAGAAGGCGGCCTTATTTAAATTTCATTATTCGAATTGGACTATATATCAACATATAATAGATGATTAATTATATATAAATGTACTATATATGGGTTAATAGGTCAAATGCTTCGTAAAATATAAATAAAAGTATTTTTAAAATAAAAAATACTCACATTTATACGAACACTAAAAAAAATTATCATGTGCTCATATTTCTCCCTCCAAAATTTACATTTGTAAATTATTTTTAAAAACATAGTCATGAAAGTTGCTTTGTATTGTCAGTGTGTAATAGTATTATTTTAATTATTTATCCAATATATATTAATTATTTTTTTTACTTTATTTTGAAAATTACGGTAAGATATAATATTTTAATCAAATGTTTATACTTTTTCTAATTTTATGATTCCTCTGAATTTTTAGTATTTAAAATGATATTTTATATGACATGATTAGAAAATATAGATTGAGTTTTGAGTACTTCTATATTTTATATATATATATATTCAATTTTGGAGGTTACTAATCTTTTTTGATTTAAGATGAGTGAGAAGATAATCCACTTGAATATATAGTACAATTTAAGAAAATAATTTGCAAAATGTATAATCCGAATTGTGTGCAATAATAATCCCTATTTTTGTTTGTAATTTAAATTTTCCATACCTAATTTTATTTTTAATATACTTTAATTATGCGACAATAAAATAGATATAATATCGACACGAGTCACAGTACTAGTACATGTGAATCTTACATGTGCTAATATTATTTCATACTCCATCAATTCCAATTAAGATGAAACATTTTTTAGGCACAATAATTAATGATCGTACATTTATAGTTGAATATAGTATAAAGTGATGATACAAATATATATTATTTAAACTTATATTTGTAATAAATGTGTTCTAAAAAGGAAATGTTTCATATTAATCGGGACGGTCCAAATTGAAATATGACTCATCATAATTGGAGGAAGAGAGTACAAAATATGAGGACATGATAATAAGGGTAATCTCTTAAGTATGTAGATTTTACTTTTTATTTTAAATTAAATTATCTTTTTTTTTATCAAATTAAATATTTTTACTTTTGTCCCTATATATATCATGTAAAATTAGACTTTCATGTCTGATTGAAATTACACATTATGGTACGGTCAATATTGACGATGCATGAAAATGTATCACAAATTATAGTGCATTATAATATACATACATGAAAATATTATTGCAATTATACATTACATTAATACATAAAATGCATCATAATATGCGCATAATGGATTTTTTAAACACTTCTTCTTTTCATTTATTTAAATTAAATATGTTTGATTTTTTTTTTAAACGTGATTTATTGATCAAATGTGTGACAAAGAGAAGCTTTGTTTGTATGTGAATAACACATTACCCATATATAGGCACTGATGGAAGGAGGGTGGTAGGATTAGCTAAAGCACCTCATTGAAAAATTTTAATTTTTTTTAGCTTTTGCCGTTGATAAATTTTCAGTATAATTTATTACAAAAAAATATATATTTAATGAGAGTAAAAATTGTGTTATATCGTCATTATTGACCTTTAATTAACTAGAGAAACAATAATGAGAGGTGGTGACGAGTAAAATAATTTGTCACTAAAAGTTATTAGTGATGAAATTTGAACTTTTAACTATAATTTTACTCTCACTAAAAATATTTTTTTTCACAATTAGCGATGATATATCTCCTCTCATTAATACTTCAATCACTAAATATCTTTTTTTTCTTATAATGACATCATTTTCGTGATATGAATAGCTCTCTTATCATTCCAACCACTTAAAAATTAATTGCGTTGAACCGCTGGTCACCTTATCGATTATTGCTCCACATACTTTTTATAACATGGACAAATAACAACATATCTGGAATGTCTCTTGAGGTCTTTTCTCCACTTTAATTGGTATGCCATTTGTATTCCACTATTTGCATTTTTCTTTGCTTCTCATCAAATTTTTATTTTGTTCTAAATTTGAGTTATTTGATTTTATTTAATAATTTTAATTGGTCTGATTGATCACTATAAATTGTATGTGTGTGTGTGTTTTGTCTTTTCATTTAATATTAAATTGAGTAAATTCTCATAATAATTATATTTGAATTTTATTGTTCCGTATTTCAGTTAACTATAGTTAACTATTTCAAGATTATAACATGTTGCCATAATTAAGAAATATTATAACTATGTACATTGAGTGCGGATCGAAATGGCATATCTGGTGTTTATTCAGATCGGCTTTGACGCTTTATCCAAAAATTTTGAGTATTCAAACTCAAAATTTTAAATTTTAACTACCTAAATCTGAATCCGAATCCGTTATTATAGGTAGGGTATTTGGGTACGCGAGATTACTCGAATTAATTGAAATTATTTATATTTTCGGATATTTAATGAGTATTATCAAATATTAAAATATTTTAGATCATAAAATTAAAATATTATACTATATATAATTAATAAAGGGTTAATATACCATAATAGCCACTCTTCAAACAATTTAGTAAATACTAGCCACCTCAAACAAAATATGTCAATTATAGCCATTTTTCCAGTAAATTTACTAATTTAACCTTAATGACCTTAATTAAATGTAAAATTCGTAATTGCACGAAATAACGATTACATGACTAACGATTCTCGTGTAATTTCATATTTATAACTATATATGTAATTACACGAGCATGACCAAGTGACAGTCTTGCTCGTGTAATTTCATCCAACAACCACACATGTAATTACACGAATTTGATCAAGTGACAATCGTGCTCGTGTAATTTCATCTCCACATCACACATGTAATTACAGTATTACACGAGCATGACTTGATTTTAGTCATGTAATTATCGCGGGTCATGTAATTATGGCGGGGGTATTAGAGTAAGTGTGGCTATTTTTTACTTTTTTTTTACAAGTGACTACTTTTTACTTTTATGTTTGAGGATTGGCTAGTTTTGGGATCTGACCCATTAATAAATGTAAATAAAAATTAGATTTTGGGTAATATGCGATCAAGTATCTAGTATTAATCAAACTCAAAAACTATAGAATATGAATACCTAAATCCAACCCGAACTTGATCGGATATTACCCAAAATACTCGATACCTGATTCGCAATTTCCAAATTGACACCCCTATAAAAATATGCATGAGACGAATTAATTAAAGAAACAAGAATATAATATAAATGGAGGTATCATTATAAATTTATTTATAACTACAACTAAAAGGTTGAATTGCAACTTAATTAAAATGTCAGTATATATGATTATGAACAGACCCTTGAATTTCTCATGCTATATAATTTCCAAATGTCTTGTAAAAACAACTCTTTCAAACTAATCAAGAAAGCTTGACAACACAATATATAACTGTTACAACTTAAATATACACATCAAAATTAAATCAAACGAGTTAGAGACAAGTTTTGATTGAACACTAATGAAATCCGTACCATTCAGCAAGTGCAATCAATAACCCAATATAGGACAAGTCTAGACTCTGCATACAAACATTTCAAGACATCAAATTCATTTCTAATTTTCTTTTTTAAAAACGAATTTTCCCAAATGGCACTATTTTTCATTTTGGAGATGTTTAAAATAGGGACAATAAAGATTTCCGTTTGTGGGGAGTCAAACATTAAAATATGAAAAGACTAGTCATTTTATCATGTCGGAATGGGACACAATTATTGTGTGTATATACATATATATATATATATTAGTATTATTTATTTTAAATTTTTTCATTTTGGTGAGGTGTACTTGAGATTACATTTAAGTGTTTGATGCAATTTGTTGGTCCAACATCAGACAATTTTCCTATTCTTGTTATAAAGTGGTGATGCCCCACTACTAAGTATTCTTTCATCAAGAAAGATTCGCCTTCACTCGTCAAGTACTACCAACCATGCGTTTTTCATTTCTTTATTAATTTCCTATATCTATATAATATGAGACTGGACTCATCAAAGTTTTATCCATATATATAGACACACACGCACAATTCGAATAAGTTTTGATCTCATGACCTAATTAATATTTTCTGGATCGATCTAAAAAATACGTATATATTTTCATAAAATTAAAATTATTTTAATATAACAAATCCTACATATATATCATTTCTTAATAATAAAGTAAATACCCTAATACATAACTAACACTAGTTAATAGTTACAATATTAAACTAAATCAGAAGTAAATGTAGTGAAGGAAACCTAAAATAAAAAATAAAAGTTGGGATATAAAAGAGGAATAGAGAGGATCGGAAATAGTGTCATTACCTAAGTTAATTATTAAGGGTGTCAATCAAAATAAAGCCATATTACTTAATACAATATATCAACTATCATACTAGCCAAATCCTATATATGTCACCAAATGCTCAAAATAATTTAAACAAAGTCGAGATTAGATCGAGTTAGAAAGCAAATAAGTACATAAAAAAGGGTGAAAACTTAATTTCAAATTAGTGAGCTTTTCTTCTTTTTTTTTTCTTTTTCATTTCACATCTGTCCGGATATGGAGTTATGTTCGAAAGGTTACATCATTTAATTTTGTAATAAAGAACCATATTACTTCCCATCTACTTTGCATACTATGATCCAAGTACAAAAATGACATAACCTAGATTGATAGAGTAAATATAATAGGGTTTGCATAAACTAACCTAAGAGGCCATTGATGCTCAAATAACAAGTACTTAATTATTTACCTATAAGAAGAATTAATTATGTATACCAGTCCACTGGTATTTCATCGGGCAATAAAGTTAATTTATGTCACAATTAATGATACATCATATTTAAGTACATCCAATGATGGGACCAACTATACTCTAGTCAGCTTAATATATATCTTATAATGTGATACCTAAAACTTTAGTCATGGTTTGCAACATACTTTATAGTTTTATGGCAAACTTAATTCGTACTATCTTGTCACATATATTATTTCTTAGTTTTATCATAATTAGAAGCAATTAAAGACCAATATAACTTCGGCTATACATATAGCGGTGTTCGGTTGGATGGATTATCCATGATATAGAGAGTGTTTGATTAGACTTATAAGCTCCTTAAAACAATTTATAAGTTGTTTAGAAACTTATAAGCTCTTTGAAAGTGTTTGACAAATTAAGTTCTTTGAGAGCTTATAAGTTGTAAAAATAAGTTCTTGAAGCTTATAAATTGTTCAAAAAATAAGTAACTTCACCCCAACTTATTTCTCCATTAATTTATAAGTTGCGACGAAATTACATAAATAACCCAATTTTTTTGTTTTGTTATTACCATATATATTTACCCCAACCAATTCATATAAAGAGTTTAAAATGTCAAAAATTATTATTATCTTGTAAGCTCTTAAAAAAGAGCTTATAAGCTCATTCATCCAAACATTATGACAACTTATAGACTCTTAAGTTATGACATCTTATAAGCTATTGTAAGTAAGGGTGAGCACTCGGGTATTCGGTTCGCTTTTGCCTAAAACTGAACCAAACCAAATTGAAATTCGGATTGAAAAAATAACCAAACCAAACCAAAAAAAATGAAATTAATCGAATCAAAATAATCAAATTTATTTCGTTTTGATTTGGTTTGTCTAAATATTTTATTTTGTAACTAATTTCGTCTAATTTTTAGAATAATAAATTATTATTTTCTAATCATATATATATATATATATATAGTCATATATTATAATTTTATATGTATTAAAAAATTCAACTTAAAAAAACTAAAATTAAAAATTATAATGAAAGATCGTCAACATCTTCAATATTTTATTAAGTTTCAAATGATAATAAATATTGCATAATTTATTAAATATGATAATATTATATTAAATTTTCTGCGTAATGTCTAAAATTTTGAAATATAAGATAAAATTGAAAAAAGAAAATAAATGTATATGATATTTAATAAACATAAAAATATATTATAGTATTAATAAAATAATTCGATTTTTCGGATTTTTCAGTTTGGTTTTGTCTAAATTTGAACCAAACCAAATTAAAATTCAGTTCAAACCAAAAAATTAAAATAACCAAATCAAATTTAATATTTCTGTTTGGTTTGGTTTGATTTTTCGGATTTGGTTAATTTTGCTCACCCCTAATTGTAAGAGTTTATAATTTCCAAGAGCTTACAAGCTCTTTAAAATAAGATTAGTCAAACATCCTTTTAGCCCCAAATTAATTATTATGTGTTGTTTGGTTGGATGGATACGATCCGTGATTTAATTCTGAAATTATGTCATGTAGATTTGTCATGACTTGTTTGTCTTGACCGCCTTTCCCTATTATAAAATTTGTCTAAACTAATCACGGGTCAATCTACATTTAGGTAGCCAAACATATACTCTTATATACACAAGATAAACCTTAGTTTGATCATTTATGCACTTGAAGGTTAATGGGGAAAATGAAATCGCCCTAAATAATTTGAAGTCATTATGAATGATTAAGGCATTAGGGGTCCATATGAATAGTTGATAGAGGACAATATGAGACTTGTCGGCAGTATAACTCTCTTAAAATTGACCTTACTAAAAGAACAAAAAACAAAAACAAAAACAAATAATTAGATCTTTGAATATTTTGGTAAAAGACATGATCCATCATTTACTTTTTCTTCCTAGGCAGGCATGGACGACGACACTTTTTCTTGCTTTTACTATTTTACCTCAAAACTTTCCACTTATTTCTTAATTTCAATATTTGATCGGTCGTAATTCAATTTTGTATCATGGGCACTTTGGATTAATCGAAATTGAAAAACTAGAATTTTAAAGAATCAGGTATTGGACTTGACGGTTCTATCAATTAATACCTTAAATTTTTAAGTTCAAAAATTGATAACACAATTTTTTAACGAAAATCAGTACTCAGATAATTATTTCTTAATCTGATACTAATTTTTGAGAAAAAAACGATTATAGACCCCTACATAAGATTTGAAACTGATTGGAATATTTTAGCATTTTCTAGTAAGAAATTATTAATGTTGTTCGCATTCCAAGAACAGGTTAAGGGGATATCTTTTGGTCATCAATGGTCCAAATTGAATATAATTATAATATATAATAATAGAATATATAATAAAAAGTATTTTTTGTTTTCAAAAAAGGATAAATCATTATTTATGGATAATTTGTTGGAAAAAAAAAGAGTCCGGCTAGGTACTGACCAAGCCGGGTCGTGAGAATAACAAGGGCCTTTCGAACAAAATCAACACAAAGAGGTCTTGCTTCTTTTTTTTAGTTCGATTGTTAGCACGGTCGAGCCCATCTTTTAGATAAAGAAAATTCTTTATTTGTGGATCTCTCTATAGAGAGGTAATAGAGAAAGAAACGAGAGAAATAAAAACTCTTTAGATTATATATGTGTAATGTAGTAATTCTCTTTGTCAATTGGGACGTGCGTGTGTTGGTCTAGTAATAGTAAGGTTAATGTCCAAAGTAATAATTTTCACGTTCGAAGTCCTTTGTGATTATATAATTTAATGTTAATGTAATTCAATTTTTTAAAATCGTCAAAATTATATTTTGTTCAAATATTTTTTAATGTTAGTTTCGTAAAATTGAAATCTTTCAATTTCCTCGGCATTTTTCGACGGGCATAAATTAATAAGCTGAAATCCAATGTCTTATTATCATGTTTCACTGTTAAATTTTAATATATTATTTTTTTAATTTAAATATTATTTTTTAACTAAGTACTACAAGTTGATATATATGATTATGATTAATTATATTATAATAATTTTTATTTTTAATAAATATTAACTATAAAAACAATAAATTTAATTGTGAAATAGTATGAAATTTGAAATATAAAATAGCTACACTGAATCCATTCGCAGGAACATAACATATGACGTGAAATGAGTTATTGACAGATGTGTCATGTTAATTTGGAAGATTTTTTATTCTGATGCAAAATTAATAGATAATGAAAAACAAAAATCTGGATTTGAAAATTGAACCTTTCTGTTATGAAAAAGCAAAAAAGAAGCATGCATGTGAACAAAGAGACAAGTACATAAATCCATGATGAATTTAGGATTAAAAGTTGGGTTTTTGTTTGTTTATCCTTTGTGTGTGATTAGTGAGTTATGTAATTGAAATATTAGATTGCCTTTATTGGTATTTCTGAGAAATGAGAAGGCAAACAAAGCTACTAAGCAGTCTGATGAACAATAGAATGCTGCAATTCACACTGAATTAGAATACGACACACCTACACTAAACTCAAGAAAATTCACACCCCCACACCCATGTGTATCTCTGCCTCTATTCATTCTATATGCAGTACAAAAATTCTGTATTTTCCAAGAAAAAATCATTTCATCATTATTGTTGCCATGGGACACCTATATATTACATACATACATCATACTTTTAATCAAATATATATACACAATTTTAAACATATGACAACACCAGTGTTCTAAAAGTCGTCTTGCTAATTGTCTAGATGCTAATCAAAGCATGATCGATCTGATTATGAGCACTAATCGGTCATATCTAAGCGCTTGGATGATGGTCTATTGCCTAGATGAGGTAGTCAGTCTAAGTGTGTTTAGTTGTTGATAGTCGACGCATGGGGATCTGGCCGATTGATCAGACTAATTTATAGATTTTCAAGATTACGAGAATGAAAAAATTGAATTTTAATACATATATATATTTATTATGAATATTATATTATAATGTATAAATTTTATTATATACTACTACATATTATATTCTACTTAGTATAAGTATATTAGTATATGTTTTTAACTCTTTATTATAAATTAGAAAATAAAATTATTATTAATGTATGTCTATATAATTGTACTAAAGTATATGGTGCAAAAATATAAAGAAAATAAGTATTAATTTAATCCGTCTAAGTCCCAAGTAAGCTCTCATCTGGTCGTCTAGCCGTTAGTCCCCATTTGTTGTCCAACTAGCGTCTAGCAATTTTTAGAACCATGTACATAATGCTAGTAAATGAAAGTAATTGGGAGCTCTTTCAGAATATATATATCTATATATATATAGAAAATAAATTGATTTCATGAGATGTCCTGTAAATTTGACAGTTATATTTTTAACAAAATCCTAACAATGATGAAAATAAATTTATTAACATATTTAGGTAAGACTATTTAAAGTGATGACACCTAAATTGTTAGCTTGGTAATTGCATATACACACTAGATCTGCAAGTAGGGTTGGGTGTTGAAGTTTGAAGAATTTGAAAATGATCTTAAATAATAATAAAAGAAAGAAATGTTGAATTGGGTAGAGGAAAGGGTAAGATCTGGAAGAGAAGAGGGGAATGAGGGACAAAGAAAGGGTTAAAAAAGAATGGGTGCAGAGAAGATTCCAAAAGGGACAACACAGTAATTGTGATGGCACGTAAATGTGTAATATATTACTTATATGTGTGAAGAAGGCAAAGGACAATTTTTAATAAATATATATTTCTCTCTTTATTACACAACCTGGATTTCATATGTTATGTCAACACAACACATACAGGAATCTGCATGTATCCTCCTCAAAATAACCCCCTTTTCCTCAGAATTTCCACAATCAATCAATCATCCCTATTCTCTTTTCTTTTCGTTTTCTCATTATTTTTAATTTTCTATATTTCATGACAAATCATTACTCACTTTGTATTTCCATATTGTTAGTATATCATTTCCAGTTTCCTTACGGCTTTCTATTTGTCAATTCAATTAAACAACGGGAATGTATGAATGTAGTAGACATATTAATTTTATTTGGGCTTGGACTCCAATTAATGTTGTTGATCATGAATAATAATAATAACAATAATAATTGTTAGGGAAATATTTACAAGTGTTTTGATTTATGTTCCAGAATTTTCTCTGAAAAATGTATTAAGTTCAAAACTGAAATATGGTCTTAGTCTTATTTTAGAACTCATGTGTTAAGAAGTGCAGTTTACAGGTACGTCTATTCTAAAGAACTCAAGACTGAAGTATCAAGACCAACATTGAAGTATTATTAACTTAGCGCGAAACCAACTAAGAAGGATAACTTCCTGAAGTCATGTCCTAAAGTATTGAAGTCTCAAGAAATGTAGTGTAAAGCTCTCGTATCCTGAAGGTCTGCACTGAAGTTTAAGCTATTGAAACCTATCTAGTGAGTGGGTCAACCACTTCCTATAGGTGTTTCCATTTCTGGAAAAGATCTCAGAGCAGGTAAACCAAATCCTTGTTGCAGACATCAAAAATGGTAAAAAGGACGACGACTCCAACGGGAAGAATTTCAAATGCTACGGACGCCGCTCTTTCTCACAACGGATATTTTCTTGAGAGTGTCCTATAAATAGCTCAACACTTCAAATATTTCAAACACCGGTTACCAAGATTTCGTACGCATTCAAGCTCTCATCTCTCTCAAGCTTTCTATCGCTCTCAAGTTTTCAGATCTTAGAGCACTTAAGCTTTCATTATAATTTCATAGCGTGTTTTTAGCGATATTCTGTAACCGAAAAATAGTTATAGTTTAGCTTACATTTAGCTGCTAGAAGTGATCAGACTCTACTGTAAATCAAACCTTCAAGGTTGGTCACTATAAGACACTCCATTTAGTTAGAAACCCTCGAGTCACATCGACAACCGTGGGACGTAGGAGTTTTTATTTTCGAACCACACAAACCAAACACTTGTGTTTCGCTATTTACTTTCAGTATTTTTTATCTCTCTAACGCTTTTGCATAAACTGAATATTGATTAAGTACAAACTTGAATTTTAACATTAAGATTTCTGATAAACAAGTAAGCCTTTAAAACCACCACTTCTGCATTGCAATACTTAAGATATTAGTCCATCAGTCAAACACTAAGTGTAGACTGAAGGATTGTTATCTGAAGTTACTCTCTACTGAGGCCACCTCTCTTTAGATTTGGAGTTACACGTTACAGACTCGGGACTATCTAGGAGAAAGCACTTCCTAACAGAGCAGTCTAATTATCGTATTCGGCCGTAGGACTGTGATAACAACCTCCTCTTCGACCTTCCTAGAGGCGAGATCAGATCACCTCATAAACGCAAATAAAGGTGACGAAAATCGGCACGACATTATCAGTTTTAATCTGAAAATATTTAAAACTGGTGTATTCCCCCACCCCCACCCCTATACACCAGAATACTCGTTTCGGGACCAACAAGTGGTATCAGAGCAATGTGTTTAACGACCACTATTTCTTGAACACAAGTGTGTTTAGAGTCATTTTAAACAGATCTTTCATAAAATCTTATTTGTTCATTTGATATCTATCTTTTTCCATGGAGAATTCTGTCAAATTGCCGATGTTCCCCATCAAAGATTATGATTACTGAAGATACAGAGTATCTTCATTCTTGAAAGCACATCACGTCATGATGTGGCAAGTCATCACAACAGGACCAATCATGATATTAGTCAAATATCCTCAAGCTACATCAGAAGCCAGAGATGATGAAGCCAATGAATGAATACACAAGCGATGAGAAGAAGATCGTTGGCCTAGATGACTACGCAAAGCACATCATTTCAGGAACTCTTGAAAGACCAATGCTCGTTCACGTACAACATTGTGAATCAACCAAAGAAAAGTGGGAGACGCTCGAACAAATATGTGTAGGTTATGAAGAAATCAAGGAGAACAAACTAACCCTTGAATGCAAAAAATTTGATGGTTTCTTGCAGATGCCAGGAGAATCTATCAGTGAGCTGAAACTGAGGCTCATGCAAATACTGACCTCCATCAGGGCACTAAACGACAAGAAGTACTCTCAAAGAGAGATCAAACTGAAGATTGTATGGTGCCTACGTCGCGAAGACTGACTGTCATATCAAATTCAAATCAACGATCGTTCAGTTTTCAACACCCTCACAACTGTTGGTCTCTTCATTAAACTGAAGAACCATGAAGCAAGACAAAGAATATTGGACAGAACGAATCCAGTTCGAGATATCATTCCATCTCCCGCCACTCAGGACATAGTCGCCTTCAATACAGACAAGAGTCTAGTCAAGGAGTCCAAGCCTGAAGGACTAGACTTCGAAGATCTCAGGATTGAACGTTACAAGAAGATGTACAGAGACAACATAACAAGAAGGGCCACACCACCTCCACTGAAGCAACGACTACTCAGGAAACGACTTCACAGTCCAAACCTGAAAGACCACCTAGCAAAGACGTTTGCTATGAACGTGGTTCTCCAGATCACTTCAAACCTGATTGACCAGAGTAAAGAAGACGACAATTTATCTGTAAGATATGTAAAGTCAGTTTTGTATATAGATTGTTAATATAGAAAAGAATATAGATTTAAAGAATAATCTAAATTGTACTTTTAGTATATATAGTAAAGATGACTACGTTCAACATGCTGAAATTAGAATGTTGTTATTTCATTATACTCACTAAGCATCACTTTGTAAGCTTCATCAACCCTTTTGAGGTCAATGAGAAAAAAACAAGTGTGTGCATGTTTGTGGATGAGTTTGGCGTGACTAATTTCGAATTCAAAAAATGCAATTATTTTTAGAGAGGGAAATGGGATGCTGAGAAGGTCTTTGGGGAGCGAAGAGTTAGAGTATGGTCTTAGCTTTGTTGTAGTCGATTCAAGTAGCTTAGAATTAGAAATTTTCGCTTCTAGATACAAATCCTTGAAGCTATTTGTAATTGATCTTTGTGTGCTAGGTAATTGTCATTACCTGTTTTTGTTAATAAAATTTTTTTACTGAGCAAAAAAATAGAAAAGATGATTACAAAATAAAATATACGTGAATTTTAAAATATTATGTTTTTTTCTTGTGTGATCATAACAAAAAAATAGTATACTTTTGATAGATAACAAAAATCTATTAATATATTAAAATAGAATTGTAATAACTACTTATTTCTACAAAAGTTAAAATGAAAGTTATTTTTAAAAATATAATAATAATATTAGTATGTTGATTTGTATTCTAAATGTGTAATACTATCATTTTAATTATTTGATTATTTATTCAATATACCACTAATTATTATTTGTAATTTATTTTTAAAAATATGTTAACATATTAGTATTTTAATTAAGAATATATAATTTTTCTAATTTTATGATTTCTTTGATTTTTTAATATTTATCATGATATTTTATATAGTATGATTATAAAATATAAGTTGGGCCTTAAATATATATTTTGACTTCTCTATTTTGTATATTCGATTTTGAGGTTACTAATTTTACAAGTTTCAAGGATTTTGATTTAAAGTGGGTGAAAATATGGTTCAACTTCAGTTTATAATAGTATAATTTATGATAATATTTTCAGAAATTTATAATCCAAATTGTGTGGAATAGTAATATCTATTTCTATTTATAATATATTTTTCTATATCTAATTTTATTTCTAAAATATATTTTAATTATGTAATAATATATATATGTATAATTATATATATATATATATATATATCATATCTCGCTGTGGCGCGGGTTAGAATATTACTAGATAATAAAAATATATTTTTGATGAAGAGGGGAAATATATAATTTTATTCATATATACGTACAAATTCGGGAAATTTATCAATTATACTAAAAAATGGGTAAAATTTAAATTTTTTTAAATGAAAGGAAATAATTCGTCTTTTACAAAAGAACCTTTATAATATTTGAATAGTGTGCACACTTGTGTATAAATGTATCCCGTGATTAAATTGTGGGGAAGAATTGAGCTGATTAAGGAGAAAATTTAATTGTATTGAAATAATATGTGTTTAACGTACTTTTGTCAAGACGTTAATTGTCATCTCATCATTTGGTTAATTTGTTCAATTTAATTACACGATTCTTTTATAGTAGTATTTGATTACTGAAAAATCTTATTCAAGGTTGGATTGTCAAAGTGTGCAGGTCGAGTTTTTAATTATAGATCGACTGATAACAATTTAATTTGTTAAGGTTAAATATGAATGCGAACCTCTTAAGTTTAAATCCGAACACGACATGAACCCGACACGAATACGATAGCTTTCATGTTGACATGATACAATAATAGCACGACACGTTATCGATACGATAAAAAGTTAAATTTATTCGAGAAAATGATACAAAAATTATAATGAAAAATTAATAAATGCATAGATTTTGAATTTATAAAATATATTTATTTTTAAATTTAAAGAAAATATGAAAATATTTTGAAAAGTTTATCTCACATATTACATTTATTTCAAAATATAAATTATTATATATTATCAAAAAAATTACTAGATAATTTGAACCCGACCCAAATTCGATACGATAAATTTTTTTTATCAAGTCAACCTGATAACAATCCGAATTTAGTAAGACTTAACACTAGTCCATTAATTTTGAACATACATGTTAAATTATATTGTCGCGTCAAAATTGACAGCACTAATTCAAAGTTTACAAGCCATATAAAGTACCCAAGACGCAGTGTGGGATTCCTTGGTTCCTTCAAAGTACGCATTTAATTGGTTTCCTTCTGTTAAAAAAAATATAATCTGGGAAGAGGAAAAATAATAATAATAGTAGCTATTTTATTCTATTACAAAGAAATAAAATAGAATAAATCTGGTGAAAGTCGAGTCGAGAAAAGAGCCCTCTTTCCACAAGACAAAATACGCCCCGGTAGTGCTTTCGGTGTGGCGTGATGTCTCCAAAGATAAAACGGCTTTCGTCTCGGTGGCAGCAGCACCGCGAACCAACGAGCTCCGACGAACTGAAAAAGATTGAGGACAAAACTTCTTCCAAATGCTTGAAGAAGAAGATGCAGATGTTTGTTGTGAATGATGTGAGTGACTCTCTCGTGAGCTCCGGCGAACTGGAAAAGATTGAGGACAAAATTTCTTCCAAATGCTTGAAGAAGAAGATGCAGATGTTTATTGTGAATGATGTGAGTGCTCTCTCTCGTTGGGCAGGCCAGACCACCATGCAGTAGACTAGGCCAGATCACTGGATCAGATCATCTGCTGGGCCAGACCAGACTAGGCTAGATCACTGGATCGGATCATCTGCTGGACCAGATCACCAGGCCATCTGTGGCACAGAGGTGGTCTGGGATAGACCACTAGCAAAAAAATCCCTAAGATAGCAGACCGGCACGCGCCAGATGGTCCTTGACCCAACTTGTCAAACCATAATGTTTCTTATCCTCCTTATATACATGATGAATGTTGGTTTATAACCAATGTGGGACAAGAGTTTCTCTTCACCTTTAGTCCCAAACACATAACTCCATACTTTAAGTGACTCACTTTAAACCTTTATTTCTCACTCACTGAGAATCGGTTTGGAGAAAATAAATATATCACGATCATCTACTCGAAACGTAGATCGACCCTAGGTTATTTAATTTCCTTAAAATTAAATGTCACGTCACTTAAAACTTGGTCAAACTTCATTGACCACTATAAATATATATAAAATATATATTTATTTAAAACGATTCCTACAGCTTCTAGGTTCTAATTGAATCGAGCTGAATCAATTACTATATATTATGCTTGATCGAGTTTTGATTCGTTTGAAAATTTTGAAGGCTTAAGCTCAACTTTAGATTGGTTAGAACTTTGTAAATTAGGCTCGAGTTCCGTCTCGATGAATAAAAATCGAAATCAAGTTTCGTTTGAATTCATTTTGTTCATTATTAATTTAGTTATGTATTCAAATTTTAGCTTGAACTCTATGGGAGTTCTTTAAGTATCTTTGAACTTATTAAAATGTTTATATTATATTATTTGAGTTAGTATATATATTTTATATTAATCGAACAAGTTTTCGAGATCTGGTTATGAATTATATAATGTTTGCAAAGATTATTCGAAGTTTGGCTAATTTTTTAAGTTCGTGAACAAACTGGTTAATAATGTTATTTTTTGACTTGGGAGGGAGGGAGAGGGAGAAAAAGGGAGGGGCAGTTCGGATTGAGAATAAGTGTGAAAGGCACGAGACATGCAGAAGAACAATAAATGAGGTTGTAAGAGGGTGATGAGGCTTATGATAACCCTCATCATCGTCACGTCCCTCTCTCTTCACCTCTATCGATAACTCAATCCCCCCTCTTCTCTTCTTTTATTTTTCTTTACTCTCTTCATTTACTTGTATAATTTCATCCCCCCCTCTCTCTCTCTAGTCGGTCTCTACAACTCCTCTAAATACCTTGTGCTTCATCACTGCAGCTGCCTCCCCAGTCAACCTCCACTTTGTTCTCAATTCATTCTTACAAACTGTCCACACCCAAGGAAACATCTTTATTCTCTACTACAAAAGTTGCTTCTTCTTCTTCTTCAACTATTAATGCTTATACTAAAAGGCCTAATAAAGTGCTTCTTCAACACATGATCATCATATAATATATATCAATCAACAACCAGTAGTAGTAGTAGCACTAGCACTAGAAGAAGAAGAGAAGAAGAAGGATGTGGATGATGGGATACAGCGACGGCGGCGGAGAGATCAACACCATCCAAGACCCCTTCACCGTCCGCAAGCTCCGCCCCCTCATGCCCCGACCCTCCGCCACCGCACGTATCCACGGCGCCGACCTTTTTGCCCTAAATCACCATCTCGGCAAGTTTTTCTACTTTTTTACTTAAAAGAATATTAGTAAATTATATGCATGTGAATAAAAATTTTGGCAAGTGCAGCAATGGCGGAGCAGAGCAAGCGAGATCTGAGCGCGCAGCAGGTGGTGGTGAGCTCGCGGTGGAACCCTACGGCGGAGCAACTGCAGACATTGGAGGAGCTGTACCGGAGGGGGACGCGGACGCCCTCGGCGGAGCAAATCCAGCAGATAACGGTGCAGCTTCGCCGGTACGGCAAGATCGAGGGCAAGAACGTCTTTTACTGGTTCCAGAATCACAAGGCGAGAGAGCGGCAGAAGCGACGGCGCCAGCTCGAGTCCTTTCCCGACGACGACAAGAGAGAAGCAGCAGCAGCAGCAGCAGGTTTGATTGATGATTATATATTGTACTATACATGTCGTTATGTGAGTGGTGAATGCGATGATTCTTGTTGCTTCCAAATCGCGTTTTGTTGGGTAGCGCTAAGTGAAGTTGCGATCGTTGTTAGATTTCTTTTGGCAATTTCCATTGGGATTGTTGCTTGACTTGTAAAGCTGTGTGTGGTTTCGTTTTTTTGCAGAAGCAAATAAGACATATTTTGAAATTGAGCACACTAAGAACTGGCCATCTCCTACTACCTCTAGTACTAATATTGCAGAGGTCTCTTTCTCTCTCCTCTCTCCTCTCTTGTTATTTTCTTGAATCTATTTCTACTTCATTAGTATAAATCATATACTCTTTAACTTGAAATGGTAGTTGCAAATACAGTTAGAGGAGAAAATAAATACTGGGATCGGACATTTGAATCTTGGTAAGAACAAAACAACCTTGATGAAAGATATATAGGAGTAGTTTCCAAGAAAGTAGTATTAGTATTACTAATTAGGTCATAATTGTGAGATGATTATGGGTATTAGGTCTTCTTCTTTCTCTTTTTCTTTTTGTTTCTGGTTGGAAAAACTAATGTTTCAGAGGGTAGGAATGAAGAAGAAGCAGCAAAAGCTATTTTTGTTGGGAAATGAAAATGATCTAAAAGCTGCATACCTTCCTTTCTGTCGGGGCTGCATTTGTTATACACGAAATTAAAAAGAAGAAAAAAAAAGTCATCTAGGGTTTTTGGGGTTTGTGCTTCCTTCATTACTTTTTGGAAACAAGATTTAAGTCAAAAGACTGTTTCACCCCAACCCAACTCCCTCCTTCACACTTGTATATATGAAACTCTCTCAACTTGCCTAGCAGTGAATTTTTATCTAAAATTCCACAGTCATAATTTAATTCTTGATAGAGATAGAGAATTAAGGGCACATATAGGGCATTAGGCATGACAGATCTAGCTTGCTAGGGTTATTGTTTGACTAATTTGTTTCTTGCATGCAATTAATTCATATTTTGTATAAAAAAATCAGAAAAGTGGAGAAGCAGAGGCAGAATGTAAAGCAGCAGATGATGGATGGTTACAGTTCGAAGAGGATGCAGAGCTACAACGAAGAAGGAATGCCACGTGGCAGATGATGAATAATTTGTCTTGTTCTTCTTCTTCATCCTCTCCCACCAACCTAATCACCCCAACTCTCTCTCCTCCCCCTCCTTCCAAACTTGCTCACACCACTAAATTCAACACTCAAGATTTCATCAACATATTCTTGGAACCCTACACCACCACCACTGCTCGCCGCTCCACCACCACCGCTGCAGCGGAGGCCCAGACCCTTCAGCTTTTCCCTCTTGAGAGCGGCCTCGATCACGAGGAGGGGGAGGAGGAGGAGGAGGAATCGAGATCTTGCAGTACTAATGAGATTAACAGCAGTGCTAGTGACATGACTCCATGCCAGTTCTTCGAATTCCTACCCTTAAAGAATTGAAACTTCGCACTTGTTTGATCGATTTGTGGATCGGGTTTTGTTAATGTGGTATTAATTATTTATATTGCAAGCAGCAAAACATGGAATTGTTCGTTACTATGTTTCAAGAATGGTGATCACTTTGCATCTACTAAAGAAGTATCTAGGACTCTTACAATGGTATAGATCATAGGTAAGGTAATATTTTAACTTTTAAGTATTACAAACAGAAATATTTACATATATATTGACAAACTTACATGCATGTGTTTTAACAAATCAACAAATCCCGCAAGGAAAATCAATTTGTGAAAGTTAAAATGTGCCCTCGTGTACGTATTTTTAAAGACAATTAATGTGTATTTCAAAATTTCCTATGAAGCATATCTATATATATCTTTAATTTTTTTCTAAAAATGCATTAATAAACACTTACGTATTGTTTAAATTAACTATACATTAATATATGGTTACTTAACGGTATGTTATCCCTTTTAAATTTGTTAATTCATATAGGTATTTTACGCAATTTTAAATATTTAAAGATATTTGTTGAGATATATAATTAAATCATGTGTGTGTTACAGATTAAAAAATAGAGTGTTGTGTAGAGTCGGTTCATCAAATTAAACATGCATATATGTTTTTGAGGTGCAGCCAATATTTGTTAAGTTTTTCATGGGGGAACACACATTCATAGCATTTTACTGCTAATTAATGTATAATATGTAGTCTAAAATAGTTTTTCCAAAACTTTTCGATTTATCCATTAATTGATTTGTGTGGTGCAAGTTTTAGTAGATAGTTGGACTACCATGGCATTTCTCGATTCTATATGAAGAAAAATAAGTGCTTTTATGCGTTTATTGTATCTCAAGGTTAAGTTAATTTGGGCAAATAAACAACAGTGCTAATTGCTCGTTTTTCTTTGAATCGTTAAGTATATTAAAATTTAAAATTTCTACTTTGGAAGGTTTAAATTTGGAACTTTTGGTTTCGGAAAGTTAATCCCCTAGTGTAATCATAGATTTAATTTGTTGAGAGTATTAGACTATAGAGAGTAATAGATTTCCAAATTAATTTAAGAATATATGAAATTGATGATGTGGCATGCCATGTAGATATATATTAAATTCTTAATATTTTTTTATTAATTATCACTTTCCGACTAGGGTTCATTGGTTAGGGTATAGTTTAATACTATTCAATAAAAATTAATAATAAAAAATAAATTTAACAAAGAAATGAAAATATAGTAACTCACATGTTGATGTGGCAATGACGTGACATTGCCACATCAGCCGCGGGCACATTAAGATGTGCCCGCCGCGGGCGGTGGAGCATTACTGATGAGATTGAAACTAGCTAGGGAGGAAATTGAGATAGGGTCGGATTCTGATAATATATATGTGTATTCAAAAGTTTGTGTATTAATATATATCATCACTAAATTAGTAAAATGATGGATGCAATTGGCAAATAAATGTTTGAATTTTGATATTTAATTACGTTGGATTATGGAATAATCCACAACACAACATAAATAAAACGTATGAAGACTTTAAAGCATTGTTGATCATACATTCGTTCTATGTTACAAAGTTAAGGATGTCCTTGTCCCACGTCTTTTCGAGCAAAGTTCCTGTAAAACAAGTTCGGAGAAGTGCTTGAGATTCTCGAGAGGAAATAGACTGAAAAAATATCCAAGAATGCAAGAAGTTTTCTAAATGTGTGTATGAGAGATTATTATGTTTATAGAATTAATGTGGAAGAAATATATATAGCCATGTATATAATGGATAAATAAGTAAATTAGAATAGAATAACTACATCTATGTAGGTAGTATAATATCTCAATAACCTCTCCAGTGAGAGCAAGCCACGTCATTGTGGTCCATTGAAATTGTCAAAGAATATCCACATGTAAGTTAGTTACACTGTGCACATGTCAGGTACAACTCATGAGAAAATGTCAGACACGGAAAGAATGTCTCCCGTGCTCTTTCATAGCTCTTGATAGAAAAAAAAAAGAAAAAAAAAGAAGAGGTTACACTACCAGACCCTGCTAAATATAGCGGTTTAAGCAGAGGTTGACACGCCTCTGCTTCTCACCGCAGTCAAATGTGAACATCTACCATGTAGGCTCGTAGCCCTTTTAAGTTACTTTTGCTCGCTCGTGAGTAAAGCTGATATTATTCCGTATGAAATTTTATCGCTTAATTTGAATTATATTAGTTTAATTATGGGGGAATAAAATAATCACATGGCTATCAATGTTATTTATCTTGTCATCCAAATAAAAAGAAAATGAACTAATGTTTGTAGTATAAAATTTTGGTGAATATATTTTCATTAATAAAATTTACACTTTGTAGTAATGTTTATATTATAAAATCTCATTAATATATAGTACATCATATATTATATTATAAATACAATAAATATTTTCAGTTTATATTTATCTTTCAAAATGTACAATAAATTAAAGTAACACGGTAATTATAATAAATCATGGTTAATATTTATGTGAAAAAAAATTATGTTCTATTTTAAAATTTATTTATTCTAAAAATAAATTCAAAGTGATATTAAATGTTAAAAATAATTATATAACCATATTTAAGTGAAATAAATTCGTAATTCTAAGTAAAAAATTAAACTAAAGTATATAACATTAAATTGAAAATATAAATAAAAATTATATATTAAAATTTGACAGTGAAACATAATTTGTGAAACATAAAATAGGACCCTCTATCTTTTGATTCAATAATTTTATATACATGTGATTATAAAAGTAAGTAGTGATATAATATTTACAAAATAAACAGATTCAATAAAATTCCCATGTTAATTCAAGTCACCCATAATGGTGAGAAAGTGAATAGTGTTTATTAGGTAAGATTTTATTTCTTGTATTGAATAATATATAAGCAAGATAATTTAAAACTGAAAGGGAAAATAGTTGATATATGAACATAATAAAATTTGACGATAATAGAATAATATTTTATAGTATAAATTACAAGTATATATATTAATATGAAAACATTGTCCTGCCATGTTTATTAATGCTCCCACTGCACTGCAACCACAGCAAGAAAAATTCAACGACTACTGTTTAATTATATATAAAATAAAAAAATAAAAAAAATAAAAAAAACTATTCTGCCAAAAGTTTTAATGCCCCATGCCATGCTGCATGCTACCACTATCACATAATTAATTATCAACAACAATATGAATATATATGTAATTAATTAAGTGTAACTCAGCAACAACTAGAATGTAGCAGAAATTTAAATTTAATTCCCAGCTCTAAAACCATATTTATTGTTAATTGTTATGTATATATGATAAACAATTTAGAAATATTTAGTGTGTGAAATCTCAAACAAAGATCACCACTCCTAATTGAATTAATGAAATATATGTAAATGCTAAGGTTGGTTTTCATGTAGAAAATGGCAGAATGAAAAATCATTTAATGCTATTTTGATTAATTTAATTAATTTGTGGAGGAAAATGACAATTCGTAGCTAAGTCTGCAACTGATGGCAAGAGCCAAATAAAAGCAGGCAGGACTAAATTGTACATCGCCGGTTACCCTTAAATCTTAGTAGCTAGTGTTTTAAAATAATCTGCAAGTACGTACTATTAATTATTACAAGTCCATTTATTTATGTATTTTACATTCTATTCTATATATATCATTACCTCATCATGGATCTTGTAATTAAATAAAGTACCAATACCATGCTTTGCTTTTTCTCTCCTCTCACATGCAAATGCAATGCATGCGCATACACCACTCTCAATCCTTTTTAACTCTTTGCTCCTGTTTACTCCTCTGCTTCAATAAGTCAAGAATTTTACTTTTACCTTTACCTTTACCTCATATTTAGTTTATTGAATATTCGTATGTCCTAACTACTAATTTCTCTCAAAAAACAAAAGATACATTATAATTTGTATTTTATTCTTTCCGGAATTGATAACCACATATAAAGCTGGCAAAATACAGCCAACTCGATAGGTTTGATGGATCCAAATTATTGGGGGCTTGGGTTGATTTTAGCTTGAAAATTATATATTAAAAGAATTGGAGCCCATTCAAAAATAATGTTGGATTTGTTGGGCTTTAAAAGCATCTCAATAGGGGACTCTCAAAATTGGGGTTTAGTGGCAGTTTCGTAATTAAATGAAATTTTTTTCTGTAAGGTCCACGAATTTTAGAGAGGTAGTCTTGATTTGTAGTAGTGTGAGACTCTCAACATGGAGATCTCTCCTTGATTTGTATTTTTATAATTTATATATATTTTTTATTTTGGATATTTGTTATATATTAAATTTAATAATTTAAATTACAAATTTAAATTAATAAATATGTAATTAAATTTTTTTTATTTTAATATGTTTTATTTAATTTAAATACATTAATTAAAAAACGAAAATAAAAATACATTAAAAAAAACGAAAATTACAATAATTAAAAAATAACATTCAAATTGAAATTACAATATAAAATTAAAATCCTAACTTAGAAATTGAAATTACAATAATTTAAAATCCTAACTTAAAAATTGAAATTAAAATACAAAATTAAAATCCTAACTTAAAAATTAAAATACAGCATTAGAATTAAAAATTACAATAATTAAAATAGAGTTTAACTAGAAATCAAACCTACTTCTAATTTGAGCGAACATCGTGTTGTGTAGCTCGAGTTGTTCGGGGGTCATTCTCTACGTATCCTTCAACAAAATCTTATAAGAAGCAAGTCTTGTTACGTCCGTCGTGAAAGTTGTAATTGTGTCGGAACTCTTCGCCAAATAATCAAACACCTCGCCAATAGGTTCAAGAGCTTTACCCTTCCCTTTTTTTTCGCGGCCTTTGTCCCTATCGGACGTTCCTCGGGTACGGCTCATTGGGTTGAGTCGCTCGTGAAGCCTTCCCCCATATTGTTTTGTCCCTTTTGTTGGAGCCGATGTCGGGAACAACTCGTTGGAATATTTGCGTGTTTCGCAAAATTTTCCAACAATGCCGGTATTTGTACTCCGACCTTTTTGTTTGTTTATACTTCGTCAATGCCTTTTTGTAGATGTCGTGGTCGGAGTTGCCGCTTGCCCATTGATCGGAGCACCAGTTGTAGATGGCGCAAAACTCCCCGGTCATATTTTGAAAACGAGTTCAATGAAACTTCAATTCTTTGACAATGCGAGGCTTGGCCGGGTCCCATTGCCGGTTGAAGGAGTTGATGATGTGTTTCCAATAGGCCTCGGCTTTTTGGTTGTTGCTGACGATCGGGTCTTGGCTAGTGTCGGGCCAAGTGCGGCAAAGGACGACGTCATCCGCCTCGGTGTAGGCAACGTCGGTTTTTGTACGAACGAGACCTTTGCTTAAAGTGAGAGCAAGGGCCTCGTCTGAAGCTTCGTCGAATGAATCATTCAAGTTGATTCCATCTAGTCATTCGGCTCCGTCGGAATGTTAGGCGGATGAAGCGGTTGAGAATGTAGGAGATGATTGTGAAGCGAATTGGGGATAATATGGAGGAAATGGAAATTGTTGGCCGGAATAACTTGGAGTAGAATAAAAAAGATGGTTGAATTGTGAGGGTGAGAATTGAGAGGGAGGAGAGAAAGGGGAATTTTGGCTTGAAAATTTCCAACGCCGGACGACGAATTGTTGTCCGAACTTTGATTATCAGAGCTTGCACTTTGGCTCCGACTTCGGTATAGAAACCAATTGAATTCATCATCCATTTTTTTTCTAACTTGTAAGAGAAATATTTGAAGAGAAATGGTTGAAGAACGAATGAGATATGTAAAAATGTAGGATTGAAATAGAGTATTTATAGATAAATTTATGTATTAAAATTAAAAAAAAATACAAAAAACGAAAAAAAAATTGAATGGGACTCGGGAGTCCCACTCCAGCAGCGGTCAAAATGCCTCGGCCTCCGGCGCCCAGAGGCCGACTCCCTCCCAAAAGCCCCGCCTCCCGCGCCCCAAAACTGCAGCGGTAGCCTCTCACACCGACTCCCGAGACTGCCCTGCCCGATTGCTGCCCGCGGACTTCCAAGATCAAATTATGAAAGACCTATCGAAGTAAAATCCACCCGTCTAAAATTGTGTTGGACCTCGCATTTTAAATCTGAAACATTCAGACGAACTTAGATGAGACTTAAAATTATAAAAGGTCTATCAGGTCGGGTCGGGCTGGCATGGGCCAACCCACTACTTTAAATGTTACTTATATTGTTTTTTAGTTTCATATCTTATTTTAATCTGTATCACTGTGCTTTTTACCTACTGTCTAAGTTTTAGTTTCTTTGCTGCTCCAACTTCTTTTCTTGATTTAGGTACTTTTTTTCTTTCAAAATTTTCATTTGTTCTTCATTATTTGTTTTATATTTCAGATTAATTTTTGTTTTTTAATTTGGAAAAAACTACGCATTTATCTTGTTTTTTAATTTTAAAATTTAATTTAGTTTTATTGAATAATTCTAACTTTTATTTCTTAGCTGAAAAAACTTCCAGTTTCAGTTTCATATGTTTTAAGTTAATCTTATAATTATTAACTATTAGATTTGATAATTCCCTATTGTACGTAACATTTTTTTCATATTTTTTATTGAAATGTGTTTATTGTGTCAATGAAATTTAAGAATATCGAAATAGATTTAGAACAAAAAAATTTAGATTGGTGAAAGGTCCTTTCTGTTATGGCTGGTAATGGACTATTATTTGCACATGGATTATTATTGGGCTTTCATGCTTTCTGCCATACAAATTATCAAACTTCTACACACAACCATGAGTATTTCTTTCTTTTGTTTTATAGAACCCCTGTCAATTAAATTAAACTACAAATGTTATTAATATGATAAAAAAAAAAAAAAAAATTACTTGTCTCACCTCGTTTACTATTTTGGATTAGGTCATTTTAAATACAGCCACCAATTGTCTTTCCATAGCCTCTAAATTAAGAAAATAATAAAAGTAATAAGGAATGTACTATTATACCCTTCGTAGCCTCTATTTTTAAATCAAAATGAACATTAAGATATTTTCATTCAAAACTTAAAATGCGTAGCCCCCAAGTAAATATCTAAGCAAAGTTAAATAATTAAACAAAATCTGTCAAATAAAAAGAACGAAAATGCTCGCCCGCCCGCAGCGGGCAGAGTTAATGCGCCCACGAATGATGTGGCATGCTATGTAGATATATATTAAATTCTTAATATTTTTTTATTAATTATCACTTTTCAACTATGGTTCATTGGTTAGGCTATATTTTAATACTATTCAATAAAAATTAATAGTAAAAAATAAATTTAACAAAGAAATGAAAATATAATAACTCACATGTTGATGTGGCAATGACGTAGCATTGCCACATCAGCCGCGGGCACATTAAGATGTGCCCGCCGCGGGCGGTGGAGCATTACTCATAAAAAGAACACTTGCATAGATAACGACATAAACGAATCATAAAAATAATAAATGAAGAACTCATTATAAGAATGTTTTTTTTCTTTCATCTTATTTATCTATTTTGACTTGGTAAGAGGTATTAGAAGGAGAAACAAACAAGAAAGAAAAAGAAACAAATGAAAATGAAGAGGTTAGAATTGAACACGTCTGGTAACAGTATGGTTCTGAAAACTAATTAAAAGTTAGTGTTTTTTCATGCTGCTTCTTCTTTACCGTTTTTGTTCTTCTTATTTGTTCATGTTTTAATGTTGTTTCTGTCATTCTCTATTGCTTTTCTTTTTTTGTACTTTTTCTTAATTTTTGTTTCTTTTGTATCTTTCTTACGATTTTATAGATGCAGTTCATTGTTTATAAAGGTGTATTCTTTGTTATAGGAGCTATGATTAATATTTATAGTTTGGTAACTTAAAATTGGTGGATGTGATTATAATTTTATGTTTTTTAATTAATCTTGGGGGTTATGAGGATATACTAGTACTATATCTTTTATTAATTTTATTATTTTATTAAATTAAGGGCTATGGAGAGAGATTTAGAAGCTATATTTAAAATTACCCTTTTGGATTGTATCATTTCAATGGTTTCATTTTATTATTGAGACCAAGTTAACACTTAAAAAGAGCAGATAAAAGTAGTTGGTGAAACAATTAGAACACAAATCAAAGAAAAATATAATAACGATTCCAAAAGTTGTGAGACAAGTAAATTGGAACATAAAGTACTATAATTACATGAGGTACGTTTTAAGAAATATGTATCAAATCATATTTAATATTTCATCTTTTTCGTATTTTACAACTAAATTTCACTTTATTTTTAAATTTTAATTATATATATTTTAATTTAATTTCATATATAATGTTAGAATTCATCTATTCAAGTAAGTTATATAATTATTTTTTAATATTTAATTTAATTAAATTAATTTTTAGTATTAATTTAATAGGAGTTATCACGCGACTATATAATCTAATATTAATGTAATTTGTTTAAAAAAAAATAGTTTATTGGTAGGGATGCGTGATTCTCATTGCTCAGCGGTAAGCGACAACAATTCCAATACATTCTTATTTTTAAAACTACATTTAAAAAAAAAAATATATATATATATATATATTACAATAACATTAAATTACATAGCCGCGTCATAAATGATTTGAATCTGATATCTATTGTCTTGTGCATTAACCACATTATCACTAGACCAACACACGCACGTTATGACTACATATTTTTTTCCCAGAACAACTACTGTCCAAATTACTACTACTGTTCATTTTGATATTTTAATTCGACATACACAATCTAATTAAAAAATAACTTCATATATCTCACAATATAAAGCTTAAATACTATATTTAAAATATATTAATTATTGTCTAGAAAATCTACTCAGCCGTAAAAAAATATAATTGTATATCATGAAACAAAAGTCTATAATAAGAAACAAATTTAAAAATATTAGACATCTTATAATATGAAACGAAGCTATTGAATAAAATGAGACCCTGAACTCAATTCTTTATTCCAAACACAGAAGCCAATATAATTTTTAAAATTCACAATGATTGGAATCAAATAACAAATTCGTAAATGCAAGAAAAGCTAAATCACTTTGGATTAAAGTTAAATATTCACCATCATCCTAAAATTATATAGTGGAGATAATACTAAAAAGTGGGAAAATGTATTTTTCCGATAAAAAGTATGTACGCAGTGACAAAATTTTAAAAATGGATTTTATGACAATTTAAACCACAATTAACGATGATGGTTTATAACAAACATAATTTAATAATAATATTTTTCATCTTCACACACAGTTTTAACTTTTAAATAAATTATAGTATATCATAACTTATATAACAAACAATTCGAAAGAGGTGTAGATAAGACTCGCCGCAGTTAGATTTCTATTCAGTCTTACCATGGTTGGTGTCGCAATGTTTTCAAGCAATCCAAAATTTTCGCCCTTTGTGTCGGCGCCGAACTCTCAAGTCCGACCAACCTTGGCTTCACCGAGTTCTCAAACCCGGGATTGGAATGATTGCCCTCAAAATGCAGCAGACCAACAAGGAACAAAGAAACACTTGATATTAGTATAAGGAAAACTCACTGACAATCTTTTATTACTTGTCTTCACAAAAGGAATTGCCTAGGTTAGGTTGCTCACAAAACATCCAAATTAGGGCATAAAAGTTGGCTTGTCATGCAGATGCTCATAGCCTCAAATCAAATACTATAAATTATCCTAATTTTCGATTGTGAGCTGAGACTTTTCAATGATAGAGATCACATAAAACATGAAATTATTAGAAAATCCAATTTACAGAGTTTTAGAACTTGTATTGCATTAAGTTTGAGGGATGGTTGTAAGCAAATTGGGTAACAAATTAATTATTTTTTGCCCATGAAATCCGAAGCGAAAGAAACAAACACTCCTCCTTCAATATCAATAAATGTGCACAACACACAAACACTCCAACAGCACAAGCTGCTTCACTGCTCTCCACTAGGAACTCTACCACCCCACCCACCCCCGCCATGGAACCCAGCCTCAGACCTCTCTTCTCTCTCCTCTTTCTCACCCTCCTCACCCTTCGCATCTCAGGTACGTCGATCTGTCCTCCGCTTTATAACCACATTCTCACTTCACATCCACATTCTCCAACCTAAACTGCTGTCATTTTTTTAATTTCTTATTTTTTGGCAGTGGAGGCTGATGGCACAACAATGACGTTGTCCAACAAGTGCAGCTACGCTGTTTGGCCGGGAATCCAGCCTGGCAGTGGGAAACCGGTTCTGGCGAAGGGCGGATTCAAGCTTCCGCCGAACAAGTCGTACACTCTGCAGCTCCCTGCCGGGTGGTCGGGCCGCGTGTGGGGCCGCCACGGCTGCTCCTTTGACGCCGCCGGCCGCGGCCGCTGCGCCACCGGCGACTGCGGCGGAAACCTATTCTGCAATGGCCTCGGTGGGACCCCTCCGGCCACGCTCGGTGAGATTGCTCTCGGCAACGATAAGGATTATTATGACGTCAGCCTCGTCGATGGCTACAATCTCGCCATCTCCATCACCCCCATCCGCGGCTCAGGTGCAAATTGAATTAATCTCATGGATCTCTATCCTATC
Source organism: Leonotis leonurus (assembly GCA_026898415.1). Lineage (NCBI taxonomy): Eukaryota > Viridiplantae > Streptophyta > Magnoliopsida > Lamiales > Lamiaceae > Leonotis > Leonotis leonurus. The sequence continues at coordinate 718,322 of JAPKLX010000082.1, read as the reverse complement.
TTGTTTAATTAAGTACTCCATGCGTTCCTATTAAAATGCCACTAAGTTAACACATTTCAAAAATAGTAAAAGTTAGTATTTTTTTATAAGGCGCAGACACTAGTTTATGCACTCTGCCTTCGTAGTGTCAAGTTTAGTGGAATGAAAAGAGTATTAATTAACTTACACTTAAGGATATGAATGAATATGATTATACCTGATTCTATATGTGTTTTGCGAATGCATGTATGCATAATTCGTTATCCTTTCAAAATGGTTAGCATAGCTTTGATCTGCATTTCAGAGAGAAGTGGAGAGAAAGTATTTGATGTGGGGAATTATCAAATATCACATTTGATAATGTGTTTGTTTAGTTTGCTTTTGAGCGAACTTTTAGTTTTTATGGTTTAATATGTGCATTAATTTGTAAGTATTATTTAATACAAGTGATTAGTGAACGTGACAATAGATTTTCATATTCAGTGCTTTCAATTTTTTGTGTTTTCTTTATAATCTATTGGCAAAATGTTTCTTATTGTGGTGGCAGGATCCATGGGCATGTTGTCACTTTCAATATTATGAATTTCGATTATACTATTTCAAATTTATAATGTCATTGCCTCTGTCTTGAGAAAGCTGAATGCAACAATATTAATTTGCCAGCTAAATTAATGCAATTTTTCTGAGATAGATTCGTTTAGCTGAAAAAAACTAAGTCCTTGTCTCCTATTATGTGAAGGATGGTTGAGTTCATTTTTAGCATTTATAATTGATCTTATCAATATCAAGAACTGCATTACCTAGTCTTTAAATCATCTTATTGTAAATTATGAGTCAAATGTAGTATGTTTTTTCGTACCTTTTTCCTTTGATCTGTGCCTACCTCAACTATAATCAAGTCACACATTGCTTCCATTTCTGATAAGCATGGATTGAAATGCAGGGAACTGCAGCTTCACGGGGTGTGTGAGCGACTTGAACATGATGTGCCCGGTGGGTCTGCAGGTTCGTTCTCACAATAAGAAAAGAGTGGTGGCGTGTAAGAGTGCCTGCTTCGCTTTCAACTCCCCTAGGTACTGCTGCACCGGGAGCTTCGGGGCCCCCCAGTCATGCAAGCCCACGGCCTATTCTCGGATTTTCAAGGCTGCCTGCCCCAAGGCTTACTCCTACGCTTACGATGATCCCACTAGCCTCGTCACTTGCACCGGCGCTAGCTACTTGCTCACTTTCTGTCCCCAACATTAGCTGTCAGGTGCTATACATTGGATTTTGTCTTGCTCTATAGTAATGTTATGCTTATCTTAGTTTTTAGCTATAAGCTAGTAATATACTTCATTAGTTGCTGCAGTTGGACTATGGAATATGGTTTATGGTGATGTGGTCTAGTCGTTACTTGATTCAATTTGCTAATGGATTCGAATGCTAATTAGGGAATAATGCCTTTTGTGGATTAATTCTAGTCATAATACATAAAAGGACACACTCCAAAAAAAACACATGATTACATTACCCATTTCTTTTGGAACCATACAAAATCTACCAAATTTCAAAATTATACTCAAAATCATCTTAAAACATTAATGATAAATAGAATAATTAAACCCATTAATGATTTGGTACAATAATTCACTATTTTTCCAAACCGCCGAAAAAACTTCATAAATCGTTCAGGACGGTCTGAGATTTTTCCTTGCAATTTGTTAGTCATAAGTTCAATCTAATCATATATCATGCCCATCACACTTACGTATAAATAAATTTTATATCGGTACCAACTTTATATCTCTTTGATTAATAAACTGTTGGGTCGTATCCATTGGAAGTTTTAGGGACCGCGTCCAACCACCAACCACCCGGAGCACTGTATGGTTTTCCAATGCCGATTCCATCAACAGCTTACAACACAGCCCGTGTTTGTTTCCTACTCGGGGGTATATGTTTTGGTTGGTAAAATTGAAAATATAAATCTGAAAGATAATGAACAAAAGGTCAATCTTTTTATTATGAAATTATAAAATATTTATTACATAGTAAGTAAATCTCCTTTAGAGATGAGACTAACTTGTTTAGCTACATATGGTAGCTGGAAATGAAACTTGCATATACTAGAAAGAGAAATACAATGTTTATTTTGAAGAAAACTTAGAAGATTTTTCGATGATCTAAACTTCCTTCATAGTCTGGTTTATATAGGAGTCTCTATGCCTCCTATCCTCGCTGTATTATTGCCTCAGATTCCTTCTGGATGATCATTTTTTCACGTGAAGCTGGGTCCAGATAAGGCTGCCGACACAATTATCTTGTAGTGGTCGGACCCCTTCCTTGAATTATTTTCTGAAGTTAGTGGTCCGTCTCCATTATTGTTCCACCGATGATTTTTTTTTGGGTGCAACGTCTCTTTCTGCCACCCACCTTTGTCGTTTTCTTTTTGGCGGATGCTTCTCGATCACATGCTCTTTTTTATTGAAAGCATTTTCTGCTACACCTTCACATGACTCCATTATTTTTGTTGGCCATCCTTTTTTGGAGGGGCTGAGCCCGTCCTTTCAGGGAAGTATTCTTCTCCCCATACTCATTGGCTCGAAATTTCTTCTTATCCTATTTAGGTAAGAAGCCTTTTCCGAACTCGAGTTCTCGTTGGGATGGGCAGTTCGAATATATCTTGGACTTCCAATGGCCAAAGTGAGCCATGTTGCAGAATTTGCGATGAGTTTCTTTACTCATTGTCATCTTGTTTTCCCACAGAAGAGTTCTTTTTCTTTCGAACGACTCCTCCGCGAACTTGGTTGTTTTTCTTGTCATGGTATTTAACAGGAATGTTCCATTCGTCGAGTTCTGGAAGAACTTGAATGGAAACTTGACTTTGTCCATCTCCGTGAGGCAAACTCATAATCCCCATGCTCGCCTTGTTGTGATTTGATCATCAAAAATTGAGGCGATCTGCCTTAATTTGGTTAAAGGCATCCGTCCGGAGTTGTCGTAGCCTTATGTAGTGAAATGCCTCATGATTCCCCTTTCCTGCTGGTTCTGTTGTTGCATTTATGAAATACAACTCTAATGTATCACCTCGGCAAAGTTGTTCATTATTTGCCCAGGTTTCGTGCATTACTTCCTGGATCCATCAAGGTAGACCCTTGATATCTGGGAACAATGAAGACATAGTATAAACTGAGGCAAGTGCCCCAAATTCATACCACTGCTTGACATCTTGGAGTTTTAATCTCGGCATCATCCATACCTACTCTTGTAAGTAGTTTCCACCAGTTCGCCTGGTAGGCCTCTTCAGATGAGGAGAAAACAATCATGTTAGTATTAGCCTCAGATTTGACTGTCATTGGCCTGAGACTAATCTCTCCCTCTTTTTCCCCAGAGGTGGCGGGTTGACATGATTGTTCAGGTGGTGAAGCCTTTGCATCATCTTTTTCTTAAGCCAGTGGTTCATAGTCCACTGACTTAGAACTTGCTCGAGGGGTATTTGATTCCCTATCTGCCGATTTAGGTGCTGGAACACGAAACTCTGCTTTTTTCGGAGGTTTTCTAGAAGCCCGCATGATTGGCTTTTCTAATGCTAACCCTAACTGAGTAAAGGTCAACAAACAGACTCGTATTCTACCGGAGACTTTTGTCTTATTGGTAGATTGCATTTTCCCCATCTGATCAGCATGGAGAGTGCATTCGTCCCACTCCTCAAGAAGCATTTCCAGGTTTTCTCGGATATGTCTCTGGGCTAGGATGATGGATCCAATCTCAACAGGCTCTATCCATTGTTAAAAAAATCTGCAAGAACATTTTCATGAGATTTTAACACAACAATACGATAAACATAATATTGACATAAAGCTTGCCACCTAAGTAATCTAGCCTTTTCAGGCTTTGATTCTATGTTGTTTTTTAGGAAAGCTTTAACCTGTGTATTGTCAACTTTTAAAGTAAATTTCTTTGCTAGTAAAAATAAAAGTCATTTTTAAAGGCCTTCACAATTGCGAAGAATTCATTTTCGTTGATATGTCATCTAATGACCTCGTTTTCTAGGAACAATCCACTACAATATTTGCACGGTTCTTCCCCATATGGAGTAATCTTCATTAGGACAACTATCCACTAATGATCACTTGCATATGTATAGAGGACCAGATCGTCCTCATCTTGTGGTATTGAGAGTTTTGGGAGATTTCTACATTCCTCATTTAGCTATTTCATTCCTAGTCGATGTTCTTCCGTCCAAATGAACAGAACATCCTTTTTTTAGCAAACTGCTAAAGATCTTTCTGTGTTTTGCAAGATTTTTGATAAACATCCTGCAAAATTAACCACTCCTAGAAAACTCTGAAGTTGTTTTTTCTCTTTCAAATTTTCTAGAAAATTTTGGACCTTTTGTACAATATGATCCTGTAAAGTAATTCCAAATTCATCTATCTCGATTCCCAAAAAATTCATTTTTTGGGTTGCAATTACTGCCTTCTTTTCCGACAACACTAATCCTTCCTTGTGACAAACATCTACAAATAATTCAAGATGTTTGATATGTTCATCCATATCTTTTGATGTAATAGTATGTCATCAATATAGACAAAAATGAAAGAAAAGTAATCTTTAAAAAGATTATCCATCTCTTGTACTCTTTTGGTGGAGTTGTAACCTTATACCAAGGTGTTTGACCCGCTCCCCCAATTAATATTTCCATCTCTTTTACTCTTTTGGATAAGAGTAAAATTCTTTTAGAGAAATTTCTTCCAGCAATTTATGGTAACGTATCCTCAACTTCTGTTGGGAAGATTCCTCTTCTAGCTGTGCAAATTCCTGCACCGAAATCAATATAGGCAACGAAGTATTCTGCCTTATATTTTTCATATAACACCGCGATCGGAATGTATATAGAGAATGGACTCGTCATACGATTAGGAGTCCTTTTTCCTCTATCATAATTCTCATTCCATTGTCAACTTGTTTCCAAGGTTTGTATTTTTTCAGGAAATCAAGTCCTAGAACCAGAATATCTTCGCGTCTTGCTCTGTGTTTGATCTCCACAATAAAACCCCCAATGTCTAGGTTCCATTGTAATGATTGATCTCTGACTGTTGTAGATAATACAAGACACTGCATTGAAAGTTATTTTCCCATCTTGTAGTATCAAATTTGATCATCATTCCTCTCCATCCTTTTGGGCACTTCAGATTGACTGAAACATGTACCTTCCATGGTGATTGAGGTTGACTCTCTTGGATAAGTTTCCTTCCAAAAGATTGAGATAATTCTATCTCCTTGGAAGGATAATCTTCATGTGCTTATCCTAAAACTTTGATCATGTCTTATGACCGACCTTTCTTGAATTTGAATGTTGACTTCCCTTCTTTGTGGAATCTCCATTATGTCGGAACCAATGACTGTTGTCACCTTCTTGAAATATCAGGTATTTCGATGAACTGTTTTCCTAAGAATAACTTTGTATGATGAGAGTTGGAAAGCGCATACGAAATCTGATATGTTATTGAATAAGGTTTGTTTCCCTAATCCAATAACTCATTTCGTTTGAAATCCTGATAAAGGGTCAGGGCTTTACTGAAGCCCGAGTCGTTGAGATTGTAGGCAATCATGGGATAAATAATCCCAACGACTTGGCCCGTACAAAGATTACCCGCGATGGTTTCCATCACTGAATCTTGCAGGTTTCAGATCCTCCTATCACATATCGTTATGTCAATTGGAGCGTTAATCCCTGTGAACGTCATTGATTTGAGCACCAGCTATTGCCCCAATATGTATCCATTTCATTTCTCGGCAATCTTTGGTTTAAAATTTTCCAAATCCTCACGTATGTCGCTTGCTGGAATTAATTGTATCTTCACCTGATTTCCAATAAACTCGATCGAAAATGACATCTCTCATCTGATAATTTTGTAGACGATGTGATGTTTTCTTCTTCCTAGATTGAAGTTCCTAAGAACACTGTCTAGATTGCTTGCATTAAAACCTTGATACTTTTGAATGTTCAAACTTTTCTTCATGATTTTATCGATCAGGCTTGGAGAGATCATAGTTTGACTGGAAAATCCAGTCCGATCTTCTTATTTTTTATGACAAGATTCTACTTCAATTTGACGTTTCTGTAGATTCATCAGATTCTTCTACTTCACTAAGGATTTCGTCTTGCTCGTATATACTCTCGTCTGAGGGTATATCTTCGAACTAGTAAACTTGTACCAACTCTTGGTAGTAGATGACATCTTCGATGTCTGGTGTAGACTCGAACTTTTGCATGCCTCTCTGTTTATTGTCTGGACAATTTGTTGAATTGTGCCACTTCACATGAATACTGACTAGGACTCCAGCTCAGCAGCATGCTGACTCATAAATGGGTGGTGCAGCAAACATGTGAAGTTGAAGACCAAGTCCAAAACAGTTGAGAAAGGTGTGCTAGTTCAGTTCCACAAATCCAGAAGTCAAAAGTAGTTCCACATTTCTAGCATAAGGTGCGGACGTGACAAACAGAAAGTGGAACAAGTGGGTTGTTGCTATATTCGTGGATCCAGGCCCACTATGTCTATCTATAAATACTAGACTCATTCCTTCAATAGATAGACATTCTTTTGCAGATATATTTCGTAGTTTTTATCCAGTACTGTTCTAAGATATTAAGAACATACGTTTAGTATTTTAGTGATAGTGTTATTGTTATAGTGTACGGCCAAAAAGGAATTATCAAAACAAGTGTTAGACTATTACAATGTTAAGCTACACTATAACAACAACACTATCACTAAAACACTTAACGTACGTTCTTAATATCTTAGAACATAACTGGATAAAAACTACGAAATACTGAGTGTGGTCCTGACAGTATCACGACTCAAACACATCGATGGATCCGAATAGCATTGGAGTATTTCGGCCTCCAGTCTTGGATGACTCGAATTACTCATACTGGAAGACACACACCAGCTCATACATTAAATCTATAGACAGAAGAGCGTGGTTTTCCGTGGAGAATGGGTGGTCACCACCAAAAGCTGCTGACGAACATGGTGATGTTGTTCCAACACCACAACACACCTGGACGCGTGATCAGGTTTATGCTGCCACGTTTGATGACCGTGCACTGAATGCTATCTATTCATCAGTTGATACAAATATGTTCAAACTGATCAAGAACAGTGCATGTGCTAAAAATGCTTGGGATATCCTGCAAAGACACTAAGAAGGGGACACCAGCATCAAACAGTCACATCCACATATTCTCACCTCAAAATTTGAGAATATGAAGATGGAGGAAGACGAAGATATTACCAGCTACACAAAGAGGATTCTTGACATTTCAAATGAGTGTCAAGATTTGGGAGAACCGTTGAGTAATAAAGTTCTTGTGTCCAAAGCACTCCGTACCTTACCACCTAGGTTTGATATGAAGGTGACAGCCATCGAAACATCACAACCTGTGAACACAATTGAGTTCACTGACCTCATAAACTCTTTCAAGACCTATGATATGAATTTGGAGGCAAGAGGCACATTCACGAAGAAGAAAGTGGTGGCTCTCACTGTGGACACACCCTCAACACCCTAGTGCAGCAGGTTACCTGACATCATGGAATCAAGTGAGTCCGAAGAAGTGGAAGAGATCCACGAAGGAGATGATGTTGCCCTAATCACCAGAAAATTTAATTGGATGGTGAGAGGATTCAACCGAGACAAGAACAAAGATAGGTCCAAGGAACGAGATACACTGCGTCTGGAGTACTACCAATCTCCAATGAATGATAACATTCAAAGAAAACCTCCGGTTAGGAAAACACCTCACAACGAAGTGTTTAAGTTCAGCTCTTCTACACTCGACAACGTACAATGTCATGAATGTAGAGGATTTGGGCACTTCGCAAATCAGTGTGTCAACACACTTCGGAAAAGAGGGAAGTTCTATTGGGTGTCTTGGAATGATGATGAATACGAGTTCTTCGAAGATGTTGATGAAGAAGGACCATTCGAGAGCATAACACTGCATGTGACAATGACACCACCGGACAGATCAGGCCAAAACATCGATTCTGAACCACTCTCGGATAGGTATGACCCTAACTATTATTCTAATTTGTTTTGTTTAAATGCCTCTGTTGGTGATACAGGAAGTGTTGAGGATGACATAGACTCTGCATGTAGTGAAGAAAGTGATGACCATGCTTTCACTATAATACACTGATTAAAAGGGTTGTATGATGAGTTGTTGGGCAAATGGAAACAACAAGCACGAGATCTGGAGGCCTCAACAGCTGAGATAACACGACTCAAGGAATCCCTAGTAAAACATGAGGTGATAATCACACAACGCGACATAGAGCTCACCAAAGTGAAATCCCAACTTGAAGAAGCTCAGCTGACCATTCGCAAGTGGAATACTGTGACATATTCACTAAAGGAGATCATGGATAGCGCAAATCCAAGCAAAAGGGGCCTTGGATATCCTGCACTAACTGTGTTTTGTCGTGGATCTACATCGCATGGAGAAACATCCAATACCAAAGCAGATATTGTGCTCACAGATCAAACCAGGCCACATAAAGCCTGTCTGTTACCAAAAGAAAAGGGATGAAAAGTCATATTCTGTGTTGCCTCAACAACCCAAAATGATATGGGTAAAGAAAGTTGATCTAACATGTAATGTTGTTTACACAGCGTTGAAAACTAACATTTTAGGCTCTTAGTACTTTGACAGCAGATGTTCACGCCACATGACAGGTAACAAAACATTTCTTTCCAACTATGAAAGTTACGACGGAGGAAATGTTTCCTTCGGTGGAGGTTCAAAAGGTAAAATCATAGGGAAATGTACTCTAAATGTTCCTAGGTTACCTGATCTAACAAATGTTTATCATGTCCAGGGGCTTATGGAAAATTTAATCAGCATAAGTCAATTATGTGATGGTAACATGCTTGTGAAGTTCACTAAAGAGGCCTGTGAAGTGTACAATAATAGAAACTTGTGTATTATGAAAGGACAAAGGTCATCAGACAATTGTTATATGACTGATAACCTAAAATGCAACAAGGCTCAAGTTGATGATGTTATACTCTGGCACAAACGATTAGGTCATACTAACTTTCAAAATCTTGGCAGATTAGTCAAGATGGACGCAGTACGAGGTCTACCCAAACTTGGAAAAAAGGCAGACCAGATTGTGTGTGGAGACTGTCAGAGAGGAAAATAATTGTATGCATCACACCCTGCTCTACAGCACCATGAACAACACTTTGGGACCAACCGATATTTTGAACTTCTACATATGGATCTTGTAGGACCCATGAAAGTTGAAAGCATTGACGGCAAAAGGTATGTATTAGTTGTGATAGACGATTTCTCCCGATTCACATGGACCTACTTTGTACGTGAAAAGTCTGAAACATTTGAGATGTTTAGGAATATGTTTGCTCGCGTTTCTAATGTATTTGATGCTAGAATCTCTCATATAAGATCTGATCATGGTCGTGAGTTTGAGAATTCGCAATTCACAACTTTCTGTGATGAAAAGGGAATATGTCAAGAGTTTGCAGCACCAAAGACTCCACAACATAATGGGGTGGTCGAACGCAAGAATAGGACCTTGATTGAGATGGCAAGGGTTATACTGAGCTCAAAACAAATGGCGAAATGTTTTTGGGCTGAGGCAGTAAACACCGCATGTTACATCAACAATCGAGTCAACATTCGACCAGGCTCATTCAAAACACTGTATGAACTGCTTAAGGGAAGAAAACCTAACCTAAAATATTTTCGGGTGTGTATGCTTTATTTTAAATGACCGAGAGTATCTAACAAAATTTGATGATAAGAGCGACAAATGAGTATTTGTTGGATACTCAACAAACAACATAGCATATAGGGTATTTAACCTTCGCATTAAGACAATACAAGAAAACTGTTAATGTTGTCTTTGATGACGCAAGTGATGTGGACAAAGAGGTGGAAGCATAATACGACGTATATCAAGGGGGGTTATTCTACCTCCTGTTGAGATGCAAACTGCTTCACCTAACACAGCAACCGGCAGTGATGTGGAAAACAATGTTGCACAACAGGAACCAGAAGAAGAACAAGATGAGCATCAAGAGGACACGCACCGCAGAGAACCTCCAGGGAGAATTAGAGAAAACCATCCACTGTCTCAAGTGATAGGAAATGTTGAGGACGGAGTTCAGACCAGACGTAGACAGCCGATAAACTACAGAGAAATGGCATGCATGTACTCTGTGTGTCCCACGGTTGATGGCGTAACATGTTTTGTCTCTAAGTTTGAACCAAAACATGTCAATGAAGCATTAACTGATGAGTTCTGAAAAAATGCTATGCATGAAGAACTAAATCAGTTTGTTCGTAGTGATGTTTGGTACCTTGTTCCCAGACCAACCAACAGAAATGTTATCGGCACAAAGTGAATTTTTAAGAACAAATCTGATGAGAAGGGAACAATTGTACGGAACAAAGCACGACTGGTGGCTCAAGGGTATACTCAAATCGAAGGAGTGGACTTTGATGACACATTTACCCCAGTAGCAAGAATTGAGTCCATTCGATTGTTGCTAGTTGTTGCATGTCATCTCAACATCACTCTATATTAGATGGATGTGAAGGCAACATTCATCAACGGTGAACTTAAGGATGAAGTCTATGTTGAACTACCAAAAGGATTTGAGGATCCACACAATCCAGATCATGTCTTTCAACTAAAGAAGACCTTGTATGGACTAAAACAAGCACCACGTGCTTGATATGGACATCTCACAAACTTCCTTCTCAAATACGGGTTTGTGAGAGGCAGTGCTGACCGAACATTGTTTATCAAAAGGGAAGATCAATACATCCTCATTACTCAAATCTATGTTGATGATATGATCGTTGGCTCCACCTCACAACATATGCTTAATGATTTTTCAAGTGCAATGTCTGAAAAGTTCGAGATGAGCATGGTAGGAGAACTCACATACTTCCTTGGACTTCAAGTTAAGTAAGGAAAGGATGGAATCTTTATCTCTCAAAGCAAGTATGCCAAAGAGATGATAAAACGCTTTAACCTAGAAGGAGCCAAACACATGAGGACCCCCATGGGATCTACTGACAAGCTGACAAAAGATTATGCTGGAGAGGATGTTGATCCAACACTCTACAGATCGATGATAGGGAGTCTACTATACCTAACATCTACTCGCTCAGATCTGATGTTTAGTGTATGTGTATGTGCCAGGTATCAAGCTAAACCCAAGGGATCTCATCTTAAAGCTGTTAAGAGAATCATCAGGTATGTCGTTGGAACATTAGATTTAGGAATCTCTTTTTCTAAAGACATGAATATGAGTTTGATAGGCTTTAGTGATTCTGATTGGGCTGGAAATGTGGATGATAGGAAAAGTACGAGTGGAGGGTGTTTTTATCTAGGAAACAACATCGTATCCTGGCATAGTCGCAAACAAAATTATGTTTCTTTATCCACTGCTGAATCTGAATATGTTGCCGCAGGCAGCTGTTGCACACAACTGTTGTGGCTCAAACAAATGCTCAGTGATTATGGCCTAGATAACAATGACCTGGTTGTGCACTGTGACAATATGAGTGCTATAAAAATTTCCAAAAATCCTATCCAACACTCAAGGACAAAACATATTGACATAAGACACCATTTCATTAGAGATTTAGTGGAACAAGCGGTGATCAAGCTTGATTATGTGAAAAGGAAAAACCAAGTTGCTAACATTTTTACAAAACCTTTAGATCATGAGAGGTTCGTATATTTACGGAAGTCTCTTGGTCCGTGTTTTTACCACTAAATGTGTGTTTTTATGCTACACCCATCTCAATGTTGTTTATATCGAAAGGTGTAACTATTGTTGTTTAACTTGCTGGTATAACATCTTAGCTAACATGTTCTCTGTACAGAAGCCTGATATACTTCTATATATGTTTATGTAACTGTGTGGTAAACAATCCAAGTAGTTTGGGGAGTACGACGTTCGCTGCGATGATGCTACCTTACCAAAGGATTGCAACTGTAACTGCTTTCGAGGGCGAAAAGCTAGGGGCACGACGTTCGCTGCGACGATGCACTCTACGCTCATTAACCCTTGGATTCTTGTAGTTCTGCACCTATTTTATCTATATAAATCGGGTGGATGTTGCAGAGATGTTGGCACAATAGAGCAAGTTAGACTGTTTTCTCCAAATGTTGTCTTTCTAAAAATGTTCTTTCAACATCTCTGTCAGCAATTTGTGTTTGAAGTCCTGCATGATCCCGTATCCCTTAAACACCGCTTCATCTCCTTTGATAGTGGGTTATAACTGTCAGGTTGCGTGTTCTTGTTTGTGTCAGGGAGAAAGTGAAACGTCATACTTTCCCTATATTTGAACTGTCGTCAGTCTGTTTCTCTCCTTATCATGACTTTTCTTGCCACAGTTGTCACTCATCACACGAAACCTCAGAGAAACCGTCTCTCCCTTACTCTCTCTCCTATCCGTTCATATCCCAAGACTGATACACTTTCTGATTCATATACTTAAACATCCATTCCCTCGTCGTCTTCTTCCTTCATCTCACTCACTTCATCCAACCCTAACATTCACTCTTCTGTGTGCCATCTGTCTTTGTTTTACTGTTACTAATGGCTGACATTCCTAACGCTGATCTCACCACGATTTTGAGAGCCTACATTGCAGCCAATCCTCAGGTACTCCAAGAACTTCAAGCTCCTATTGCACCAGCTCCACCTGTTATCGAGACTCTGCCAGTCCCACCGATTGTCGAGACCCCACAAGTTTCACCCATTGACACCACAGTCTCTCTCCCGCCGCCGACCACTGATGTCTCTCCCGTTCCACCAACCGTCGCGGAGAACGTCATTGCTCCGGCTGTCCCTCCGGTCATCGCGGATTCTCCTGCCATCCTCGCAGACTCAGCCACGGCGCCGCCTACGTCCCACCAGTCTCATCCGCAGGAACAGTCCTGGAAACCTTTCACTCGGGGCTCTCGTTTGTCCACACATACTGGTCAGTCCAAGAAATTCAAGAATCCGGTGCACACTGTCGTCCTCCATGATGACAGTGACGAAGAGGTTTCCTCCGCACCCAAACATCCTCGTCTTGACGTCATCATTGTTAAAAAGGAGCCCGACTCCTTTGCTATTGTGACTACCTCCGTTGATGACATTGTCGCCCTGATCAAGCGCACAGCCGTCAAAGAAGGCAAACAGCCTATGGTCCATCCTACCCATGTCTCCAACCAGTCCGACGCGGCCGATTTCCCTCTGGACTCCACTCATGCTCTCAGCATTTAGTTTTATGATGAGACCGCCGCTATCAAATGGAAGCGCATTCGGAACGCCCCCTGTGTCTGCGAAAGGTCTGTTAATGAGGTCTCCTTCGATGATAACAACCTGCTCGAGTTCTTCAAGACTCGGGGTTTACTTGGTACGGTATATCAACTCCCTCCTTATGTTAAGACTATTGTCCGCCATTTCTACTGCAATTTGCACGGGATGTTTGGTAATCAAGCTTTCCAGAAGTACGCCAAAGTGTGTTTCTACAACACTTTTTTTATTTCTCTGTTGAAGCAATCAACGCTGCCCTCGGTCTGCCAGATGTTGAGGGTGACATTGTCTCATCTTTGGATGAGTCGCCAAAGTAATCACTGGAGGGAAGCATTCTCGGTGGGTGCAACCTATGAAGGCATCCAGCCTCTCTCATCTTTACTCCGTCCTCCATAAAGTCCTGACCTACAACTGGATCATCTCCTCCAATGTCACTGTCGTCACTCAACAGCACGGTGTGTTGTTGTACCTCGTTGGTCTCAACAAACCCTTTAATCTTGGCAGGATAATCTTCGACCAACTGGCTACTCTCGCTGTGAACGCCCAGATCAGCTTTCTTCCCTTTCCATCTCTTATTTGCAGGGTTCTAGAAAAGCAGGGCTTTACAGAAATCTCAAAGTGCCCGGAGGCCTTGCCGATCCCTGAGTATGTTATCCACAACTCACTTTTCAGCAAAGAGAAAGTTGCTGATTTGCCATGGCACAATCCTGCTCAACCCTCTACTGCCACCCCTGGTGTCCTGCTGCCTCCATAGGCGATACAATAGCTGATCTCTGCCTTGAACGCTCTTGCTGCTCTCCAACCGATTCTCCAAGTGTGTCTGTCTTCCCAAAAAGGGGGAGAACAAGCAACACAAGCAGCAGTAGGGGACCCAACAGACAATGAGGACCAAGCAAAGGAGGAGGACGAAGAGGCTGGGCTGGGGATGCAGAGGAGGAGGTGTGAGTGTGTATGGGTGATGTTGACCGTGTGTGGTCATAAACAAAACAATTTGTTTTTCTGCTGGTGGGGTACCAAAAACAATTTTAATTTTCTGTTTTTATGTTTTATTTTGGATGGATTTTTTTTTGCAGCATTGACTCTTTATTGTTGGAATGACAAGGATGTTTCTGCTTGTGATGTGTGATATTGTTTATAGCTTCGCTCGTATAAATGTTAACTGCTGTCTCTATCTATGTTGTTGCTGCTCTTGAAGTTGTTTTTGCAGGCATGAACATAGGGGGAGCACTCTCGTGAAGCTATAAGAAGGGTTTGGTGAAGAAGGTACAAAAACAGGGGGAGTTTGTTAGGTTTTGAGTTTTTATGTTATTTGAATGTTAACCTAATATTTGTGTTTTTATGTTCTTCACAGGAATACTGACTAGGACTCCAGCTCAGCATGACGTGAGATAATGACACGACACCCAGCTCAGCAACAATGTGGCATGCTGACTCAGAAAGGGGTGGAGCAGCAAACGTGTGAAGTTGAAGACCAAGTCCAAAACAGTTGAGAAAGGTGTGCTAGTTCAGTTCCACAAATCCAGAAGTCAAAAGTAGTTCCACATTTCTAGCATAAGGTGCGAACGTGACAAACAGAAAGTGGAACAAGTGGGTTGTTGCTATATTCGTGGATCCAGGCCCACTATGTCTATCTATAAATACTAGACTCATTCCTTCAATAGATAGACATTCTTTTGCAGATATATTTCGTAGTTTTTATTCAGTACTGTTCTAAAATATTAAGAACGTACGTTTAGTGTTTTAGTGATAGTGTTGGTGTTATAGTGTAGCTTAACATTGTAATAGTCCAACACTTGTTTTGATAATTCCTTTTTGGCCGTAAGGCTTCCGTGTAGGTTATTGATTTATATAATCTACGCAAAAATATCCTCGTGTCTTCTACTTTAGCTTCCGCAACTTTATCATTTAGAGTAGGCTGATACACTTTCAGAAATAATTTATTAAAAAATAAAAATATTACGAGATAATACTTTGTATAACATTTATTTCAACGATTTATCGACTTATATCACCTTAAAATAGAGCATCAAATTTCTATATAACATTCTTAAATATTATATTATAAAGTAATTTTTTTAACAATAAAATTTACACTATATAAGTTTTAAAGTAACAAGTATAAGTTTATCGACTTATATCACCTTAAAATAGAGCATCAAATTTCTATATAACATTCTTAAATATTATATTATAAAGTGATTTTTTAACAATAAATTTACACTATATAAGTTTTCAAGTAACAATTATATTTGGCAAACAGATTATTCTTCAATTATCAATATTTTATCACCCACATTCAATACAAGATAAGTTTTCATATAACATTATTTGCAATAAGATGATCTTTCAAATAATGTTTATTTACAATGATTTGTCAAATCATCACGATAAAATAAAGTATCTCATTCTTTATTTATACATCTACTTTATAATATAAAGTAAATTCTATACAAGATAAAACTTCGTATAACACTTATTTGCACCAAAATGATTATTTATGATACACTTATTTGAAAAGATTAGTCAAATTATATAATTTGTAAATAAAATATGCATATTTAAATCGTGATATTTTAAATAATATTAATTATATAAAATAATATTTTCTCTGTCCCATTCAAGATGATCCATTTTTTTGGGCACACAAACCAATAAAGTCTCATTTTTTTACTTACTCAATACATTTAAGCTTAAAAAAATTACTATAAAGAGAAATGGGGCAACTTTGTGGGATAGACGCAAATAGAAAAATGAGTCATCTTCAATAGGACGGAGAGAGTATATCACTAAATATTTTATTCATACCAATGGGATAATCCTTTATATATCGTTTGTTTACTATTAATTGTTGTAATAGATCACTTAAAATAAAATATTGACCTATTTAATTGTTATTTTTTAAATAATAAATTTATTTGACCATATACACACACATTGATTTTTCATGTAACTTAATTGTAATGATTTGTCTAGCGTTATTTTCATGAAATCAATTAGATGATATTTTGAGAATTTTTTAACTCCACCACAAGATAATTCATCATAATTTGCAATGATTGGTTTAAAAATTATTTTGACTTTAATAACGATTTATTGTAATCAAAATATATTATTTTTAAAATTATAAATGAACTTTTAAAATTATACTTACAATTTTATATAATATATTAAATTCTCAAATTTAAGAATAAGAATGTTTTAAATCATTTATTGGACGAAGTTTTGTTAGATAAATTTATAACATATAATTAGGATAAAAATTACTCCAACAAAAATTTAACTAAAATTATACATTAAAATAGATAATATAAAATGAATTTTATAAATAGACATTCGGGATATGTCCAAATAAGTTACTTGTAATAATTTTATCTAAAAAATTAAGATTGATTAATCCATTATCGATCAAGTACCACCCAATTTATACAGGTATTCAAACAATCCTTCGATTTGACCCGATACCAAAAATCCATCTCAACACCCCTAATTAAATTGGTTTTAAAAATCAAGGCAACCACAAAAATGACAATCTGATCGACCCAAATATTTTAGTTATGTTTTTTAGTTCATACGTTTTATTATTATAATAAATTCAGTTGAATATAAAATATTTGTTAGTTAAAAAAAATTACTAGAGTATTTAGGTAGCATTTGTTTTGCATAATAGAATTAATATTTACTTTACATGATAGAATTGATTGATAAAAATAATTAAAATTAATTTAATATTTACTTGGATATATAAATATTGAATTATTTAATTTTAAACTTATTTAATAATTTTATCTTTTAAATATTCAATTATATATTTTATCGATCTAAATAAAAGTGCACTCGATTTAAGAGTATGAATTATGGGACCGTGAGATGAGATGAATCCAAAATTAAATGGAACATCTACTTAGTACTTACACATCCATCATATGTCAATCCTTCTCATTTTTGCTTTGTTTTTCCATTTGCATGCCTTCTTAGATCTATTCTTCTTCTTTATTTTATTAAAAGAAAAAGAAAAACCAAACACATGGGTGATGAACATCCACATAAATTCGAGGTTCAAAACCAACAACTCAGTCAAAATCACAATCCATATATTTCAAAAGGAGGTTGAGGTCTACTCTTCAATAATTATGTTTCTTACTTTTATCCTAAGCTACCCCTACTATTATTTCTCTTTTTTTTTTTATTCCTAATGACGTCCTATCATTACCTAGCTCAACAATTAATTTGCAACACCAATATGTCGTTTATCTTTAATTAATACTACTTATTAATTGTTACTTTAATTAAATTATTGCACCTTTTCTGGAAAAGTGATCGGCCGTCCAAGCCACATTCATTAGTGAACCTAAGCTAATGCTTTAATATTTTTTAAATATGATATAAATGATGCAACTACTATAATTAAATGGCCTTAATTGATGGATTTAATTAGATAATAATAATAACATAATTAAGTAACTTAATTCTAAAATGCAAACATATATCCATTCCAAACAAATGAATTAAATGTTAATTATCTAATTTCCTCGACACACTGAGGAATCTCTCATTTGCGACCTGTACTCTACTCGATGAGTTAGTTAGTTTCCAACAAAGTCGTGTAACTCTAAATAAGTTCGACCACTTTCTTATTTTCTTCACCAAAATACAAATCAAAGCATTAATAAACTAGTATCATTATTAAAAAATTGTAAAATAAATCATGAACCACAAGTTATTTTGTGGTTTTAAACTCGTTTTTAAAACTTAAATTAAAGGCAACTTTTCAATCTCTTGCAATTGAAACTCTTGTAAATTTTTTCACTTACGAAATTTGACAGTTCAATTCCTCGATCAAATATATTAAACGTTAATTGGGTTTTAAGGGGCTTGAAAGTATTTGATGAATTTTAAAATTATTTGATAAAACATAGTAAAATTAATTGAGACTGAAACTTAAAACAAGTCATAATTCAAGCATGACTTGTTTTTGGGTTACCCCTTTAAAAAAATAAAAAAGAAAAAAATTAAAGCCAACAAAGGCCTTTGACAACAATAATGAAGCAACAACCAAATTATGTCACTGTCTTAATGCAATCACATGCCAATACTCAATTCATATGATCATATCCAATATCTCATCCTCCTTCTTAACCTGCTTATAATATCTTTCATTTTCTACATAATATATGAAAAGCATCTTCTCCTTTTTGACTCTAAGTATATATGTACATATATATGATACGTGCTAGTAGAACATAATTTTTCCAATTTGAGTTCGATTCGATTCGGTTCGGTTCGGTTTGATAAGTTGATCGTGATGGACGAGGAGTGCGACTATCTATTCAAGGCAGTTCTGATCGGAGACTCGGCGGTAGGGAAGTCGAATTTGTTGTCGAGGTTTGCTAGAGACGAGTTTTGCTTGGAGTCGAAGCCTACCATCGGAGTCGAATTCGCTTACCGGAATATTAGGGTTGGTGATAAGCTCATCAAAGCTCAGATATGGGACACCGCCGGCCAAGAGAGGTACTTAATTCTTTTTCCTCTTTTGAGGATGTTTTGCTTTTTTATTTTTGTGTATGCGATTTAAGTTATATATCTGCACAGTTTTATGCTCTGCCTAATTTAAATCAGCTGATGGTAATACAATTTAGTTAGAGGTTATATGTTTATAGAAAATCGCATGTTTTCTCAAATTTTGCTTGAAGATTTTGAAAATTTGCAAGTTATAGAGAGAAAGAGAGAGACGAAAATTCTCCCATGTGAAGAAGAAATAAAATTACCAGATTAATTTATGTGCTGTAATCTCTTTTGTGTTAGGTTTCTGCAAGATTTCCAGCAAATAATCAAAACTATTTTTTATGATTAAAGAATCAACTAGAAGAAATATATTATACGTTAAAAAGATAAGTTCATATGGGACCCTTGATGGGGATGGTATTTGTTAAGTCGTTGGTTAGGGAAAATATATAAAAAAATTAATACAAAAATCGCACAAGGATTAGGATGGACCTATTATTCTATAACTTTGAGAGGGTATCTATTATTATTACAAAACTATATGTATTTTAACAATTATATATTTGTATTCTTACTCTACTTGGATTCTGAAGACAGGTTACTAATTAATATATATATATATATATATGTTTTATTTATTTTGGTAAATGACTCACTTTTTATTTTTTATTCATATGAAAGTTGACATAATTTTTCCAATCACCTTTTAGATATTTATCAGGGAAGAAATGAATTAAACTAGTGTTTGTTATTAGCGGCTGGTTTCAAATTCTTGTCTCCTTAGCTCTCAAAGAATTCGAATAAAAAAACAAATCGAAGGGTATTGAATTTCAATTCGAATATTCTATTGTTTAACGTGTCGCATTAATATGAGGGTCATCCATGTCATAATTAATGATTTAATATCAATATATATATATATATATATATTCCTTATATATACCATAAATTTTGAACTCTAATCATGTCATGTGTCAGTCTCATGTTAATGCAATAGAAGATGTCACACGATTAGGTAATAGGGATCTTATACGGTTGAATTTGTTACATATTTATTTTGATTAATAAGTCTCTAAGCTAATTTTACCTATTTCAGATTTCGAGCTATCACGAGCTCGTACTACCGTGGGGCAATGGGTGCCATACTCGTGTACGACATAACAAGGAGGTCGACGTTCGAGAGCCTAAAGAGGTGGCTGAAGGAGGTGAGAGAGTTCGGTAACCGTGAAATGGTGGTGGTGCTCGTCGGGAACAAGTCCGACCTCACCCACTCGAGGGAGGTCGATGTGGAGGACGGTCGGAGCCTTGCTCAGCTAGAAGACCTCTCATTCATGGAAACCTCAGCTAAGGAGAATGTGAATGTGGAGGATGCCTTTTTGGAGATGATCAATAGAATCTATGAAATCCATTCACAAAGAACCCTAGATGTTAAACTAAGTCATGACCAAAAAAGTAGTACTAGTATCAATGTTGAAACATTAAATGGGAACAAGGAAATCATATGTATTGATGAAGTGTCTGCCACTAAACAAACTAGTAAATGTTGCTCATATTGAAGTACTAAAAGTGGGATTAATTTGTTGATGAATATATTTGCTTGTGCTTGGCAATATATGATTGATTTGTATTGATCATATTTGTAAGTGTTGATTGTATTTGTATGTGTTATTTTGGGTTTGTTAATTGTTGGTGCATTATTCTTTGTATTTGAGTCCTAAATTGTGGTTGGGCTGAGCCCGGGAAGCTCGTGATGCCACGTGGACTCTTTTTACTACATGATTGGAGTGAACTTTGGGAACTTTTCTAATGCTAGAAAATTTTAAACTCTTTCTCTTAAAAAAAAAAAAAACTTCCTTTAGTCACTTTGACTTGGTACATCTAAAAATTATATTGAGTGAGTTTCCGAATCTCACCTTATATAATGTATTTAATTAAATTGTGTATATAAATTAGAGAGATTCATTTACTAAAAAAAAATGAATAATAAATTTGTGGATGACTCAAAATAATAAAATAAATAATAATTTCGAAGGAATATTTGTGATGTCATAATTTTTTTGGCTAATTTAGTCGGAAACCAAAATTTAGTGGAAAATTTGAACTGATACATAAAAAATTACATTAGTACTATTATAGTTAGCTTATCAGGATTGTGTGAAGTGGGTTGGTGTCACGGGGGTAATAACTCTAATTCCAAAAGAGAGTCTTTTTTTCCCATTCGAAAAATTGAGGACATTTAGAACATTTGAATTTGGGATCAAGATTAATTTTTTTTTCATTTTGGAACCCCTAACTTCTGAAATCCTAAGTAGAATTAGGATAGGGACAACAAAATCGAATAATTTTGGAACTGAAACTTCAGAACTGAGTACTCGGTCTCAGCCCGATTGTGAACCTTACAAACAACTCACAACTAATTTTGACATTGAATCATATCAACCAAACAAAACATTATATCAACCAAACAAAACATTATAGTCTTGGGTCTTCTTTTTTTCTCATCCGTGACATCCCAGGCTCACAGCCATTAACATAAAAATGAAACGTGTTCACGTGTAACAAAATCAAACCGTCACCTAACCAGTAACTTTTACAATCTCTGATCACCCTCTTCTTCCCCATTCATACTACGCTTCTGGAATCCACAAACTTTGCAGCCTCCTCGCACCCCGCTAAAATGCCCTACAAGTGAACGAAACTGATCACTGCTCATCGAGTTAATCTCTGAATCCAACGGCTGTCAATGGCTCACTGGATCTCCTCCAAGCTTAAAGCCGCTGAAACCCTACTCCAACACGTAAATTGATCAATCCTCATTCTCAATTTTATGTTTATCAATGCTTATTTCTTGTAGTGTTGTGCGGTTGATTGTTATTCTGATGTAATTCCTTTTCTGAATCGTTATAGAATTCAATCACGGTTAGGTGAGGAAATAATACGAGTCAGAAACGCATCACATTCTCAGCCTTTTTTGCTTAACATTCTTGTCTGGATAAATCAGGATTGAGTCATGAGAAAACTGGAATTTATTTGATTTTTTTTTATCAAAGTGACCTGCATTTCGGAGATTATTGTAGTTTGGCTAACTTAGAATTGAATCATGACAAATGATACTGATAAATCTTATTCACATTGAAAATTTTAATAGATCAAAATCTATCAACTATGTGATGGAGCCTTTCAAAATTTGGAGGGATGCCGATATCATTCACAAGATTCACAACTCAACAAGCATCTAACTTACTACTTACTATTTACTCCCTTCGTCCCACTAAGCTTGGCACAATTTCCTTATTGGGACGTCCATTAAGAATCAAAAATAGTAAAAATTATCTCTTCAAAAAGGTGTGGACCCTACCACCTTTATCACTCTTACACTACTTTATACACTTTCGTTAATAACGGTGCCCAAAAGTTTTGTGTCGTCCTTATTGGGATGGAGGGACTACTATTTATTTATTTATTTGATATTTTAGAAAAAAAATCATCACTTTATTGAAATTGAGAGAGGGAATGATAAGGAGATTGTAGTTTTCACAATCACAATCTTGGAATGAAATGTTAATAGAAAGGTACATGTTGCTGGAGGCTGGATCAACCAATGCAACTTTTATATTTTCTTTTTCAACTAAGGAACATGTTGCTGGAGGCTGGATCAACCAATGCAACCGTGTTTCAGTTATCTTTTTGTTTGTTAATAATACCTTGCTTGATTATCAGATATAACGTGTAATAATTTTCATTTTTTAGTTTATTTCACCACTGGCATAAAAGGTATAGGGAAATAGAGACAAGATCAGAGTATTGACATATCACATATATAATAGATTAGCATTATATATTGAGATCTATTAGTATTGAATGGAAGTTGAGTTTAAAATATTGTCTTTGAAAATTTAGATCGACCAGCAAGCTGCAGATTCACTCAAGAAAAATGAAAAACAGACAATGGATGATCACCTGGTTGCTGAAACTTCGTTGAAAGCTCCTGAAACTAAATCACTGATTAAGGAACAGCTTAAGAAGAAAAGCACAGAAAATATGCCTATCCAAAGTATTATTCCCAGTGACAAATGTGATTCAAATATAATTAGTAGAAGTAACAGTGATATTAACCAGAATGATGAGGCTGGGAGGTCACTTAAATTGAATTCAAAGTCAAATTCCAGTGCAGCGTTAACTGATAGTGATTGGACGGAATTACTCAGTGTGCCAGATAAAAGGGGTGCATCTGGTGCTGGAGTTACAATGCAAAGTAGTTTTCGAGTACCAATGACTCGGCCCCTTAAGAAAAATGGGAAGAAGGTGGGAAATTCTGGGCAAGGATTGAATCTTTCTGGGGTAGATGGGAAAACCGAAAAGGTTGGCAGTAATGGAGTTTCGAAGAATTCAAGAAAGTCAATTGTTCGATCAGAGAGTAATATTAGTGCTGATAGCAATGTTAAGGTAAGTACTGTTGAGGATACATCTCCAAGACACTCAAGTGTTCAGTCGTCAAGCAGTGGAGGTGAATCCAATCAACCAGAAAGTACACTGACGCCTATATTTGGTACAAAAAACATGGGAAGGGTGGATGATATCGTAGACAGTCAAAAGCTAAGTTTGTTAAATGATTCCGATCAATCTTCTCAGATGACATCAATTTCTCTGGACAGGAAATTGGATATGGAGGTGGAAGTTAATGGTGGTGATAGGCCTGAGACGGCTATTAGTGGGACTAACAGATCAAAAATGGCTTCTTCTAGTTCTAATAAGAAGGTGTCTTCATTACCAATTGAGGAAGACTCTAATTCTGAGACAGATACAACTTCATCAGATTCAGAGGCTGAAAGAGAGAGGGAAGAAAGGAGAAAGAGGAAACAACAGATTCTGGCTGAGAAAGCAGCTGCAAAAGCAATCGAGGCAATTCAAGAACGAGAGAACTTGGTTGCTAGGTTAGAGGGGGAGAAACAGAGTCTGGAGAAAATATTTGAAGAGCGAGCAAAACAACAAGTGCAGGAGGTACTTACATATCCATTAATAAACTTACACTTTCATAGATATGGTTCTTAAACTTATTTTATGGAAGATCAAGTTCATCATGAATGTAACAGTCTCTTAGTAACTTATGCAACAATCTACAGCAAAATTGTACTGAACATTATCAATACCTGTTTAGTCTTGTGCATTTATGTTCTTAGGTAGTTACGAAATTCTTGTCATATTTTCTATTATATGCTGATTTTAAATCTAGAATTTATCAGCAGTATGTGTGCGTGTTTTATTTTTTGTTTCTTTTTTGAGAGGAATATAGTTTAGTTTTGTAAGAGTCTCTTGATATGGCTGCAACAGTAAATAGTTGAACTTTTTCAGGCTTCAGATTTACAGACTACAATGATGGAGACCATGGAAGCAGTTGAGCTAGAGAAGCAGAAACATAATAATACTCGAATGGAGGCCCTTTCGCGATTAGCAAAACTCGAGGTGTTGTATTCTTATGAAAGATGTACTTTGAATTGACCTTGATGATAGTTTACGTGATAATAGTCGTTATGAAATTATTAAAATGCGTGGTTAATGCACTTTTATACCAGCACATATGATCTGTTTGGGCTTTCTGTCCTTTCCTTTCAGAAAATGTCATTATGCTTACTATTTTTTATTAGCTATTGTATAATTTTATCTTCTCTTTATTATAATTATAGTGCACATGCCATTCACATGTAATAAAGCACTTCCCTCCCAGTTTATCTCTTATCTGGCTTGGCAGTAGGCTGCTGTGATTTGGGTTTGTTAGAACTTAGGAATGCCCTGATAATTTACTGTCTAATATTCTTATTAGTGATTTGTTTATGCATTTTCGAAGTTTACTCATACTTTTCTGCTTCTGCTTATGATCTGATTTTTAAAGTTGTGTATATTTTTGCAGAGTGTAAATGCTGATCTTGCAAGATCTTTGGCTAATGTACAAAAGAATCTTGAAGTAGAGGTACTGAAGAACTCCATTACTTGTTAGAATATTGTTGGCTAAAGTAATTTTAATTTCTCGCTTTACTATTATTTCTCTGTTTTCTTCTTCTGTTCCAGTCTTTGTTTTTGTATGTAGCTGGGTCTTGAACCATTCATAAAGATATTGAGAAATTAAACATGCTATGTTGAACTTGACAAGTGTGTTAGGTGCTACATGAATAATAAAACTATTAACTAGACATCACCCATAATTTCTCTATACATTTTAGTTTTTATTATAATCTACTTAACTTTGTTCCATGTAGGTTTACACAGATCTTCTAAATGTCAGTTATTTATTGATATCAAATTTAATTTAGGTTTTAGAAACAATTCTTGGAAATTATCAGTTTAATTTTTTTTCAACGTTTTATAGATATATACATCTTGCACCAAATGCAGCTGTATTAATCTTTTTGTATCTGTATCTGATGGAGTAGGCTGAGCGTATATCTGAACTTCGTCACCAAACCCACATGAAAGAAGCTACTCATGAAGGTGCGTTATTGGATGCTGAGCTGGCTCTTTTACTTTTTTGTTCCATATTATCAAAATCTTATTCTTGATCATAAAACACACGCTAAACCCAATGTTATTGAGTTATTCTAAAATAGATATCTGGGCCATCTGTATGTTAATTGCTATAAGTATCATAGCTTCAGCCGCTCATGAAATTTTGACCGAACTACTCAAATTTTCATGTAAGACACCAATTTTGTCTTCTTTTTTTGCATATTTTTTTGTTTGAAGCACCAGCTGATCACCATTGTAGACATTTCAGTGTGTCATTCCACGTGTATTGCACACGTAAACAGTGCTGTTTCTTCAAGTCTGATTGATTTGGTCCTTAACTTATGGGCTCTTTCATTTAGAATTTAAAAGTGCAAAATGTTTCTTTTTTTTTATCTCTCTTATAACATAGTGTGGTTGGCATGGTGGGTTTCATGTTAGATTTTAGTTGGACATGCTGCGATTTTTTCTATTGGTTTTCATAGATCTTGATTCGAGCTGCCAGAAGTTATAAGTTAATGTACATTATTTGCTAATTAATAAGTGTGGTCAAACATTAAATAATTCGAAGAAGTTGGGGAAATTTTCAACCGCAATCATGTATGTTAACAGGGGGACGATTGTAAATTATTCCCTCTGGCAAATTGACCTATTTAGTTAAAGAACTTTTTTACTTTGTAATTATCACGTGATACAGAATTACTGAACCTTGCTTTTCTTTCTGTAGAATTGAGAAGAGAAATATCAAATTCACGCCAAAACGGTGATAAAGTGAGTATCTTTGCATGTCTGCAATATATAGACTTGAAAAGCCGTTTTCTAAATCAATTTATGCCAATGATGTTGCAGTTAAGAGCATCAAAAGGTGTTGAGTTTGAATTGGAGATGCTTGAGGCAGAATATTATTTTGTAACTGACAAAGTAACAAGAATGCAAGCCCAGGTAATTTTATTAATAAGGGCATTTATAAGAATGTATCCCACTTTTTGTTATTAAATATTCTAGAACGCATCTTCGTTCTCTGTTTTCCCACACCTCGCCATCCTCTAAGGCATAATGTAATTTGTATTTACTGCTCCTAGAGATTACTTCTGTAAACGACGAGTCCTTCCATCTTGGTGCTAATACAAGTACTCTTCTCATGTAATTCAGGCCAAGACTGTAGAGATGAGCATTGAGACAACACGGAGAGAAATAGAAGATCCTTCTGAAGTTGAAATAGAGCTCAAGCGAAGGCTTGGCCAGTTGACTGACCATTTGATTCAGAAGCAAGCTCAGGTTATTCCCTCAAACTTCATAAGCTATTCTATTTGAAAATTTATTTAGATTCCATGATTTTGGGCCATTTTGATTGCACAAATGGAATCTAAGTGTCTTATTACATTTTTGACAACTGGTTTCGGTAATTGATGAAGATCTTTACTCCTTTCAGGTGGAAACACTGTCTTCAGAAAAGGCTATGCTACTCCTTAGAATCGAGGTTAATCATCCTCAATCTAAAAATCGGCATAACTTTTTTTCATTTCTCTGATTTCTTGGATTAAACACTACAGGCCGTATCAAAATTATTGGACGAGCATGGGCCGGCTGATTTCCCAAGCACCTCGTCTAGAGATGACCTGGAACAAGGTACATGGCAATTGTCCAACTCAAAGTTCAGGTCCTTACTAAAAGGGCGAATGCAATCTGGTCAGCAGCAGTTCGGTTCACTGATTCGACAACTTGACTCGCTCTTTTGCACGGGCACGGTTTTTCTTAGAAGAAATTCAACAGCCAGAGCTTGGTCTCTTGTATACTTGGCGTGCCTTCATCTCTGGGTGATCTACATTCTAATGTCACATTCTCCGGTCTCGGAAGAAGTTCGTTCTGGTGCCGTTATCTCCCTGGAGAATATTAATAACACAGGAGGTGCCTGAATTGTTTTGTGTATATATACTTTTTCCAATTAATTGTTTTATCCAATATTTAGAAGTGATCGTATTTAGCAGTACAGTACAAATGTTAATGTAAGGTAGCTGTAGAGTCACTGCAATGTAACATTAATGTGTTTTACATGGGATGTTACTGAATTGACTTTTCCCACTCAAATGTTTTTAATATCGCACAGCAAAATAAATCCCATAAGCTGAAAAGATCATTGCTCAATTGCTTTCAGAACTTAGCCTCAAGGTTTTTATTTTATTTTGCAGTGGTCGACCTATCCTTTTCAATACTTGAATTGAAATCGAAGATAGTTGAGTTGTGATAGATATGATGATTTAAGACGAGGGTCTCCATGCTGCTACTACTACTAACATAAACATATAGATGAACATTGCAAGATCTTTGCTCGCTTTGATAATAAGTAATCAAACAAGTGAATGGATATCAGTTCTATAGCTGCAGGATAATCATGAATTATGCAAACAATGAAGTAGGATTGTAGAGGATATTCACTAATGCAACAAACTTTGAACACAAATTAAGTGTCTAATTCTCAATTGAAATAAAGTTAACAAGCACTAATTACAACATATTCTTTCTTGTCAATTTACAACAACAAACTGCACAATTTCCTTGAAGGCGGCATTACAGAGCCAAGAATATAAAATGACGATGAGGGAAAAACGTAAAAGGAAAAAAGAAAAGAAAGAACTCAACCTTTTGAGTTCTTTGAACATTGTAGCAAAGCGAAGGCTGCAAAATTGCCTTAATCTTCTTCAGGCATTCAACCATTGAAAAGTTGCTGCTTGCTTCACTCTCACTAGCTTCTACGCTCTTCCGTATTTACGCTTCTCCTGTTCGATCTCGACGTTTGTGAACTTGCACTCGATTTCTGAAGTGGTTTCAACACAGCCATGATTTCTTTAAACGAGGGCCTCAAATTTGGATCTCTGCAACACGAAAAAACAAACCGGATTTTGTTCTCTGCTGCGCAATGGAGAAAATCAAGTATCGAGAAATAGGTTAGTTTAAGACTTACGTTTCCCAGCATTGCAAGATGATATCTCTAATAACCGGATCTATGTTGTCGGGTATATCAAGACGACGATGCTGAAACCCGACAGCACCAACAACTTGCATCGGATTCATTCCTCCCCACGGTTGCCGCATAGTACAGAGCTCCCAAAGTATCACACCAAAGCTATAAACATCACATCTGCAGTTTTGATCAACAATAGCAATAAGATTATGATGGCTTGAGAAGCTAACATGTGATTCTTCGAGATTTTCATACACTATTGTTACTGCTAAATCAGATTAAAAAAGATGGACTGCATACTTCTCATTGGATGGCTCGTTTCTCAATACTTCGGGTGCCATCCACTCCGCCTAAGCAAGACGAAAACCTCAAAAATTAGCAGTACTATTGCTCAGGAAAACTAACCGAATGTGGGCTTAACACCTACTCTTTCAACATTGAGCAAATTATATGACTAAGGGTGGTTGTAATTTTTCGAGCAGCATCATACAACACGAACAGGCATAGTTGTTTCAGAATAAACATATGACGAAGGCACCAGATAATATTGTAAGATGCTGCACGTTTTATATGATATAAGCTTCTCTGACTTTATCTTCATTTGTCTTTAACAAAGGCAACAGTGTTAAAGGAAATAGAAGCCAACCGGGACCAGAGATGAAAAAACTACTGAAAGAAACACTTATTCCAACATATGATATCATTAACATGTAAGGGGCAGAGAATGACAAGAAAAGTCCAGTGAATATAATAATCTTTAATACTCGAGGGAAAAGTAAGTAAAATTTACATAGCATCATATTGTACATGACCATAGTCAGATGTAAGAGTAGCTTACCGTTCCAGCAGTCGACCTTGAAGAAAGAAATGTGCTGTGCTTCATTCGTGATAATCCAAAATCACACACCTATTTTAGAAAAAAAGAAAAAAAAAGCAGATTGTGCATTACTATTTAAGCTCTACAGCAGTATAACACCACCATTTCTATGTGATAAGAAATCACCTTGACAACCCAATTCTTGTCAACTAGAAGGTTCGGGGACTTCAAATCTCGATGAACTATCACAGGAGTGCAATTATGCAAATAATTCATTCCTCGAGCCTGTCATATAAAAATGCAGTTCATTAGCTCAACCACATTCCTTAATTAGAACTGAACAAATAAACTAGAGATAAAATTATATTAGCATACTGCATCAAGAGCCATCTTCATCCGTCTACGATCATCTAGTTGATTGTTTGGGCGATGTAGTAATCTGTACAAACTACCTCTGACCACATAATGAATTTGTCAAATAAAACCCAGTTATATATATGTGCTTTAAAACATTTGATAGATAAATTTAACAGAAAAACTCAACGGAAAAAAAATACTATGATGTTAACTTTGTCAAACTCTATTTCCTAGAGTTAGATGTCCATCTGATTTATGTTGTCAACAATGCTTAACATGATTACTTCAATATACATGGACATCATACAAATTCAATTATCTCAACTTTTACTTAATTTTCCGAATAATGAAATGTAACCAAAATGTTACAGCATCAGTATTATCAGAGATATTCGACATGCTCAATCTTCTTTAGTTCTATCTTGCTGCCTTCACTCAAATTAGATCTGAGAAGCACACTTGAATGCGCCAAATTGTATGCGATTATATTAAAGCAGTTTAAGATTGGAATGATGAAAGACGGTTCTTAAATGCATAATCTAGAACAAGTAGACCAAAGTCAACTGACAGGTTCAAATATCATAAACACTGAAATTACGAAACAACACAAGTCATCAAAGGATCTTAGCATACCTAGGGAGGAATTCTGTAACAATCGAGAGATTTGGAGGTCGAGTGACAGCTCCCATAAAGAGAACTACATTTGGATGTCTGACTTTTTTCATGATCCAAACCTTCAAAACCCAGTACTGTGCATGTCAGCTCGTGAAACATCTTTAGTAAATACGAAAATCTAAAGTAAAATAGAACAACTAGATAGAATGCAGTTGGAACTGCAGGGTCACTGAAGTTGGGATTTTACCTTCATAATTTACAAGTGAAAGAGTGAAACGTAATCACAAAGCTAATGAGGTAGTAGTTGTACTAGATAATTTTCTAAGAACAATAACAGCTAATTAAATTTGAATTTAGTTGACCTTTAGACATCCTCATACATATTCACACCAATTCGTTAGCACAAAACATGTGTTGAAATGACATACTATTACATGCAACACCTGGCTCCAACGAAAGCGTGAAGCCATCAGATAGGATGATTACCTCACTTTTGAATTCCTCGAGAGATTCACCAGTTATATCTTGGTCAAGGAACTTCTTGACAGCAACTTCCTAAAAATTGAATTCTTGTAAATATTCATCTTCCAAGATAAAATTACAAGGGAAGAAGACTTGTAGCACTTAAAATATAACACATGAACACAGAGACATGATGGAAAAAAAATTCCTAAGGGGCCATGAAAAAGCAAATGACAATCACAAGAAAATTTTGATTCAGAAACAACATTTGAAACAGCCATCAAAACAACTTGATAGTTCATAACTGTCCGACTTGTTTTACAAGTACTGAAAAGATAAAAAGTTTAGTTGCTTAACGTAATGCAATACTGGCCAGAAATAGCTTGACAAAATCTGGAAGTTCAGTCAGTAAACACAGAGAGCATGGTTAATTCATGGCTGAAATTGAGGTTCAGTAGTGCCTTTCATATTGCAGGAGGGAACAGAGAACACAATCCTTCAAGAGATCAAATGAATAAAACTCTACGCACAATCAGATGCCACTCATGAGGGTTAAAAAAGGTCACAAGAAAGCAACAGAATATTAATTAACTAATAATTAAAATATTCAATCAGAACATTTTACAGAATAAAACACATTTCCATTCAATAAACTTTCTTCCAGCATGTTAATTTGAGAATTTCCATACACAATTGAGGTTGGGAAAGAATTCAGGCTTCTAGAGTGGGTCACAATATTTCATATGATCTATACTCTATCTGTACATATTTTAAAAATAAACACATATCTTGTACAGGCTATAAGAAACTTACAGTTCCATGCCAGTCTCCACGGTATACTTCACCATAAGATCCTGCAGCAACGTAAATGAATAAAAACTGGAGTCGTTCTTTGTCTGAAAACCAATAGTATGCAAGGATAAAAAAATAACATTATTAGCCAAACATGATGCAGGATTATTATACCAAGCCCGATACGCTCACCCAAGGTGATCTCTTCCCAAGGGATTTCACAATCCGCTACATCATCCATTGTTGAATCAGATTTTGAACTTTCATTCTCAGTGGACCTATCTGATATCCTCTCACCTCCAGAACTTGGTCCTGAACCTCCACGTCCTCTGTCACCACTACCTCGTTCATGAACTGCAACATCAGTGTCATCACTTCTAACACCCACTGTTGGACTAAGGGAACCACGGTTATCTGGTGAACGAACATCAGATTCCAAAGCTTCGTACTGTTTGGTAACAGCTGCAGTCGTAGCAACTACAGCTGCAGCTGTTGCTGTAGCTGCAGCTGCTACAGGAAGCTGAAGTGTTGAATCACTGCTTACCTTTGCAGCAGCCACTACCATTGAAGAGGCAACAACAGCAGCTGCAGCTGCTGCCGCAGCCGCAACCGGAACATTTTTTGCGTATTTTACTGGAGTTGCTTCAGAATCTAAGGAAGCATCATGTTTGCTTGATTCTTTTACATCTAATTGGAGATATGGATGCTTATCCACATTGCCTCTAGAATGAAAACCATGATGAGGCAGGGGAGGGAGAAAAGATCTATCAAAATTATGAAAACCCTTCCCTTTAAGTTTGTCATCGAACCCTTTGCTATCATTTTCTTGCATTGCAGACTTGGCCTCTGACATCGGCATATCTAGTTGCTCTGTGTACACTTCACTGAACAGATTTGGAGGTGCAACAACACCACTTTCAAGAAGAACATCATGGAGCTTCTGAGCTAACTGTGGATTTTCTTTGGCAGCCTCAATCATGTATTTTGAAACATCCTTCACTTTTTTTTTCCGAACGGCTGGGGAGCCAACACCTTCTGTCCACGATGGAGATCTTGCATGTGAATGACTGGGCCTGGTAGAGGTTTCCAATGCTGGCTCTCTCTTCATAGCTGAACCATAAGTACGCTGGTCAGGTCCTCTTTGATCCTTCATTGGAAGCTCTACTAAAGCATGTGATGATATATTTTCTCCTTCATCCACCGATTCCTTTACATCAGTGGTAATGCTCCTGAATTTGGATTTTTGGTCCAATGTGGCAATATTTGATATGTCTTCAAATGAACTAGCTGTGGCACCAGTGGATGAAGCCCCATGATAAGAGCCAGCAGCATTATTAGACAATGAGCGAACAGGGAGAAAAGCATCTACATAGTCTGGACTGGCCCCTGCTGCATCAGATGGAATAAGTGTACCAGGGTCTGCCATCAAATCAACAATGTATTCCCTGAACCATGTTGTGACATCTTAGGGATAAGATCAATTATTAATCACGCGATAATTATATAATGTATTTGGAATAACTATCATATCCCATGCTAGAAATTGCTGATATTTTCCTAAATAAGCAGCAGGCATAAAGCCATGAAAGGAATTATGAGGAAATCGTACTAACAATTGAGAATTATGAAGCAAATGAGTTCCGACTAAAACTTTAGAACCGTTGATTCTACTTGTAGAGAACAGATGCATTTTAGCATATGAACCTCAAGAAAAAAATTGAAACTTATCTTCTACTGTATACTGCATTTCATTATTAAGTCACAAATGACAATCCAATTGTTTCCTCAATTCAGCACTTAAGCAACCACTTAAGGAAATGAACTATCTGACAGCTATATGTAGAGTTTAGAACAAACAACAGAAGCCAAACATGGAATTTTAATCATGTCTGTTAGAAAAAATATATAGCATATAGAAGGAGAATCAACTATAGACTAAACTATCTAGTAGAAAAGATAATATGAGAATATAATAATCAACTAGCACTTACCTGCCACCATCAATTCTCACAAAGTTCATTGCTACATCATCAGAACCAGTAAACTGTCGTCCTTTCACCAAACGACAAGGGATTCCAAAAACATCAGCCAGCACCTGCACAGCCATGCCATATAGACAGGAAACATAAATAAAAGTTGCATATCCATTATCCATAAAGATCAATCAAATATAAATGTACTCTCTTGGTGACTGTTTAGATGCTTGTTCTTTTTATTTTATACAGGTAGTGTCAAATAAATCAAATAAGTTTTTACATAAGCACGACATGCGCGGACTTTGATCTTGATTGTGTGATACAAATCAACCATGAGCTATTCACATATACTGACATATGTCTTGGTTTACAGTCCTTCATCCAATTTTAAACCCACAAAACATAATTACTTATAAGGTTATTAGTACATGACAGCATCCGCTTTACACGAATTATAAGAAACCATGAAGCAAACTGCAGAGAAACTACATAAAGTAATTAATACACAGACATGTGACGATGTATCCTATATGTGTATATATGATGCACCTGTATCTGACAATGTGTATTCATGCATCATAATTTTGTGCTTGGATATGCAGATTTAGCTCCATAATGAAAAATAAACAGGTTTGGATGGAGCTTGAATTATGTTCACAACATATCAATGCCTCAATATTTCAGAAAAACAAAAAAGGTGCTCATACTGCTAATAAAAGAAAATTCTCTCTTCAAAATTATTTGATACCTTGAATAGCAATGCCCGATGACGAGCCAGTCCAACAGTCAGAGAACCGATAGGCAAAACCATGCTCCCGTGCTCTGCTTTCAAGGTACGAGTGAGATTTCTCCATGATACCAACATGCTGTCAGGGTCACTAACTGTTCCTCCCATTTGATCAGAAACTAAAGTAGCAAGTTTCTGCACAGTACTGTAGGTTACAGAACTAACAGAATGTGACCCTAGTCCAAAACCCATTTCAGAGGCTTTTTGATCAAGTTTCAACAGCTTGGGATCAGCTGATCTGTCGACAAGAATGGCTTCCCAACTAATATCATCAGATACATGTGTTGTTTGCAAATCAACAAGGGAAGGCATTCTAGATGATGTGGAGTTAGTCACGACCCCATAAAGATCATAGAAACCATCCAGAATCTTGTCATCATAGCTAAGAGCATTGTAATTCTGTGAAGAATGGATAAATCTAGAATATGAGATATGTTAGAGAGGAAAGTAGAGAGGATCATGCATATGAAACAATGATATATCCACCTTTAAGTCAGGATCAAATCAGATAAGAAACAATTCATGTGATGGACAATCTTTAAGCAGAGGAAAAGTTTAAGGGAGCA
Organism: Leonotis leonurus; assembly: GCA_026898415.1. Classification (NCBI taxonomy): domain Eukaryota; kingdom Viridiplantae; phylum Streptophyta; class Magnoliopsida; order Lamiales; family Lamiaceae; genus Leonotis; species Leonotis leonurus. Next base: position 683,668 of record JAPKLX010000082.1, on the reverse strand, counting down.
TCTCACAAATACACAACAAAAAAGGTTTTATATAAACATTGTCACTTCAAATATAGGCCTTGATGTTTTTCACTAATAGTTTATTCATAAATAAAGTAAATTTGGGAAATGTTTGCAGGGCAATTGAACATGAATAATTTCTTACAAGTGCACTCAAGGACAAAATAGTTAAAGTTGACATTGTCACTACAAATAGGTCTTCATGTTTTTTATTAATAGACTATTAAAGAAGGTTGTGACCATAAATAAAGTAAATTAGGGAAACGTTTTCAGGGAAACTGATAATTTTAAAGTCGGACATGTATAATTCCTTACGAGTGTAATCTAGGACAAAATAGTTAAAGTTGTGAAAATTCTCTAAACTAGACCCATATAATTAGTCAATCCCATTTAAGACTGCATTTGATTTCTCATAGGAAAATAAAAGTTGATATTTGTTTGTGAAAGAAACAACAGAACCCATAAAATACATTTTCCACAAAAATACACTTTAACGGAGGAGGTCTTGATCTAAAGAACTTCTGGAACAGAGTCTAAACAACTTATAGGTTTCCTAATATAGAAAGTTTTCTTGGCAGAGACGATGTCAAAATTCTAGATAATTTGTTTTTCCTTTATCTACTGTTCAACACTTTTACTTACTGTTTTTATATATATGACGTAATAAACTAATAGTGAGCTTAACCTGATACATAAGCCTGAATATAACAATGAACAGGGAAAATGGCAAGCAACATAATGTGAGGATAATGATTGTAAAGATCTCATCTTTATGTTGCGGGAACATAAATTCAATCTTATTGAACTGATTTAAGTGCCATTTGAGAATGCAGCTTAGAAAAAAAACAACAGGATATATGCAATATAAAAAATATTATGATCATTTAACATGAGCAATATAGCAGAAAATAATGATTACAAGCTATGGACGAACGAAGATTGCAAGAAAAATATAAACATTACATCTTCAAAAAAATATTGAAGTAAAAGAGTGCATCAAAATTACTTGTAAAGAGCATGCAAATAGACATCACTTGGCTAACCGTTTTTGTGATCTTATCTTCTCAACTTGTTATAAAACACAACATGAAATGCCCTATTTTCTTAAGGTACTTACCAGAAGAATGGCCTTGGAAACAACACAATGCATCAATGTAATATAGCAAAAGCTTAGTGAAATAGAAAGTGCACGTCTTGGTCCAATTAACCTTTTATTAAAAAATAATAACAGTCCGGAATAACTCTGAGTCTTCATTTCTCAAACTATTTATCTATTCACTAGTTTCATCTCAACCTAGAAGTGACTAATTCTTCATTACATTATATATCCAGAAATTTGCATATTCAAGTGATTATCCACTCATAACTTCACCTTATCTTATCATTTCCCTAAAATTAGGCATCTAAGCTAACTCAAGAACTACACGTGAACTGAACTTAAAATCATTTTACATTATATAATACAAAATGCTCGACTATAAAGGACAGACACATGAACCCAAAAACATACCCAATATCGGTACGCCACAACTTCAGCTGGAGTATTTTCAGGAAGACAAGAACCTAAACTGATCTGCTTCACAGCTTCAATCTGAACAGCCTCAGGATCCTCCTTTGCACTCAACTCTAATGCCAACTGAATTTGATATTCCTCCTCTATATCATTTTCCCTCGAGTTTCCGGAACCCGAGTCGAGCCTCACTGCATCCAAAGCAGCATCCAAGCTAATGCTCCCCACGGAATCAGAAGGTTCCATCCTCTCCTTTTTTGTCACATTAGAAGAAGAAGGCGGGCTAGGACTACTATGCCTATGCGTAACGGTGTTCAGCCACCCCGAAATAGTCGAAAATGGCTTGTTCTCCGATTTAGAATGTGCTAACTTAGCAGTTGGCGAACCATCACCCAGTCTATGACTTTTTGATGATGATGATACTGAAGAACCATCTGAATCTTCAGACTGATTGGGTCCTATGTGAAGCTTCTTGAGAAAGTTTTTCATGTCTTTTGGCCTAAGCTAAGAAAGTCAATTGTAAAGGAAAAAATAAACTGTAGATACACCTTCCCATGGCCTCAATCCACGCATGAATATCAATCGATTAGAAACACCAATCACATGAAGAGATTGCAAATATCCAGCTCCCTTGATGAACCCTTTTCGCCATATCCAAGAATTCCCAGCAAATCCCACCAATACCAAGAAAATGCCCACTTAAATAACTATACTATTGACAAAAATAGCAAGAACCCCAACTGATAGAATACACCTCTCTCCCACCACACTAAGACCCATAAATCAATAAAATACCAAACTTGCAGCTCTGCAAACCCCAGAAAAGGTACGCAAATACACTTAAAACTTGCCTACAAGTAAATAAAGATAGTTCTTTTCCAATCTCCAGATTAAAAATCAACACTTGTGGTGAACGGAGAGAGGGACGGAGCGAGTCAAATGAAGTACAGTCTATGATACAGCCTTGAACTGTGTGAAGAGAGAGAAAGAGGGAGAAGGGAAAATAGTATATTAAAAATCATTATAAACTAAAAATGAAGATGAAATGAAAAGATGCAATTGGTCAATTGGAAAAAGAGCCATACGTATATGCAGGTGCAAAGACAGCAAAGAACAACAACGCAAGTGGGAAGAAGTAGAGTTAGGGGTGGGGAAAAATACCAAAAAATCGGTATACCGGGCATACCGT
>JAPKLX010000082.1:660872-680959 GCA_026898415.1 Leonotis leonurus | reverse complement strand
TACGGTATGGTAAAATATTTTCGGTATGCCGTACCGACCCACCCCTAGTTGTACCCCAATATTCCATGCTCCCTCCGCCACTGCTGATAAATATAACCAAGAGGGTTTGCCGCAATATTAGAAGAAATGAACCATAAAGAAGGATCAGTAAATCTACCAAAGTTTACAATGATGATGGGATATGCAAGTCAAAGCTAATAAATAAGAAACTTATATGTATCTGCCTACAAGTTCTTGCAGTTACATACATCACTAGAGAAACATCCCACAAAGTCCGAAGCATGCTTTCCTTCCTTACATCTTACACAAATGCAGACCTAAAACAACACAGACATTCTTTCTTGTTCGGAGAAGACGCCCTTACGAGAAGCTCGATTACATGCTCGTCTTCACCCACAACATCATGAATTCCCTTCTCTATGCACCTTATGCTAATCTTAGAATTGTAAACAATGGCTAGAAGAAACAAAGAAAAAGGAGAAAAAAGACACCAACATAACTTCCTCCAATAGTCAGCACTACTCCTTACTTCTCTCTGCAAGTCAGCAACTCAACTTTGGGCAGGCTGGACCTGCTCAGGCGGTGGCTGCTGCTGCTGCAGGGTGTAAGCGTTCGGCGGTGCACCCCCATTCATTGCCATTAGCTCCAGCTCCTGTATCGCGTTAATTGCAGGTTCGCTAATCAAGGATGGTCTTATCAATGTTGCTGTTTGCTTCACCTTTGATTGCTGGGAGCGAATGAGTTAAAAGACATTCGTTATGGCACAAACTACAAATCATTATATATATATATATATATATATATATACGTATGCACAAATATTAAAGAACACAAGTACTCACCAAAGTTTCGAGTTTAGCTTTGAGATCAAGATATGCCACTAGGAGCTGCGAGTCTTGGGTCCGATTCGCCGATTCTGCTTGTCCATTCTAGCAGCCATAAAACAAACACAAACGTGTACTCTCATTCAGATTGAAAGGAGGCGACAAGGAATTCAAGAATCAACCCATGGAAAATAGTGTACATTTTTACCAATATATTACCATCAGCTTGACTATGTGAATTGCACACAGTTCTCAGTATAATGAAAATCGTCACATCATACAGCAATTTCGAATAAGCAAGTAAATGCGAATTAATAGTGAAATCAAATATGAGCCATGTGGTTGCTCAGGATGAACGGTGAGATAACGACTAATGTAAGCCGATAGTGTTGTTACCTTAGTGCACATATTTGGAGGCTTGGAGCTCTATGAGATGTAGAATATCAGTCAAGAATCAAGATAGCTTACAGATAACAAAATGCAGCTTGCATTCACTGTCACAAGCTCAACAAAACTGTGCTCATGATCATGATTAACACTAGACCATTATTTCAGTGAAGGTAGGACTTGGATACTACAAGTGCACAGACTACAGAGACATAAGAACCTAAATTAGGATCTATTATGTGTACAAGCAGCTAAATAGTGGAAATTTTGACCAGATGTAGTCCCACAAAAAAAACTGAACAGGACAAGAAAATTATAAACAATTTTACCCCTATATTCAAAAGTATTCACTATATCCCACTAAACATGACACTTTTTTTGGGTTGTCCCAATAAACTTTCACAACCCAAAAATAGCAAAAATTAACTCTTTAAAAAATTATTGATCCTGCCCCTTTATAACTTTTACACTACTTTCTACAATCTCTTTAATAAATGTGCCGGAAATAAGTGTGTCATCCTTTGGGACAGAGGGACTACAATTTTAAGACTCACAGCGAAGAAGATGAAAACGAATATGAACAAAATTAGCATAGGCTAGTTAGTACATACACTCTATGGCAACCTAATCAGAGCTTTAGGGCGCCACTCGACCCATGCAGATCCTTTGTTTTCCTAGAGCAAATAAACAAAGTAATGGCTCAATGATGTCCATTTCTTTGGTTGTCCAGATCTTAAAATTGCTTTAACGATACTTTCGATTTCAAGACGCTTGTTAAATTAAATTGTTAAAAGAGAGTAGTAAGAAGGGTGGCAGGTCAAACTTTTATGGAAACCTATTTTGTCTTTCTTCTACACCAGCATTGAAGCGATGTTAGCTATTTTTAATAATCCAAACAAGGAGATGGACATCTCAGCTACAAAGGGTTCGTTTGTTCAGGAAAAAAGGTACTACCTCTAATCCACTTTACTTGACACATTTTATTATTATAATACACTCAGTTGAATAGAAAACGTATCAAGTAAAGTGGTACGGAGGGAGTATTTCATTAGGCCTATAAATGAACCAAGCTACTCGTGAGTTGTACAGAGATCGATAAAAGCTCTTTCAAGCTTGTTTAGTGAAGCTCGTTATCTATACGAGTTTATTGAAATATGATTTATCATTTATGTTGCTAGATACAACTTATATAACTATACTATGTCTAACAATTACTATAAATAGTAATAAGTCTCTCGATAACTTCACTCCCCCGCTAAGTAGCTTTGTTGGCAAAGTGATATTATTTTTGGTAAACTTAATGATATATGGTATATATGATGTAATCATTATGTGCAGTAAAGTATTATAATTTTCAATTTGTGTATAAGGCTATTTTTGGGACAATATATAAGGAAAAAGATAATAATATGTTTAGAGTGATTATACAAAATAGCCAAAAACGATTATAAAAGACCAATAATAGCCACCAAAATAATAATATTTAATTTTTAGTCATTTACAAACTTCTTGTACTAAAATACTCTTATAATTATTTTTTTACATTTGTCAATATGAATAGTATGAATCGTACCATTCATACGTGATATTCATTTTTATTAAATTGTACGTACATATGAATCATATTAATGAATATTATTTATACCTTTCATACCATTCTACCATTTGTACAATTAAATTTAAATAGAATGTTATTTATGGTAAAACACATTCAAAATGGCTAGAATTTAAATATTTTTATATTGGTAACTATTATTTATCTTTTATAATTTTTTTAACCATTTTGTATAATTAATACATATGTTTATGAGGCGGAAGGGAGCATAAGAAATAAAGTTTAGTGAAAATGTTATATTACTATGAATAAAATGATCGATTTGCAAAGAAAACCTTTAATATTTTAAACATAAATTTAAATCTAAGAATCTTATTTGGGCTCGATTAAGCTTGTGAACATCGAAGTATTTAGTAAATAAAGCTCGAGGCTCGAGTGTATTTAATTGTAGCCCTAGTTTCAATATCTACATTATATTTTGGCAAAAATATATATACAAAAAGAAATAATTTTGTAAAAAACATAGTAAAAATTTAAGTAAAGGTCAATAAAAAAGAATGAATTTAAAGAATAATTATACTCATAACCATCATTTTGGTGACTTGGTTCGATTATAGCCTAGTAACCTAGTTGAATATCTACAATATGTTACATACGAAAAGGTAAATACTTTTGTAAAAATCATAGAAAAAAAATTAAAGGTAAATATATAACGTAAAAAAACTAATTCTACCTAAATTTAAATATAATATCTTACCCAAATTTAAAAAGGCAAACAATAATCTTGAAAAATCATAGCAAAAATCTTAGAATTTAGGAATAGATTGCTCATGCCATGACTTTATGAATCTCAACAAAAACACTCACTAACGATGAGTGAACATTCTTAACGTGTTCACAAGTGATGTGTCATCCTAAATGACGGTCATAGTTTTTCGAGTAAAATTTTATTAGGTATCAATTTTCATTTATGATTTATTGAATATGGTATATTCTAATATTAATTATTTTAAATTAATAATAAAAATAATTATGATGATTTATCTACTTGTGCGGCAATTATGTGGTATCGCCACATGAGACATTAAGTTTGCCCACCGCACATAAGAGAAACAAACTGATTTATTCAAAGTTATCTACAAATTACTGTCGATTGACCAAATGAATTTGTTGTCGAGTAACTAAATGAATAGATACACCAGCAGTCTCCTATAGAAATAAAAACACATTCAATTTTCATGCAATTGCACAACTTTGACACACAGAAATAAGTGTCATGACTTTATGAATCTATGCACATACTTTCTAGTTTCTATATGTGAACATTTTATTTAACAAAAACACTTATATACCTACCACGAGTGGACATACTTAACGCGTTCACGAGTGATGTGGTATGCTAAATTGCAATCATTATTTTTTTAGTAAACTTTTTTTAGTTATCAATGTTCATTTATGGTTTATTGAATATAGTATATTCTAGAATAACAACAATTATGATGATTCATGTACTTGTGCAACAATTATCTGGCATTACTAAATAAGCCGTGAACGCGTTAAATTTGTCCGCTGTAGATAAGGGAACGAAACTGCTTTATTAGAAGTTTATCCACAAATTACGGCCGATTGACCAAATGAATTTGCCGTCGATAAATAAATGAATAGATACAACAAACCGTATCCTATAGAGATAAAAACACATTCAATTTTCATGCAATTGCACAGCTAAGACACATAAAAATTAAGTGTTATTCAATAGCTTTTACCTCAAATAGTTACAGTTGTTGGCACATTTATAATTTATTACATTATTATTAAGATATACTCCCCATGTCCAAAAGGATGCAGGTTCAGCACGGATTTTAACAAATGCTTTTATTATGTTATTTGTGAAATAACGATCTTACACTATTTATTAATTAAATATTTTTTTATTTAGAAAAACAAATTGTACCAACTTAGTACTTACTCTCTACCAAGATTTTAGTTTAGTTTTCAAAATGGGATAAGATACAAATTCAAATTAAGGGGATTTATATGTTTTGTGTAAATTGAAAAGACACGATTCCCACAAATTGAGTTCGCACAATTTGTGTGATCATCTGCATAATGGATAATACACGAATTATGCGGAATCAATTTGTATTAGTATATTTATAAATTTTTTAGGGATTAGATTTAAGGATTTAAAATGAATCAATGCATAATGTTTTAATAATATAGCATCATGTATTATATAGTGATTCATAAACATTTTTATTTCTAATTATAGGTTAAATCATGCATGTACATAATGCATAATATATAAATATGCACATGATTGCAGCACACATGGTAAAATATATTTAATGCATCTACATATATTTTTACAGATTTACACTTTTACATTGTTATCTAAGCAATGCAGATAGTAAAGTTGAATATAATTAAATAAATGCATAATTAATTTTAAATCTTCACAAATCGACATTGCTTTCTATTTCTTACATTATACGTCCTTTTTAACAAAACTCAACCCTATATATATATATATAAATTTTTTAATTTTCATTATTAATTAAAAAATTTACACACGAACACATTACATTCGAAGATACCAGATCATTTTTTCCATAAGAAAAAAATGAAAACCTTAAAATTTAAAAAGAATTATGGTTTTGATAAATTGGTTTAAAAAATAGAAAGAGTATTATTTATTTTTTAAATAAAAAGACTATTTATCTTTGCTTAAACAAAGATCTATTTTGGCCTATCAATATTATTACTAGGGCTGTTAAGTTTGCATTTTCTAACTACAATTCATACTGATACTACTCTCTAACTGAAAAATAAGACATAAGCAAAGAGTAATTATAATGCTTCTCACAAAAACAAAACACATAATTACTTAATTTCTAACGAAATCAGCTATTAATTTTAATTTTAATTTTAATTTAATTAAAGATAAAAGCATTCATGTGTACCTTTTTCGGCCGTCCCAAGGGCTTGCCGGAGAGCCTCCTCAGTTTCTTGGGAAGCGCAGCACTCGTATACCTAGGCTTCTTTGCCTCGTTCCCGGCCTTGGGTGGCCGCCCTCGACGCTTCCCTGTCACCGATGCACCCAAAGGCGGAGCACCACCAGCAGGTGGTGGTACTCTTTCAATCCCGTCGTCACTCAAAGGAGTGAACCCTTCAACCACATTGATTGGCTTCGGCGGCCTCCCACGCGGCCTCTTTGCCCCTCCGCCAGCAGCAGGTAGGGGAGTGGCGGTGGCAAAATTCTTCTTCGGCCTTCCCCTGCTTCTCCCATAAACACCACCACCACCGCTACCGCTACTGCCGCTCTTTGGTGGACGGCCGCGTCCACGCTTGGCGCCGCCCAACTTAGGGGGACGCCCACGTCCCCTGCCGGAGGTAACGGTAGCGCCACCGTTAACCGTGGGCGCCGTAGCAATGTAGGCATTCTCCTGAGCAGGGGACTGCTCGGAGGCGGAAACGGGGACGTCGTTCATGTTTAGCTGACTAGGAAACACGGGAACAGCGACTTGAACAGCGTCGGGCTTGGGTTTTGGGGGGCGGCCGGGGCGGCGCTTGGCCACTGCAGAGGAAGGATCAGCTGATAATTCGACGGCGACGGCATCGTTGACGGCGTCTGTCGCAGATCTAGCACCGGGAAGCGTGTAGGAGTGCTTGACCATGAGTAGCTGACCGTTGGTCTTCAACCGCTTCAGGTGGTGAGTCAACAAGGCCGAGTGAGTCGGGGGAAGGTCCGAGTAGTTAGTCTCTATATACTTCCCAATCGCCCGTTTGCTCGACCCTTCCGGATCTTTCATCGCCGCGATTGCGGCCGAAATCATCTGGAGTAAACAATACAAACATCACAAACGAACATAACAATAACATCACAGAGAAAAATAGAGAGAAAAAGCGAGGGTTTTTTCGTTTTGTAGGTATAACTCGAGTGAGTGAGCTAGCGTCGCACCTCAGCATAAGGTGGGTGGTTGTGGACGGCAAGCAGCACGGGACTGGGGTTGATGGTGGCGGGGGCAGGAGCGGCGACGTTAGGAATAGCCACCGCGGTATGGGCGGCCATCGGTGGCGGATCCAAAGCTGGGTCCATACACTCGATTTAAAAAAATATCTGAAGAAAAGATAGAGAGAGAGAGAGAAAGAGAGGTTTAGAGAGAGAAAAGGAGGCTGTGTATTTGTTGTGAGGATAGATAGAGATGAAAAAGGGTAGAGAAGGTGGATTGGACCGTTGGTGCTAGCACAGAAGAACGACTCACTAATTTTATTTTTATTTTATTTTAAGCGTTGCTTTGCAATAAACCAAAATATATATATATATTGCTGTCTTTTTCTTCCCTTTATTATATTCTTTGCGATAATTTTAATTTTTAATATTAGTGAATGTAGATGGTGGAGATTTCTATTTCAAACCCTTTATTAGTACTATAATTTAGTTTCTTCTACGTTCCTAATTAAATGTTATGGTTTCATGATCACATTTTTTAATATTAAAGTCTATTTTAGGTAATCAATAATAATGGAATTAGCACTCATATTAGCAAAGGTGGAGACTTATTTAGGACCTTTTGTTACTGCTCTTCACTTTCCTCAAATATATTGCTTTCGAACAAAGAATGAAAAAATGAATAAATTCCCCAAATATTATATGTACTTGTAATCATATTAACAATGTTTTTTGATTAAAAAAAATGTATCTATTTCAATATCTTGTGCTTTGGTTTAGTTTCTAAATTTTTTATATGGTTTATTATATTCAATCAGGTTTAAAATATCATCTTAGATTTTACTTTTTTAGTTAGTAATTGAAAATTTAAATATATATGTGCTAAGATATTTTTTAATTTCAAAACATTATTATTATGTTAATTATATTTACTTATTTTACTACTATTAAATTTGAGAAATTGAAATAATAAATTTAGTAATGGGTTAGGTGGGATTAAGGATGACAATTTAGCCCGGTCTGACCGAAGCCCGCTCAAGCCCGACCCGATGACGTTATGGGTCGGGCTAATATCATAAGCCCGATGGGCGGGTTTGGGCCAATTTTTAGGCCCGACATTCCCAGGCCCGTCCAAGCCCGCCCGAATTATTATATTTAATATATAAATTATAAATATAAAATAGTATAAATATTATTATTGTAATTAATATATAATAAATATAAATTAATATACATAATAAATAAGATATATAACTAAATAAATTTGGATTTAGTATTTATTTGCATTTAAAAGTATAATAAATATTAAAATATATAAAATACAATTAAAAATATAATTATATTTTTTTAATGCATTAAAATTAAAATATATACATAGGAAAAAATAATTAAAAAATTACAGCCCGGCCCGAGCCCATCCGATTCATATGGGCTTGAGCCTAATTTCCAAACTCGACTGAGCCATGGACCGAACTCGACCCTATAAATATAATCACGAGCCGGACCTGAGCTTGAGGAAGCCCGACCCAGCCTGACCCCATTGTCATCAGGATGTAGAAATGTAGAGTTAGATTATTTGAATACCATGTTTCATATTCATTCAAATTCTAAGTGACACAAATTATCATATGCATATAATATTACAAATTTTTAAATAATGTTTTTTCAAATTTACAAAGTTTATCAAATAGTGTCAATGTGTTACTCTCTTGCACACATATTTAAAATATAATAATTGTGATTGTTTTTTAATGGTAGGTGATATATCATCCTTTCCATTATTTATTTTACAGATCAGAAACGTTTAACATTCGTCTACGTTCAAATTTTATTATACTTATATTTACAAATTTTTAAATAATGTTTTTTCAAATTTAGTTATGTTTTTTAATGGTAGGTGATATATTATCATTTTTATTATTTATTATTTATTATACAGGTCAGAAACGTGTAATATTCATCTAGGTTCAAATTTTAAATTCCGTTGATTGTTGATTTCAATTAATTTGTAACTTGTACAACTAAGAAAACAATCAACTAATTGTTATTATTTTCTTTATTTTTTCATAACAATTTAATTAACACTTCGATAACTCAAATGATTTATACAAATAGAACGGAAAAAATAACTTAATATTATTTTTGTTTCCAAAACAATTTAATTTCATTGTAACCTAAACTTAGTTGACTTGCATAAATAGGAAATAAAATCGAGTACGTGTTATTGTTGTTTTGGAATGCTTTTAATTATATATGTCGTTTACCGTTGTCACTTAATTTGAACAGATATGACAAAAATCAACAACTTTTTATTACTGTATCCAGAACGATTTAATTATGTCATTTTCCGAACTCATTTAATATGTACAGGTAGAAAAAATCAATTAGTTGTTAAGGGTGTATTTGGTAGCCTAGTTAAGTAATGGTAGATTAAGTTAAAAATTAAAAAGAGGGGTGTGAAATGATGGGTTATGTTTAGATAGTGAGGTGTTTGGTACTAGAGTTGGATAAGATAGATAAATGGTTGGAGTGTTTGGTATGAGTAAGTTAAAATAACTTAAAATGAACAAAATTACTTTTTTAACCTCAAGAAAGTCTCAAATAAAATATCATAGAATTTTCTATTGAACTTCATCTTCTTTCTCTATCTAACTTCGAATGCCAAAAATGCTAGGGTTTTGGAAAATCTCCTGAGTGCAACAACGGCTAACCACAACGAGCGTCAGTGAACAAAGGTGAAAGCCACTGAACGACGACGAACGGCCGGTGAACTACGGAGAACGAAGGCGATGGCGAATGAAGGCGAATATAAACTGGGTAAGTCTTTCGTTCCCTTGTTGTATAGTTTCTTCGTGACTAGAATTCTGGAGCTTTGCAAAAACCCGTATGTACACCTGTAGCTTTCATCGATTCAAATATAGGTGATGCGTTGGACCTTAATCAGCTCTTAATTGGTAAGTTTGCCAGTTTTTAATCAGCACCTTATTCAGATAAGTATTATCACAATTTCTCAAATTAGTAGATTCAGCGATGGGTTAGTCTCTTAATTTTTATCAAATAACTATTATCAATCTGACCCTTCCTATTATCAGATAAGTGTTAATGATTTGACCCTTTCTATGTCTAACTCTACTTCTATGTCTAATTAGTAGAGAAATATGAGTTAGTTTCTTAATTTTTTATTTTCTAAGTCTACGTCTATGTTCATATTGAATTTATGTGCTCTAATATCTTATTTTAAAATATGAGGCAGTTTATGACTCAAATTAGTTGCATATATTGATGATGAAGTAGTATGACCTTTGACTTTTTATTTCATTTAAATTCAATCCGATTTGGAGTAGTACAAGTAGTTGTCTTTGTGATGTATGGAAGTAGTTGTCTTTGTGAAAGTGTCTTATAAGTAGTTGAATGCTTCGAATTATGTTAGTAATTTATATGTGTAATTTATGTGTGCAAAAAACTGATATATTTATTAATTGAGAATTATGTAGGACTGTTGAAGCTATGAGTTCCACATTTGACGGTATGTTTGAATTATGTAAATTTTTAGAAATTATAGAATCCATTTAGTCAGCTATATATCTCTGAGGTGTAATGTGGTAGAACTTGTAACAGGGAGTAGTGGTTTTGTATGTCGGTCTGGTAAAAAACATGAAAGGAATAGACGTAGTTGGTCCCAAGCTGAGGAGACTGTCCTCATTGCCGGCTTGAAAGAGCTTATTGCTCAAGGATGGAAGTCGGATAATGGTTTTAAGGCTGGGTATTTAAACAAGTTAGAGGAAATAATGAAGAAGGCATTTCCATCAACGGATTTGAAGGGCTCGCCTCATATTAATTCAAGGTTAGGTAGTTGGAAAAAAAGCTATTATTCACTAAGTCAGATTATGGGTAGAAGTGGTGTTGGGTTCAACTTGAAAGGAAATAACACTATCGATGTGGAAGACGACCAATGGGAACAAATAGTGAAGGTGCATTTGATTGAACTATTGAATTTTATGATTTTGTTTAACAAATGCAATAGCTAAATCTAACATATATTTGTTTAATTTTTTTGTGTGGTATTTTCATAGCTTGATAGTAATGCGAGGTTGATGCGGTACAAGTCTTGGCCATACTTTGATGATTGGAAGGAAATTTTTGGTAAAGATAGAGCTAATGGAGATGGGGCCGAAGATTATCCTGAAGCGATCCATACAATGAGAGAAGATGATGTGGATGGTGATGATGTGGATGTGCTTGGTGAGACGCAAGGATTGGAAGATGTGGAGGAAAGTGTATCTCAAGTTAAAAAACGGTCAGCAAAAAAAAGTCATGTTAAAGGTAAAAACCACAAGACTTCTGATGAGATGCAAGGACTTTTTAATATTTTAGAGAAGATCGGGAATAAAACGGATGAAAGGCTTTTTGATTTAGCCAAGAGAGTTGGTTATGAATATGATCTAGGAGTAGCACAACAAGAGGCATTTGACAAGCTTGGTTGCATTCCGGATCTCTCTATAGATGAAAAGTTTGACGTATGCGAGATGCTCGGAAAGACTAAGTATGAATTAGAGATATTCATGGGTCTTCGTGGCGAAGCAAGGGCATTGTATGTCCGACGTCTCTTAAGAAAGTCAAATCCGTAATTTTATGATTGCTTGAATCATCATCTTTTTGGATTAGCAACTTTGTTTAGTATATCCTTTGATGAAAACTTTGTTTCCTTTGCTTGATGAAAACTTTGCTTGAATCATCATCTGTCGCAGCAACTTTTTCCAACCAGTTGAAATCTGTGGTATGCACCTAGTGGATATGTATTTTTGGTATTTTGAAATCTATAGTATTTCATAACTTTAGTTTTTGGACATATATTTTGAAGTAATGAAATTTCGAACCATGCACTTGGCTATTTTTTTTAAATTGGAATCATGAGGCTTTATATATTGTTCATACATTGTCATTATAGTTTTATAATAATTCAGGTTTTTTCTTGTTCTTATGATTGGACATTGTTGGGAACCCCACGAGTTTATATTGTTTTGATGATGTTATTCGAAACAACACTTAGTTAAAAGTTTGATCTCTAAAGACTAGTAATTGATGTCCTCTGTTAAGGAATATGCTAAATTATAAAAAGAAGCAGATCGTATAGTTTTACTATCTGTATTATTCTTAAAAGCTTTCCTGGACACATTTTATTATAAGTATTCTAGTTTCACACTGCAAGATTCTTATTTAGAACTAGAATATGTTCTTTGTTTAAAGACAGGTCGCTGTCATACTTATTTTGATCTACCTGTTAAGATCTTAGTTTTAAGTAATGTTTGTAAAAATGAACAGATAGACGATGAAAACACTATCTGTTCATATTGCCTTAGTTGTACTTAGAAAGGAGGAAACAATCATGAGGAAAGAAGGCAGATAGCGTTTTCGACAGTTAGCTGTTCAAATGGTAACAGCTTGACTCAGATTATTTAGACAGCTAGTGACTTCAACAGCAACTGAATCTACAGCGAGCTGTGTTCAAAGTGCTGTGTTCAATGAAGCAGGAAGCAGACAGTGGTTAACAACAGCAAGTACTCAACAAAACCTGACAGCGAGTAATCATGGCCACAACAGCTAGTGACCAAGTATTTGACAGCGAGTACTCGTGGATTTACAAACAGCAAGTGAATCAAGACTTTGCCAACAGTAACTAGAACTTATGTTTGCAAAGGTACAGCGAGCTGCTCATATCACGAAGGAACAACGAGCTGTTCAAACCAAAAGAAACGAAGAGCACATGTTCAAACATACAGCGCGAGAGGAAGCTCTTCCTATCATTATGGTGGACTGCAGACATACCTACATTTGTCATAAGTCAACCACTCAATGTGTTGTCACATCAACAACATGTTTTAAGGAATGATGAACAAGAATTTCAAATATCTCTGTAAGGTGAATCATTTCCAGTATGGCAATACATTGGGAAAACGCGTGATAGGTGGTAACAACTCTCAATTGGCCGCGCGTGCATCAACAACTCTGACATGCATTTAATGCCGCCATTAATGCGTTGAAAATAGAGGTCATCATCTCCAACGGATAGTTTCTTCATTGAGGCTATAAATACCACCTTCACTTCCAGAAAGAGGTACGAGAATTCAAGCAATCAAAGCCTAAACTCTGCTCAAATATCTTCAAAGCTCTCATTGTTCTAAACACTCCACCTACGAATTCTCTGAGTGTTCATCAGTTGAAGATTACTTTCTGGAAATTTGTTCTTACATTATTCAAAGTTCAGGATCTAGTTTTGATCAAAAGGTTGTATTGTTTTAGATTGTAGTTTTCAATCTAGAAGAAGTGTAATCACAGGTATTTATCTAGTTTTGATAAAGCTTGTGGCTCGTACTCAACGAGTAAAAAGAAAGGAGACATTAGTTGACTTCGATCTAGTTTTGATCGAGCCGTGGACGTAGGGAAAGTTTATCCCGAACCACGTTAACTCTTGCGTTCTTTACTTTCTGTTTTACTTCATACACATCTTCTTCATAATTGCATCAAACTTGTTTATCTCTAATCTATTGGTTAAGAAAACGTTTTCAACAAAAGAGCATTAACCACCAAATTCCGCACACAACATTAATCAAGATTAACTTGTTCAAGTTTCTCTTATTAACTGTTACTTTACACTTAAGGTATACTTGAGCTAAGCTGACTCTTCTTTATACGAAGAATCTTCTTGCTAATCCAAGCCTTCTTATATTCTAAGATTTCTTAAACCTTATTTATTAAAAACAAAAACAAGAAAACCAAAAAGGTTGGAATTGGTGTATTCCCCCCCCCCATACACCAAACTAGCTCTTTCGGGAC
Organism: Leonotis leonurus; assembly: GCA_026898415.1. Classification (NCBI taxonomy): domain Eukaryota; kingdom Viridiplantae; phylum Streptophyta; class Magnoliopsida; order Lamiales; family Lamiaceae; genus Leonotis; species Leonotis leonurus. The sequence continues at coordinate 667,407 of JAPKLX010000082.1, read as the reverse complement.
CAACAAGTGGTATCAGAGCAGTGGTTCATTTTGACCATTGTATCTGTTAACACAGGAGGTTTACTCTGTGTGGTCTTCTTGAATAGATCTTTGAAAAACGTTTTCACTGCATAAAGCACTTGCATTATACTAATCATCTATCTTAGTCATGGAAGGACAGATGGCTCGTGCGTGCGAAGATTTTTCTGTTGCAGGATATGAAGATTGGAGCTTTAGACTCGAGATGTGTCTTAGGGCGCATCATATCAAGATGTGGTCAGTAATCAGAGATGGACCAATCAAGATAATGCACAAATATTCGGCTGAAATCAAAGATGGTACAGGACCAACTCCAACTGTCGATATAGTTGAAAAAGAGAAGGATATTAATGATTACACAACCGAAGAAAAGAAAGAAGCTAGCTTAGATGACTATGCCAAAGGCTTAATCTCAAGCACAGTTAGAGGCATCTATCTGGCTAAAATTCGACGTCTCAAATCTGCAAAAGAAATGTGGGACGTGCTTAGAGACATCAGTATGGGATCAGACGTGATTCAAGAAAACAAACTGTCCATTGCATGTAATAAATATGAAGAGTTCAAAATGAAGCCAGGAGAGACGGTAGCTCATATGAAGAATAGATTCACTGAGATTATAATTGAGATAACTGCCATCGACAAGAACAAGTACACTCAACGTGAGATGAATCTCAAAATCATTCGTGCTCTACCTGCCAACTGGGAGATATACTCAGCAATGCATCCCATGATGCCAGAGTTCAATTCTCTAACAATTGACGCTTTATTTGATTTGCTAACTGGCAATGAATATGAAATCAATCGTATTCATGGTTCATCTAACTCTCCTTCTAGCAAACCATCTGTTGCAGGTAACAAAGACAAAGAAACAGCTTTTAAGGCAAAGCTAAAAGAAAAGGAGATAATAAAGAAATCTCAACCTGTTGTCATAGTAAAAGACTCATCAACATCAGAAGATGAAGACTATCCCTCAAAGAACTATTTTGAGGAATACTCTCTTATGGCTCAAAGATTTCAACGAATGGAATTGAGAGAGAACAAGTACAAACGTCTATACAAGGACAATAATCGATGTTTCAAAGGAAGAGATCGACCTGGTGGTCGACCCGATAGGAAGAATGAGGTAAAACCAACTTCCTATGTAAAAGCTGACCTGTCCGAATACTCTTGTTTTAAGTGTGGCAGGAAAGGACATTTCAAGACCGACTGTCCAGATATTACTCAGGCTGAGAGAGAAGAGTTAAGAAGCAAACGCGATCAAAAACTCAAGGAGCAACGCAAGGCAATGATCGCAGAAGAACAATCTGCTCCCAAACACTTCTCTGACAGCTCGATCGAAAATGACGAAGCATTTGTGGCAAACGAACTTGATCTTGAATGGGATGAATGCCTCATGGGCCATGACAATGGACTAGACAACCTTGAGGTAAATTGTCAAGATTCTATTTCTTCTAATCATCCTATTTATGATTCTGGTAATGAAGAAGAAGAAGAAGATGTAGAAGAAGAGGACGACCTGTCCATGGAAGATTTCTCTAAGTTAATGGAAGATTATGCAAGGTTGAACAAGATGTTCAAACACGCTATTAAAGAAAACGGAAGAATGGCTAACACCATACAAGAAATGAAGAAAGTAAGTGCTTCATTCAATAATAGAGAGAAGGCAATGCTTATGCAGATAAAGAACAAGAGTGAAGAAGTCTACGCTCTTAATGCTAAAATCTCGGATTTGATTGAAAGAGAATCGTTGGCCAACAACAAGGCGGAGAATTTTGGTGTAATGCTTAATTATTACATTCACAAAAAATCAGACAAAGTTCATCTCATCAATGATATGCAAAGGAGATCGTCAGATCATGGAGGACTTGGATTTGATGGAGTTGACAAAGGTCCACCTAAAGGAAACTTTGTCAAGGAGAAGGGAAAAGACAAAGTAGTAAACCTCAACAATAATGCTAGACATCCGCAAGCAATCTTGATCAAGGATCAAGGACAGCGACAACAAAGGTTCACTACACAAGGAATTGGTTTTCAACAAAGAAAACCACCTGCTCAAAGGTTAAATCAACCTGCTCAACAGTACAACCATCAGCGAGCTCCTCCGCCATTCAACCAGAGAAAACCTGTCTACCATAAACCATCTGCTCCTAGGAAACAAGTGCAAAATCATCCACCTGCCCAGAAGAAAATCGTGTACATTGATTTTAGTGGGAGACAAATCAGACCGTCACAAAATGTTACCATTATTAGACAAATTTGGATTCCAAAGGGAACTATGTCTACTAACAAAGCACCCTTTTTCAGTAGGGTAGCTAAATAAATGTTCATTGCAGGATAGGAGATTGTTGAGAAGAAAGCACACCGCTCAGGGCACAGTATGGATACTTGATAGCGGATGCTCTAAACATATGACGTACTGCAAAGACTTGTTAACCAACTACAAGGAATGCATTGGACCAACTGTTACCTTTGGAGGAAACTCAAAGGGTTATACAAAAGGTTATGGTGATCTCCAAGTTGGTAACACCACTATTCTTAATATTTCATATGTTGAGGGACTAAATCATAATCTATTTTCTATTAGTCAGTTTTGTGCTAATAATAAGAAAGTAGAATTTACAGCTAACAAGTGTCTAGTCAAGAATTTGGAAGAAGAAGAGATTCTTCTTACCGGGATTTTACAGGACAGGTTATATATTGTGCAATGGGACGAACAGATTGAAACATGCCTTGTAACAAAGTCAAATGCAGAAAACAGCTGGTTATGGCATAAACGACTAAGTCACTTAAACTTCAAGTCCATCAACAAGCTGGTGAAAAACAACCGGGTTGAAGGACTACCTGCTCAAGTCTATGATAAAGAACATGTGTGTGAAGCTTGCCAAGCAGGAAAACAAACAAAAGCTTCATTTCCAACAAAGGCAGCCCACTCCACCTCAAGGAATCTAGAGCTTCTTCACCTTGACCTTTTTGGACCTGTATCTCCATTAAGTGTAAACGGTAGAAAATATACTCTCGTAGTTATAGATGATTTCTCTAGATTTACATGGGTTATTTTCATGTACAATAAAAAGGAGACTTTGGAAAAGCTGCCTGACCTGCTGAACAGATTATCAAATCAGAAGGCAACAACCATCGTCACAATTCGATCTGATCGAGGAACTGAATTTATCAATCATATGATTGAAGCATACTGCTCAAAGATGGGAATTCAACATCAAACATCAACAGCTAGGACACCTCAACAAAATGGAATCGTGGAAAGGCGAAACAGATCACTTAAGGAAGCAGCTCGAACAATGCTCAACGAAATCAATCTTCCTAAGAAGTTCTGGGCTGAAGCAATAAACACTGCTTGCTACACGCAAAATCGATCTGTCATCACTCTAAGCCACGGAAAAACTCCATACGAAATATGGAATAACAGGAAGCCTCGAATAACTTACTTTCGATCTTTTGGATGTAAGTGTTAGATTCACAACAATGGGAAAACACAATTAAAAACATTTGATAGCAAATATGATCAAGGAATTTTCTTAGGATATTCTGACATTAGTAAAGCCTATCGTGTTTTTAATAAAAGAACCCTTGTTGTGGAAGTAACCCCACATGTTGTTTTTGATGAATCTACCTTTGAGGTTTCAGGAACAGATTGTGCTCCCTCAAAGGATGGATATTCACCTACAACTTTAAGAAACTCCACAGATCGACTGATTGAGGATATACTTCTTTGGAGTCCACGTAAAGAAGGAGAAGAGGAAGAGAGCAATGATCAACCTGCTGTAGAATTACTACATGAAGGGGGAACAGATCAAGGGGGAAACACATATGACGAAAGCTTACAACCACCTGTTGTTGAGCTACCTGTTCGAGTTCAAGAACAACCACCTCCTGTTCCCAACACTATAAATAACTTTGAAAATCTTGATATTAATACTGATACACTATTTGATGTTCCTATCACAGATCATCCAGAATTCGACAATCCACCTGACGAACTAGAAATTGAGGTAACTGAAGAAGAAATGAAAAGGCGAAGAAGATGGGTAGATAGCCATTCATCTGATCTCATTGTTGGGAACCCAACAGATAGAGTCAAGACAAGAAGAATGCATGGTGAAAGTGCATTACTAAGCTGCTATCTGTCTCATACAGAACCCAAAGATGTGGACGAAGCCTTACAAGATGCTGATTGGACTAATGCCATGCAAGAAGAGTTAAATGAGTTTAAAAGAAATGATGTATGGTATTTAGTTGATCGACCTAGTCATCAAGGTGTGATTGGAGTTAAATGGATTTACAAGAACAAGAGAGATGAAACAGGTGAAGTGGTGAGAAACAAAGCAAGGCTAGTCGCTAAGGGATATTGCCAACAGGAAGGGATCGACTTTGATGAAACATTTGCTCCTGTTGCACGACTAGAAGCTATCAAATTGTTTCTGGCCTATGCTGCATATAAACGCTTCAAAGTATTCCAGATGGATGTAAAAAGTGCATTCCTCAATGGAATCTTAGAAGAAGAAGTTTATTTGGAGCAGCCAACTGGTTTTGAAGAAGGAAATGAAGACAAGGTGTACAGATTGATCAAAGCCGTATATGGTCTAAAACAAGCTCCTAGAGCTTGGTATGAGACTCTGTCTACCTTCTTGTTACAATCTGGATTCAAGCGAGGATCAGTGGATAAAACCTTATTCACAATCAAAGTCCAAGATAATATCCTTTTAGTTCAAATTTATGTTGATGACATTATTTTTGGATCAAAATGTGAATTCCTTTGTAACAAATTTAGCAAGATCATGCAGGAAAAATACAAGATGTCCATGATGGGAGAAATGAATTTCTTCCTAGGATTACAAGTCAAACAATCCACTGATGGGATCTTAATCAATCAATCAAAATACATCAATGATCTCATCACAAAATATGGAGTAAAAGACAGCAAACCAGCAAAGACGCCAATGCAGACAAATGGACAGATTGGTCCAGATGTACTTGGAAAAGCAGTTGATTCAAAACAGTATCGTGGTATTATCGGATCTTTATTATATTTAACTGCTAGTCGACCTGATATTACTTTTGCTGTTGGTGTTTGTGCTAGGTACCAAGCTAGTCCAAAAGAATCTCACATGGAAGCAGCTAAACGAATACTTAGATATCTCAAGGGCACTACAGAAATTGGTTTGTGGTATCCATGTGATGACAATTTTGAACTAACTTGGTACTCAGATTCTGATTATGCAGGTTGCAAACTAGATAGAAAATCAACATCAGGCACTTGCCAATTTCTTGGAAACAAACTCATCTCATGGTTTTCCAAGAAACAAACATCTGTTGCAACTTCAACAACAGAAGCAGAGTACATGGCAGCAGGTAGCTGTACAGCACAAATCTTATGGCTAAAGCAACAACTCAAAGACTATGAAGTCAACATGGAAACAGTTTCCATATTTTGTGATAGCTCGAGTGCTATAGCCATCACCCAAAATCCAGTACTCCACACTCGCTGCAAACATGTTGATGTTCGACATCACTTCATACGCGATCACGTAGAGAAGAAGAACATCAAAATAGAGAAAATTCATACAGAAGTGCAGCAAGCTGACATTCTCACAAAAGCATTGGCAGAAGATCGTTTTAAAATGCTATGCGGAAAATTAGGTCTCGTTAACCTAAACGAAGAAGGTACAAGTGTAAACAACAAATTGTGAATGGTACAAAACAATCAGTTGTTACACTCTTAAACTGCTTCTTATCTAGAACAACTGCTAGAAGAAATTTGTCGAGACAGATAGCAATGTATCATCAATAGCGAGCTGTTGTAAAACTCATCAATCTGTAACAAGAACATTTCATTTTTTTCACTAACTGCTTGTTTTCAATGCTAGCTATCTAGCTGCTATTTGTTTCACTATCTGTTCACTATCTGTTCATAATTAAAGCTAGCAGTTATGATCCATCAAGGGGGAACAACTAGAAGTCATACTAATCACTACCATGAACAGAAAAATATGATCAGCGAGCTGTTGAATACAATCATAAAACATCACACCGTTGAAAGCAGAAAGCTGTTGAACCATGGCAATCTGTTTCGCAAACAAAGTCAACAACGAGCTGTTCTAAAGCAAAGCTGCTCTACAGTAAGCGGTTGAGGGACCAACAACGAGCTGTTCCAAAACATTCACTATCTGTTGGCCACAACCAAGGGGGAATTAAATTCAATTCATTTAATTTTTACCTTTACATATTTATGTCTAATGAGTGATATTTTGATAAATAATGCCAATCGTCAATAGTGTCAGAAAAGGTATAGGAAAAAGGAAGGAGCATTTAATGCAAATGTCCTCGGTTACAGCATCGAGGCAGGGATGTGATCTTTGGATGACCAAAACGATGACGTACGACATCCGACTAAAGTTGAGCGGGAAAATACTTATCTAAGGGAGTAATCTCAACCGTAGAATAAATGACTTTTTAAATAAATTTAAATCCGTGCGTGATTGATTTCTTATATATATGT
>JAPKLX010000082.1:614943-632000 GCA_026898415.1 Leonotis leonurus | reverse complement strand
TCTATGGTTTAATGCTTTGATTTGATCTTGAATGGTTGTTTGATTGGAGCTATATGAGTTTTGTATGCTTGATCATCATATGAACTCTTAGATATGAAATGGATTGTAATGAATTGTTTTATGTCTCAATTGTAATCAAACAATCAAACCTATTAATCAGATTCGTAAAATAGGTAATTATGTTTTAAATTGGTATTCATCTTAAGTGTGATCTATACATGTAAGTGATAGGCACATGTTAGCTTTAAGAACACGTAAGTGATTAGCTAATCAACTTAGGAATATCTAATTAGAAGCATGATTTGATCAAAGAAGCATTGAACCTAGATTTAAGATAATTGTCACCATAGACCTTCACTCTCTTGTTATCTAGTTTACATTTTCATTAATTTAGTTATAATTCTTACCTCAAACTGATTTAGAGTGTTCTAGACTTGTTTATTTGATTATAGTACTTTAATCATTGCCCTGCATAGTCTTCCACGAGATTCAACATTCGGGTCGACTCTTTATGTATTACAACTTCTTAGTATACATTTTTAGTAGAACAAAGTGTCCAGTCAAGGAGTCCAAATCTGAAGGACTTGACATCGTAGGTATGTCAAATGCTAAACTCATGGAACAATATTTACTAATGACCAAACGCTATGAACGTGCAGATTTAAAGATTGGTCGATACAGAAAGATGTACAGAGAAAACAGAACAAGAAGGCCCACACCACCATCCACTGAGGCTACTACAACAAACACTGAGGAAAGGACTACCTCTCAGTCCAAGCCTGAAAGACCACATAACAAATGAGTTTGTTTTGAATATGGTTCACCAGATCACTTCAAGCTTTACTGCTCAGACCTCAGTAAAAAGGAAAGGGAAAAAAATCAAACTACGAAGAGATCAACGAAATGCAGAGAGGAAGGCCATGCTAGTTGAAGATGATATAGATCAACTCAACTCACCTTCAGTAGTTGTCTATGAGAAGCACTTCTCAGATTCCTCAGATGATGAAGATTTAAGACTAATGGTCACTGAGGATGATGAAGAGCTGTTTGAAGAATATTGCTTGATGGGCAAACATTCTGAGGAGAGTGCTGCCTATAGAGTTTTAATAAACGTAGCCTGATAGTGGAAGTAACACCTCATGTTATATTTGATGAATCTATTATTTAGTACAAGTTAAAGGATATTGAAGTCATCACTCAAAGACTTCAGAATCTGAATTTACAGCCTTCAGTACAAAGCACAAAAGAAGTTCTCATCTGGAATATTGAAGATGATGTTGAAGAGAACAGTCCAAACGAAGGCACAACTATTAGATTGGAACAAGAGAAGGAGTTTACTGAAGTCAGAACTCCAACGCCTAAATCTGAAGGCCTCCCTCAAGCTCAAACTGAAAATCTCTCCACTGAGATTTCATCCAATGAGGAGGCTACCCAATCTAAAGTCTCACCTGAAGTACCAGCACATCCTGAAAATCTCACACATGAGATTCCATCACCTACTTCAGGGAGTAGCAATTCTAACTCTAATAATCTTCATATTATTGTTGCTACTAATGACATATTGGCCAGTTCAGATAAACTTATCTTGCAGGAAATTCAATAACAAACTAAATATGTAAGAGTCAACAATCAACGGGGAACAAGTCCTCATAATGAAGAAGAAGATGAACCATTCCATATTCAAACTCCAGAAATACCTAATCCTAGAAGTCTTGATTTGATGATAATCACTGAAGATGATCAGAAGAGGAGAAGAAGATGGATTGAAGATCATCTCTCTTATTTAGTGATTGGAAGTCTAGAGAGTGGTGTTCAAACGAGGAATCAGATCCAAGCTGAAGTGGTCCAGCCACTAGCAACCGTTGAACCCCCCACTGACTCCATCACTGGCGAACAACTAAGGCTAAAAGTAGACCTCACGCTATTTTTAGATGAAAATTTCCTATATAGTTGCTATCTCTCCAATATTGAACCCAAAGACGCTCAGAAAGCCCTTTAATATGTGAATTGAGTGTTCGCGATGCAAGAAGAATTAAAAGAGTTCACAAGGAACCAAATATGGGAACTTGTTAATCGTCCTACACATCAGAGTATTATTGGTGTGAAATGGATCTTTAAAAACAAGAAAGACGAATTAGGAGAAGTTGTTCGAAATAAAGCTAGACTGGTAGCTAAAGGTTATTGCCAAGAAGAAAGAATAAACTTCGATGAAATATTTGCTCCAGTAGCTAGATTGGAGGCGATTCGACTCTTCCTTGCCTATGCCGCTCACATGAAGTTAGGTCTATCAGATGGACGTGAAAAACACATTCCTGAACGGCATCCTGAAGGAAGAAGTTTAAGTAGAGCAACCACCAGGCTTCGAAACTGACTACTCCAAAGTGTATAAGCTACACAAGGCTCTTTATGGGCTGAAACAAGCTCCTAGAGCTTGGTATGACACTTTGTCTGTTTTTCTTATTAATTCAGGTTTCAAGCGATGATCGGTGGACATGACTCTATTCACCATTAAATATAAATGAGACATCTTAATCGTTCAAATTTATGTCGATGATATTATATTTGGTTCGAAATTTCAGATGCTTTGTGACAAATTTGCCAAGTTGATGAAGACTGAGTATCAAATTTCTATGATGAGAGAGATGAGATTCTTTTTAGGATTTCAGATCAAGGAATCCCCTGAAGGCATCTTCATCAACCAAGCCAAATACACAAAGAAACTGATCAACAAATTTGGCGTTCAGAATAGCAAGACCGTGAAGATTTCAATGAACACCAATGACAAAATTGAACTAGATCCTGAAGGAAAACCAGTCATCCAAACTGAGTATATGGGGATTATCGGGTCTCTTCTATATCTCACTGGCAGTAGACCAGATATCACCTTTGTTGTAGGAATGTGCGCGCGCTATCAAGCCAACCCAGAGGAGTCACACATGGAAGCTGCAAAGAAGATTCTACGCTACCTGAAGGGCACACCCAATCTTGGCCTATGGTATCCTTCAGATGATAATTTAGTTCTAACTGTTTATTCTGATGCTGATTTTGCAGATTGCAAACTGGATAGGAAGTCAACCTCAGGAACGTGTCAATTCTTAGGCAACAAACTGATCAGTTGGTTCTCTAAGAAACAGACATCAGTTGCTACATCCACCACTGAAGCAGAATATATGGCTGTGGAAAGTTGTTGCTCTCAGATCCTATGGCTCAAGAAACATCTTAGAGACTACGAAGTGCCTACCACTCAGGTCGCAATCTATTGCGATAGTTCCAGTGCAAGTGCCATCACTCAGAATCCAGTTTTACTAGGGGTGTGCACGGGCCTAGGTCCGCGGACTTTTAGTTAAGTCCGGTATAGGTCCATATAGACACGGGCTTGACATTTAAAAGTTCAGTATGGCGGACTTTACACGGTCTCTAAATGACGGGCTTTAGACGGTCTTAGACTCATTTTAGACGGACTCGGGCCCTAAACGGGCCTTCAAACAAACATCATTTTTTAGGCAAAAAATGTTGTCCAAATACACTGATTTTTTCAAAAAATGCAGTTTTTTAAACATACAATTTTTTATTACTGCTAAAAATTAACTAAGATCTGTGCAGTCTCAAAAACTACGTAGTTTTGATAAATGATTAATATTAAATATTAATATAATTATATATTATATAAATATAATAATCAAAACTACGTAGTTTTGATAAATGACGGGCCGGGCCGGACCTTGACGGTCTTTGGGATCCCAAGGTCCAGTCTAGGTCCGCGAAGGCGGATCCTAACATTTTTATGATCCAGTCCACTGCAGGGGTCCATGGACTCGGTCCCAACGGGCCGGTCTCTGGCGGACATGACGGATTATGCGGACTAGTCCGTCAGTTTGCTCACCCCTAAGTTTTACACACAAGGTACAAGCATGTGGACATCAGACATCACTTCATCAGGGATCATGTTGAAAAGAAGGATGTTTCTATCGAGAAAATCCATACTAATGTTCAACGAGCAGACACTCTCACAAAGCCACTAGAGGAAGCAAGGTTCAAAATGCTAAGTGCAAGACTTGGCCTACTGAATCCTGATCAAGCTTGAAGGTACACATTGAACTCTATCCGGTTAATGTGTCCTAAAGGTCACTTGATTTAGTACCATTAATGTACTACAATCTCGACCTAAAAAGACAAAAAAAATGTGATGGTTTAGCCACTGAATAACTCTACGTAGTTATTTCAGCCATGAACCATCATATATCCCATACATGTTCTATACTAACACATTGCAGGCACATGAAGACTGGAGTAGCTACACTGAACGCTCTCCTGAAGTACTACACAACAATAACATCTGAAGCTATGAATTACTGAAGGACTTCAGACTACAATTAAATGTGAAACTCCTATCTAAAAGCACTATTGAGAATAAGTCAATTAGTTGCAAGTATCAGCAACTGAAATTCTACACTTCATATTTACTGCACATTTATTTCTCTAAGTGTTATGCTTTTAAATTCTCTGAGTGTCATAGATGTAAATACATGCTTCATCGTACAAATTCAATCCATGACTTCCTGGGCTATCGACATCATAATTACTTTCTGACATGAACAATAAAAGCAACAATACTTTTTAAACCTAAGAAAGACAAAATGTCACACGTGCAATACACCGCTCTCCACTGTCCCGCCTAGAAGACATTTCAATAACGTGGTTGCACCCTAACCTTCAATTTCTAAATTCTCGGAGCAAGATCTGATCGTTCATTTCACTTTAAATAGTTTTCTTCTCCGATCATACTACCTTTTTGCAATCACTTTCTATCTCTCATAGCATTACGCTTTCAAAATTTCTTGAGTGTTCATTACAGGTCTTTGCTCTCCCAGCGCTCTTGTCTCGTTGATAATCTTTTACTCGACTTTTCATACTTCATACATATGTTTACTATTATATTCTCTCTATGTCTTTACTTTGCCTTACACAATATGAAGAACTCACTGAGTTATAGAACTAACTAATTTATACTTTACAAGTTATCAACATTATGGGCAAGAAAGTTGTTCTCGGACCGGTGATGACAATGTCCCAAATTCGCGCTCGCATCTATGCCGAGCCCACCACCGTTTACACTCAGACGGACATCGATCCAGCCATGACAATGTTCGAAGTTATAAAGTCCAATGGTCTGGAGGCATTCACTACTCTTCGACCAAAGAATCTGTATCCTGATCAAGTGGTTTAGTTTTATCTAAATCTAGGCTACGATGGATCCATACTGAAGACTTCCATTGAGACTTCAGTACGTGAAGCAGTTTCTGGAGCTGAGAGAGTTGAACAACTGAGGTTCAACGTCACTGAATTACTGCAGTCAGTGTTCAACCTGAGGAATAAGGGCACTAAGAACCCTAACCAATACATGAAGGAAAAGGCTTCAATTCAGTCATTCTTCGAGGAAATTCAAGTTGAGGATCCTCCCCGCCAATTCTCTACTTCCAACAACAACAAAGGGTTGATACGCCCTAAGTTTAAGATTTTGTTGGATGTGGTTCAACATTGTATTCTTGGGAAGAAGTCATCTCACGAGCAACTGAGTTGGCAGAAACTCAGTTTGATGAAAAACATTTATGCAAATGAAGGAACCAACTGGGTGGCTGTGATGGAAGAGCTTCTGATGGTAGAAACTAATAAACTGAAAGAAGTACACATGGGTGTAACAATGAGTGAGATTGATACTTTGAACTTGGAAACCAAGGTATCTATACTGATTGATGATTCCTATCAGTTCGCTGATACTGCTTTTATTACTCATAAACCCTTTCAATGAACCCTGAATATTTGCCACGGACTTAGACGTGCAAACCTGTATGCTCGGGAAGGCGCATGCTCTTCAGATTGATATTCCCAAGGAGCGTTTAAAAGCCAAGAAGATGGAATCTGAGGATGAAGATGTTGATTCCATCCATGTTGTTGAAGAATATGATGAAGAGGAAGATGAAGTTGTTGCTACTGAACTACCTCCTCCTCCGAAGATAGTCAGGCGCAAGAGGAACCCTGCCAAGCGCCCTTCAGGGCTCCTAAAGACACGCCCTCAGGAGAGAGAGCAACCCCTTACTAAACCTACCCTGGTCAAGGATGTCCATGACTCATCTACTGATGAGGATGTCCAAGACCAATATTGACTGACCAAACGACCTCACTCCTCTAACCCTTCATCTACCCAATCTACTGAACTACCTCAACCTCAACCTCTCACCATCATCGAACTCACTACTGGACTTCGTTCTATCACACCCAGACTCCAATCTAAAACCCTACCCTCAGACATCTCCCCTACTAAACTTCCTTCCACTCTTACTAAAATCAAGACTCCAACCGAATCTAAACCACAATCTAAATCCCAGACCCAACACCCTCGTAAGCCTAAAACTTAACTACCTCCACCTCAACTCAAATTTGTGCCTCAACCCCAGCCTGAACCCACTCCTGACATCCCCCGAACTGAAACCCATACCTTAGAGCAATTGTGTTATCCTCCCCTGCCCAACTCTACCTAAACAATATAGAGTTCCAATCCATTCAATTTCTAGGATCCTCTTTCCCTGCACTCTACCTTCACCACTCCTCCATCTCCGCCCTCTTTCAACGTCTATGGACATGGCGCGCATATTGCTTTGCTGATACTACCGCTCTTCAGTACAAAATTGAGGCATTAGGAATGAGTGTCATTTTAGTTGAAGAAGATGAACTGCAAGAGCATTTCACATTTTAAAGAGTAACCTTTTGCCATTTTGGGAAACAAGTCAATATTAGTGGGACAACCCAAAAAAAAAAACAAGCCACTTTTAGTGAGACAATAGAATATATTATATTTGATTTAATGTGCTTCTTTGCCTAATTTGGATATTTTAATTTTATTTTGTAGGATGAATATTTATGTTGAATAGCTTCAGGATCAAGCATTGATCGATCATGGTACACTTTGTTGTTTTGTAGCTTTTGATGAACTTTCCCTGTTGTTTTAGAACTTAGAGTGAAATTTTTTGTCAACAATTTTTATTTGTAAACATTGTTATTTTGTAACCTTTGGTGAACTTTTTGTTCAAGCTAAATGAAGTTTGTGACCATAACTTATTTGCTACTTTGTAAGTTTGTAACTAAATGATAGAGTATGTTTTATTTTATCTCGAGCTCCAAATTGAAAAACAAATAGTCAAAATTTGAGCTCAAGCTCGAGCTCAGGTAAACGAATACATACCGAGGCAAACTCAAATCGAACACGAACTCCATATTAAAATTACGATCCAAGCATGATATCAATTTAAAGCTCAAACTGAGCTTCGAGTCGAGCTCGATCCCATCCAAATTTTAACAAGCCGAGCTCGAGCCTACCGGTAATCAGCTCGGCTCTGCTCGTACACCCCTATGAATATTGATCATTGTAACAGACTTTGTAATGGTACGCGATTAGTTATCACGCAACTTGGTGTGCATGTTTTGGAAGCAAAGTTGTTAGGTGGACATAATGTTGGAGATAAGGTGCTAATACCTCGAATATCGTTGATCCCATCAGATCTCATATTACCTTTTAAGTTTCAACGCCGACAATTTTTGTTGGTTGTGGCTTATGCAATGAACATTAATAAGAGTCAAGGTCAATCTATTTCTAATGCTGGTTAGTATTTAAAGAAACATGTATTTAGTCATGGTCAGTTGTATGTTTCTATCTCTAGAGTCACTAATCATCGTGGGCTAAAAATTCTCCTTTGTGGAGAGAATGATGAAGATTCTACCTCAACTAACAATCTAGTATATAAAGAGGTATTTAATAATATTTTATTCACATTGTAAATGTTACCTTTTATATATAGATTAAACTATTGTGTTTTTTCTTACATTTTTAGTTTGTAGTATTAGTTTCGGTATAATGATTATGATTGTTTGCCTCTAAAAAAATGATTATGATTGTTGTTTCTAAATTTTTTATTTTTAATAAATAATTTTTTACTCTTTCATATCATGCATTGCACGGGTACGACACTAGTATTTATGTTAGTTCTTAAGGGTCGATAGTTATTACTCCCTCCGTCCACCAAGTAGTTTCCCATATTGATTCCGCACATGCTTTAATAACTTGTTTTAACTTTAGTTGTTACTGTGTAGTTAATGGAGGTTGAGTCTCACATGAGTGTTTAAATTAAAGTGATTTAATTGTTAATGTGTAGTGAATGGAAATTGAATCCCACGAGTATTTGAATTAAACTCATTTGAATGGTAAAAGGTTGGAAAAAAAAGTTGCTAAAAATAGAAATTTTAAGTGAGAAGTTATTTTGTGCATAGACGTATATGACAAAGTGAAAAGTTATTTCGTGAACGGAAAATATGTATTTTTATTAATATATTTGTAGTTACTATTTGTAATAGAAACGTATTTGTGAAGACGTATCATATTAATATAAGTGTTTAGTTAAAAAGTGGAGTATTATTTTTTGTTTATCATCTACATGAATATATACACATTCCAACTAACGATTACATTCACTATAGTATAAATTTTGTTATTAAAAATTCGAAAAGTATCCTACAACAAAACATTTATTATTTACAAATTTTATATCTAGATATAACCATAAATATACGTACAAACATAATTTATTAATAATAAAATATAAATATATCAATAACTTTAATATATATTTACATTAGAATATGACGCTAACGACAGTCTCTTTAGATTTTAATATTAAAAAAATTCATTAGATTTAAAATTAATTGGTTCATAATAAAGTTGAAAATTTGAAAAAAAAAATCCAATTTAGATATTTTACAATACATATTAAATTAATATAAACATCAATTTGGATAGAAAATATAAAACCGTCATTTCCCTACTTGTAGTTCTCAATCCAATAAAAAGTGTTAATAATTTAAATTGTTATAATATTCAAATCAAATTCAACCAAACATAAACCATTTTCAGATTAAACTATTTCAGCCAAAGGTAAGTCATGTTTGTTTTCAAACAAAATTCTTCGAAATGCGTAACTATCTGTTTTCTTAATACGTATTTTTTCTGTGAATAAGTCATGTGGACAATTTGAATTAACGGTCCTGCTTATCACCATGTCAAATGAACAATAATATGTAAGGGTGAAAATCGGTTCGATTGGGTACTCAGGACCGAAATTTCGGATACATGAACCAAAAATCAGTACATTTTAAGAACCGGTTCCAAAAACAATTAGGTAATTGGGTACCCGAAGAATTGGTTCGGTTCGTCAATTTGATTATGGTTAGTAACGATTGGAACCGAAAAAAAAAAACTATCTTGAATCCTTATCATACTACAAGTCTACAATCATGAAAATACAGTTCATGACCATTACTTTATCAATTATCAGTTTATCACACGAAGACCATTTAATAATTTGTGATAAACAATTATCATACAATTAAACATGCATCAATTCATGAATCAGTTATCACACTAAGAATTCATTGTCACTGCTTTATACAATTCAAATCACCATAAATTTGAATTTGGAGGCGAGGAGGGCAGAGGCGGGGCAGGCATAAGCGGGGAGAGAGGAGGCAAGGCACACGCAGCAGCAGCAAGCGAAAGCGGGGAGGGGAGAGGCGAGGCGCGCAAGTGGAGGCGAGCAGTGGCGGATGAGTTGGTGGCTACCGGTGGTGGAGCCGGGAGCGAGATTGGTTAACGGCTGCCGGCGGGGTTTTATCTTTTGTGGCTAAGTTTTTGTTTGAATTTGAAATTGAAAATCGGGATATTTTGAATATGTAGAAATATGAAATTAAGATATAGTAATAAATAAATTATAAATTTAAATTGATTATTAAATTTTTTGGTTCTATTCGGAATCGACGGGTAGAACCGATATCCGAAATATTTATGAAATTGAGAACTAGTTCCAATACTGAAATCGTAAAATTCGGTTTTCGGTAACAAAAAAACCAACGGTTCAGGTTAGAATCGAGAACCGAAAATCGTTTACTCATCCCTAATGATATGTATACAAAAGAATGCGATCAAAGTCAATGTACAAATGAATAATAGTCATGCTCAACATCAATGTCAAATGATATATATACAAATGAATGCGAGCAAAGTCAATGGACAACTAAATAACGGTTTTGTTCAACATCAATGTAAATTGACCCGTAATATGTATACAAATGAATGCGAGTAAAGTCAATGAACAACTGAATCTATTTAGTACTAAAAACTAATATGATTAGGATTCGATCTCAATACCTTTATGACAAAGCTTATACCATTAGAGCATCAAAATAAATTGAATATTGAACAATTCATAATATACATGTACAAACTGAATCTATTTAGTACTAAAAACTTGTCCTATTTGACCAGGGTATATAATTGTTTTTAATATTTAATACTAATAATTATAATCAATTTGTATAATTGATAAATTCAAAACTAACATATATTGACTTCGTCCCACTTATTTAGATACATTTTTCTTTTTGAGTTGTCTCACTTATTTAGACAACTAAATATTGATATCAATGTCAAAAGTAAATGAATTTAAATAAGTGGGACAAAAGGAGTATAGTTTTTCAAAAAATATTAATTTTAATGTATTAATATAAATATTAATTAAATGTTAAATTTAATAGTGAAACGTAGAGTGAAATACAAATAGTCATTCCATTTAGGAGCTCTAACAATTTATATGGTACAAGTTATATATAACTATTAAACATATTGTATTAAATAATTTCAACTTTATTAATCTACTAACTTTATTTGTAGATAATTTTAACGTTATTGGTAAAAAAATATATAAATATATTAAATTATATAATTTTTAAATTTAAAAAATAACTACTTTTATTTTCTCTTTCCTTTAACCTTTGCTTTCTAAAATTATTTTATTCACTTCACAAAAATATTTATAATATACATCTAAATTTAAAGATCTTGAAAAGAGAATTAATTTGATATAAAATAAAATATATTTAATATATAAAAGTTATAATAAGTTAATAAATTGAAAATAAGTATATACATATATATATATATATACATATTCTCATACATATAATTTGGTTTATAAAATGTTTCTATATGGACCACTTATATTTATATTTATACTTTTTATTTTTATTTTCTTTTCTCCTTTAGATATTTAACATTTTGTTATTATGTAATTTTTTATATAAATATTAATTATGAAAAAATTAATTTATTTTACTAATTCATATATCACATAAAATTAAAATACATATATTATTAAAATTAATTAATATATAATTATTAATATAGTTGTGATATATGAAAAATATATAACAATGTTGTATATGTTGTGATAACTAATTTGATCAAAAATATATTTAAGATTAATATAATTTAATATATTAAAATAAATTTTTAAACAATAACTATTACACGAATTTGTACTAAAATTGAAAATCAATTTTGAATGATAACTTTGTAGTTGACTTCAAATTATTAATTTGTTGTTACATAAAACTATGTCAAATATTTATTATTACATAACAAAATTAGAATTTCACAATAAAATCTAACTACAAATAATAATGACTTCAAATATATGTATTATGAATTTTTATCAATATACACATATGTTTAAATAGTTATATAATATTATCTTATTTGTTTATTTTAATGTGTTGTTATAAATTAATAAAAAGTGACCCTTTATAAAATAAGAAATAATTTGAATTAGATAAAATAAATCGAAGTTATTGTTTTAAATCGTTGATCACGATTCTCAAATTTTGAAACTGTAACCGAATTGTCCTCAACATAATCACAATAGAGAATAAGACTATCGATTACCGTTCTGACACTGCCGAATAAAATCGAATTATAATATTTTTATTTCTTTAAATTCTGTGCATAGGACGATCAACTCCTCTTTCTAATTTTTTCTCTCAAATTGTTGCGGGAAGTTACAAGATAAACTTAATAATATTTCTTTTATTTATTTTACTAAAAGGTATATTATTTCTTTACTATGATAACTTTGATTTGGAGATGGAGTGTAATTATTAAAAACGTGAGTGAAGGAAAGATATAAGATAACTACAATTTTTTTTATATATTATTATTATTATTTTTGTTTTAAAATTATGCTAATTGATTCACTTTTTTCTAATTAAGAACAAATAAATATTATTTAATTGCATGATATTAACATCATTCAGATCGGAACTTAGTATTATACATGGTGGGTTTTAAAAAAACATTATTTCTTCTTCTCCATAGTGAAATCAAAATTTAAACTATAGAGATTGTGATAAAGTTAGCATAATTCTATTAATGTGTCTTTGTTGTATGTTATACTAACATCTCATTTTTTGTTGTCTTCACAAGAATGCTAGATAAACGGTGTACAAACCCTAAAGACGTGGAGTGGGACCAGCATGATGTGGAATGGAGAGCCTCACTTTATTATGGATGAGAAAAAGTCAAGGCGTGAGTTGTTGAGTAATGCACGAAAGGTGGAAGCAGTTCCACAAAATCAGGAAGGAGTGCTGACTCGACAAACTGAATGCTCCTGGTTTTAAGCATGCACTACTGGACATGGAGAGTTGAAGATTGAGTGGATTCAAGGCCAATTCGATGAAGGAAACTCAAGTATAAATATAAG
Source organism: Leonotis leonurus (assembly GCA_026898415.1). Classification (NCBI taxonomy): domain Eukaryota; kingdom Viridiplantae; phylum Streptophyta; class Magnoliopsida; order Lamiales; family Lamiaceae; genus Leonotis; species Leonotis leonurus. Next base: position 619,362 of record JAPKLX010000082.1, on the reverse strand, counting down.
GGAAACCCTATGTATATGCGCACGTTTTTATTGAGTATTTTGATGTTTTAGTTTGTGTGTCACTTAGAATTGTGCGTACAGTTTAGTGTGTTGAGAGTATTGTTGAGTTAGAATAGCTTCACATATTGTGATATACAATACTCAATTTTAGTAATATTTTTTGCCATAAGGCTCGTGTAGGTTATTGATTATAACCTACGCAAAAATCTTGTTCTGCTGTGTTAGTTCTTTTTACTTTTGTTGAAATTCATATTCACATATCAAGATATTTTCAAGTGGTATCAGAGGGATCATTCGACACACTGAGTATGATCCTGACGGTATCCTCAACTCTAGAAGCTCAATGGATCCGAACAACATACGAGTATATCGACCTGCAGTCTTGGATGGGTCGAATTACTCTTACTAGAAGACACGTATCCGCTTCCTCATTAAATCCATAGATTGAAGAGCATGGATGTCATTAGAAGAAGGTTGGTATGTTCTTAAGGCCGCTGATGAACATGGAGATGTTGTTTCGACTAAAATTATTTCGAGTCACTCGCAATCTAACGAGATCGTCTAGCAATGATAAGTCAACCCAAGTCGTATTCTCAAGGAAGACTTAACAGGGCAATTTAATTTTTTGTTCAATACGAAAGCAAGTAAAAGATTAATTTGAGATTTTAAAACTAGGCGGAGAAAATAAATTGCGAAAGAAGATAAATTTTAAACTAAGAAAGATAAACGAAGAAACGAATTGTGAATTAAAGAAAACATGAATTACAAATTAAAGAAAACTAGTTGCGAATTGAAAAGGGACAATTGATTCTGATCTAAATTAGAACTAGATTGAAATCCATATGAAAGAATTATGAAAGTAAAAGTAACTTGAAATTTGAAATCGAAAAGAACGTAGAATCGATAAACGAAATTGAAACACGAAAGCATAAACAAATAAACGAAATCAATGATAAAACTGAACCCAGAATATAAAACGGAAGCAAGCGTGATTCATAAACTGGAATGAAAGAACTCGAATCTACAACGACGAATGGAAAAACAACAAACTTGAATGTTGCAATCGGCTATCTTCGGAATCAAGTACTTAAACTAAAAACGGCTAACTATGAATGATAAATCTCAACCCTAGAACAATAGGTCGAGAGATACTTGGAATATAAGAGCATAGAATGGTAAAAAAGGTCTCTTCGAATGAGAAAACGCGTCGCCTATTTATAGAACTCGAGGAGGTCAGCGGTCTCCTAACACTTAGCGGCCGCTGAGTTGATCAATACGAGTTCCACGGGCGTGGCCGTTGCGCCGTTGACCGAGTCAGCTGCTGGGATCAGCGGCCGCTGAAGGGCCAGCGGTCGCTGACCCTGGCTCATGCTCCCTTTCGTGCGTGGCTCAGCTCGAGGCATCCACACCTAGTCAGCGGTCCCCTAGGGCTGAGCGACCGCTGACATGTGCTCTCGACTTTCATCTTCATTCTCTCATCATTTCTTGATCTTTTCTCGTCCCGTTTCCAACCTTAACACTTGTTTTAGCTCATGATCCTGAAACATAAAATGAAACGTAAATCGAGCCCAAAACATCATGCAAAAATGGGAAAACTACAAGAATAAAGACGAGAAAAATACGATTTTAGACTACCAAAAAGAGGCTAAACAACCCCCCACACACAAAACCTTTCTTGTTCTCAAGTATAACTCAGTCTAAAATATCCATAGGAAAAAATCTAACACGACATGCATTCTTAACAAGACTTCAAATCATTCCGAAAATCAATCTTCCTATCATCATGTCACGTCACATATAGATCATAGAACTAAGGGGCCCACTTAGACTAGATATTCATCAATTCGAACAAAACAAAACAATGATGCAAATGATAATAATCGAGATTAAATAACCGGCTAGAGTTTTTATTCATCACTTTATTAGCGTATCTTTCTCTTTTCTTTTTCTTTTCAACATGAGGAATATTAAGGACCATGTTCACCGGGTGTGTACTCCAAATGTTCAAGTTTTCCCGGTGTGATTTTCCATACCCATCTCTTTTATAGATTTGAAATATTTGATTGAGAGAGCAGGGTAGAATCCTTATGTATTCCTATTTTAACGATCTCAAAAAGTTAATTAGAACAATGTCCAGTTATATGGTCATTGTCGTGAGGTGTGAGCAATAAGGAGTTCCCTAATGTATCCTCACGCGGTTTTCTGTGTTCATGGTTTCTAGAGGAGAAGAGACCTCTTGAAAAGTTTAATTTTCATTACAAAATATGGATACACAATAAGTGGTACTAAATAACTAGCCAGTCGAATCAATCAATTCATACCATCATGCATCACTATCTCGATCATTCTAATAAGATTAAGGATCTGATCGCAATGTTCCACACATTCCTACGTTCATCTACGTTTCACAACACGAATCAAGTCAAATTAATCAAGATTTTCAAATCATATCATATCGCAAACACATGCCACGACATGATTCAACCATAAGATATCACGACAAAGTAGCTTTAAAAAAATCAAGATTTTGTACAAATAAGACACTAAAATAAAAGATGAATGCATACACGTAAAAGACATCCCTCCCCCTACAAAGATAGAGCAATGCCCTCATTGCAGAAAGTAAAGAGCTATAGAGTAGAGATAAGAAAGACATCCCTAAAGTGCTGCATTCGGTGCGAAAACGAGACGAAGGACAACCTAAAAACAAAGGGAAAAACGAGGATTAGCCAATCACACATTCACACGAAAGGAAATAAGTGAATGAAATAGATAAATAGCGTGGGTTGCCTCCCACGAAGCGCTTCTTTTACGTCACTAGCTTGACGAGACAACTCAATTAACCGGGAGTGTAAAACTCAGAGTTTGACTCCACAACTTCGGGTGTGGAGTCATTTTCGATATATGGCTTTACTCGATGTCAATTTACTCGAAATGACATCTTCCCCTTTTTGGCATGCGATGCATCACCCTTTGATGGTGGAAATTTTTTGATGATGAGTGGGCCAATCTTTTGGGATTTGATCTTGCTGAGATGTGATTTAGGTCCGGTGTTTGGGCGCATGAAAGCTTCCACGTAGGTCAGTGAAGAGGTGGGCCGAGAACGAGAGTCAGCGGCCGCTAATCGGCCAGTGACCGCTGGCGCGGGATGAGTGTTGGGTAGCGGCCACCGAGTGTGTCACGGTCGCTGACCATGCCTCTCGTAAATTTTCTTTACACACCTATCCGTGGGCGCTAAGTTCCCGCACCCGCTGAGTTGACCTCTCGTAGTTCCTCGCTCGCCCTTCGAAAATTCTACTTGTTCGACTCCTTTTTTCGTGTCTATGCCTTTCTTTTGAGCAACTTCCTTACTACTAAAATCCTGCAAGGTGAACTTCTCAACCAAAGAATTAATAGTATCAATGTAACAACAACTATCAATAAAGCTAGCAGATGGTGTAGTATGACTTTCATGTGCAGAAAATGATTTTTCTTCATCAAGGACAGACATTTTATTGGTACTCTTTTTAACATCAATAATAGTATTCGTGGTAGCCATAAAGGGTCTTTATAGAAGTAGTGTATGCTCAACTCCATTTTCAAGCACATCCCCTATCTCAAGAACAACAAAATCCACATGAACGATCAAACCACCTATTTTAACTAGAACGTCTAGGGTGTCTCATAGATCTATCCGTTAATTGCAAGCACATGCGAGTGAGTTTCAGTTTACCTAATCTTAATTGTTTAAAAATAGAATAAGACATAAGATTAATTTTAGCTCCTAAGTCTAGCATGAAAGATGCGGCCTTACCATTTTCTTAAGCGATATCGATAACGAAACTACCTAGGTCGCGCTGTTTAGGAGGTCAAAGTTGCTGCATGATAGTACTTGTCACTTCATACACTATGACTAGTTCTTCATCATCGAATTTCTTCTTATTTGAGATCAGCTCTCCTTGAAGATCTTGACATAGCAGGGGATATTCTTAACCACCTTGATGAGAGGCACATTGAAGGGGATTCTAGTATCAACACTAGTAGAAAAAAGCACATACACTACGGTTTTAAACCGTAGTCTATGACACTTTTGACCGTAGTCTATACTACCGTAGTGTATACTTGTTAGTATACACTACGGTTTCAAAACCGTAGTCTATGTAGATAATAGACTACGGTTCAAAACCGTAGTCTATGAAGAAAAAACTGTAGTGTATTCATGTCAATTACTACAGTTCAACATTCAACTGTAGTGTATGTACCATTATACACTACGGTTTTTCATTTAACCGTAGTATATGTTTATGTATAGACTACAGTTAATTGAAAAAACCGTAGTAATTGAGTTGCAATAGACTACGGTTTTCAAGAAAACCGTAGTGTTTGATATAACATAGACTACAGTTTTCTCAAAAACCGTAGTGTAAAGGTTATTATAGA